>CM035228.1:80627699-80962965 GCA_020226215.1 Sindora glabra
TGAGCTTCACTTGCTCTCCTCTTCTTGCATAGAATACTTATTACAATTGAAAATGCAACCTTATCAGGCTTGCAACCATAGTCCTCCATACGATTAAACGCGTGTACTGCCTCTGCAGTCAATCCAGCTCGAACATACCGCCGGACGAGAATGGAGAATGTCTCAGTGCTTATTTCAACATTTCTAACTCTCATCAAGTCAATCAAATGCCAGGCTAAATCAAAGTGCCTCAACTTTCCTGCAAGGTCAATCATCTCATTATAGGGCTCAGGGGAGGAAGGAAATCCCTCGCGGGTTGTGGCCCAGTTGAAAAAAGCCAGGGATTGTAGAAAGGGGACGCCATGGCGAACCCCGCCACATTTCTCGATTACCGCACGAGCAATTGAGGGTGAAACTGGACCAATGGCGGAAATTCTAGAAAAATCGAGGGAGAGATCAGCTATGGTGAAGTTGGGGGAAGGAGAAGTGGCATTTAGGCTACAGTTTTTGCGATAATGGTCTTTGATTAAAGAGTGAAACCTGTTGACAAGTAGGGTTTCTTCAAAGGACAGATTTGTGCTTGGACAAATTTCTGTGTTCCCATAGGCCTCCTCTTGCATATGAGCTTCTGAAATTGAAATTGCAGAAGAGGAAGAAGAAGCATAGGGCTTACAGAGGGGGAAAAGAGAGCGGTGCAGGCGTACCTTTGAATTGATTAAAGCCATGGATGGATTTGTTCAAAACACCAAACAACTGGCTTCGGAGAATCTGAGTTTCCAACAGCTAAGGCAGAATGGGAAAAAAAATGGCGGCAATAAGCTAGTAACCACGAAGAACGCCGTTACAAGCGGTTCGCCGCCGGAGGACTAAAAGCCTTCGCAGTTCCGTTGTAGTGGCGCGTAGAACCTCAGAGGCATCGTGCCGCCGCCAGTAGGATTTAGGAGAAACAAAAAAGGTTAAGGTAGAACCCGACGTTGCACTATTTTTCTCTTTAGACGGGCAATATGGTATCTGACAGTCCACATCCCCAGTTTAATTCGAAATCCAACCGAATTGCACTTTTTTTCAAGGTAAAATTTTTCTAACACTTATTCTTTTTTATAAAACTTAAATACGAAACTTAATTAAAAATTATTCAATTCCTAATTATTCGAATCAATTATTATTTTTTCTCTCAGAAGGCACTTTTATGGTGCATTGAGCAAAACTGAAGTCATATATAAATTGACCGCGTCGCAACAAAGTAAAAATCAGATTTATTGTCGTCAGGATATGTGCCGATGGGTGATCTATTGTGCTGTTACGTTGTTTGTAAATTATCACCCTTGTATTGGAAATGCGAAAGTGCCTCAAACCCTAACTTGACTCAGATAAGTGGTAATGGGTTGCGTACAGGACTTCAAAGAAATGCACTGATACTCACTTTTGTACTTGCCTAGCATTAGTGCCCAAAGTTGTTGCATGAATAGATTGGGGAGTTATAATAAAATAATAATTACAATAATAGAATTGATTTTAGTATATTTTCTTAATATAGTAATCAATAAGTTAATAAATTATAAATGGATTATTATAATATTAACCCGTAACTTAATAATATTATAAGAATCTAATTCAATTTGATATATTTTCATGTAACCAGTAATTTAGTTTCAATGATGAAATTGTAAATTGATTATGGCAATAATTAGTAGATAACTTTATAATAATTATAAGAATGTAATTTAATTTAGTATATTATCATGAATATATTAGCAAATAATTTAGACTCAATTATGGAGTTATAAATTGATTATAAGTTTGAAACATAGTGGTTGTTAGGTTATAAGTTTGATATACAAACCAACAATTAAAAAAATTGACTACATTATTAATTATTAAGGGGAGAGTGAGATAGGATCACATATTTGAGATGTAAATACAATAATGAAGATTTTACGAGTGGTTTAAGGGAGTAAACAATGACCAATTAGAGCTAATGTTTGCTGGGTAAGGCAATAAGGGACTATGGATTGCATATCTTCCTATTTGCAGGTAAATAGGTGGTATTTATAAGTGTTATGGGAGGAAAGTACAAGTGCAAGAACATGTGTGATGGTACTAACAGTTGATATGGAAATGGATGAGTTGATTAGTCAAGTGGCAAACAAGTGATACAATGGGGTTAAGATAGTGCAAATGACGATGAATGTGAGTGATTTATATGGGAATTGCAATGGTTAGGCTTTTGCCTGTATTTGGTAAAACGTTTTGAGGAGGTGTATAACTCGTTTACTCATCTTGACTAGGAAGGCCTTATATTCCCTAAGAAGTTTCTGCCATGTGAAAATGCTCTTTGATATAACTTTAACTTTAACTAATCACAACCAAGAAATCACCAAATTCACTTGGTGGGCTAAGAAAACTATTTTTCAAAGAAAATCTTCTTCCAAATTCGAATAAAAAAATGAGAAATAACAAATAAAGAAGAACTAATATCAATTCAGAGGAAAGGCTGAAGAAATTAATCCCCTTACTTCGAATAAATTAAGGAAAGAGAAAGTGAATTCAACCTCAATGAAACTTGTAATTTGGTCCTAAATTTCAACTGAATTTCATTAATAAAATAATAAGGCTAAAAATAAAATCACTAGCTTGTTTGTTTCTCTAGAAGAGATAAGCAACATACTCAATATCATTTGATAGATAGTTTACCTAACTCTTTGATGTTTGAAATATTATTCTATTTTATTTTTATTAGAAATTAAATAGAAATGGAAATTCCTTTTTTTAATTATTTGTATAAATTCTTATAGACTTAAATAATTAAAATAATTAGAAATAGTTTATAAATTTTATAAAAAAATCTACAATGATACTAATATAAAAAATATACTAATGTTTAATTACTTAAATAGTTAACATACAGAATGTTTAATTAATATATAATTTGATTAAAAATAGAAATTATATATTAATATATGTATATATATTATAAGTATATACCATAATATATATTTCTATAATATATGTATCTATATATTTCTTTTCTTTTCCATTATTCCTTATTAATAAAATATTAATAATTAATATTTTATTTTTATCTAGATTTGGAAGATTTCCCATAAGAATAATATTTATTAGGCACCAAATTTTATATTAATTCCAAACTACATAGTTTTTTTGCAACATTTTGTAAAAAGAAAAGGAACTAGAGCAAGTTGCCATAAGTGAAAAGGTCTTCTTTATAAAGAAATTCAATTTAGAACTACAATATATCCAAGATCTAATATTAAAATAATTTTAAAGGTTTTCCTTGACTTATTCATGTTAACAAATAATTTAAAATGCCTCAACTTCTTAAGAAGGAGTCCAAGTCAATTAACAATGATTCAAAGTACTTTTTTTTACACTATTTTGAAAATCAAGGATTCCATCATATGAATATGAAAAATATAGGATTTCAAATCTTAATAGGAAAAGGAGGGAAATGAATGTTCAAAAAAATGAAATGGAGTTTTTCAAAACATCATAAAATGTTTTTGATTTTATTATTTATCATTTTTAGGGTATTTTTAGAATATACTAAATTAATATAGGTATCCTTCTTCTAACATAACAACATAATTTCGTTATTAATAAGGGATAAAATAAAGTATTAGAAAATTTCTTTTACATTGAGTATTTTCATTAACTAATAATTACCATATTTTTTTTCTTGTAAGAAAGAATAAATCTTCTTGTGATTCTCATCCATATTTATCTATTATAAATTAATCTTTATCCCTTGATCAATCTTATCCCTCATAAGCATATATTTAAACCTATCAAAATAAGGAAATCCAGTCCAACCCTACTAGGCTAATAAAAAATTAATTACTCTACCACATTTTTTTCTTGTAAGAAAGAGCAAGTCTTCTCGTGACTCTCATTCATATTTATCCCTTATAAATTCATCTTTATCCCTCAATCAATCTTATCCCCTATAAGCATATATTTAAACCTATCAAAATAGGAAAATCCAGTCCAACCCTACTGGACTAATCTAATGGGAAAAAACTATACATCAAGCTAATTCTAAGTTAATTACTTTTTTACCAAATTGGATCAAATTAGATTGTTACAATACCAATACTAATTCTAGTTATAGCTTTAATCTTAGACTAATATTTAGCAAGAAGGTTTACAACCCATTATTTTTTTCATTATTATTATAATATTAGATGTTTGTTTATTATTAATTTCACATCATTAATTAATTAAAACATATTATTATTAAATATAATTATATTTTAATATTATCATCATTTAAAATTTCATTTAAAGGAAGAAATTATGATAATTTTATTAAAATAATTAAAATAAAATTTACATAATTTTTTAAAATTTTAAAGAGATTAAATATGAATTTTTTTAGAAAATAAAGTAAGAAATTTTTTAAATATTATTGTAGTTTTGTTCCTAATTTCTTAGGATATACTAATTATTTTTCAATATATTAACATTTTAAATTAAAATCTCATTACCTTTAATATATGATAGAAAATACTAACTAAAAATAATTTGGCCACTTGTAAAAAATTACTTATAAAAAATGTATTTAATTTAAATAAGTTAAGTTTAAATTTGAGGTATAATAAGACTTGTAACTTAAATTATATATTAAAAATTTTAAATGATTAATTAGTGATAAGAAACTTTAGATTTTAGATTAAAATTTCTTCTTGTGATTATTATTATATATTATTATTGTTGTTATGATTACATTTTATTTTATTATCATCACTTAAAAATTATTATTATTATTATTATTATTATTATTATTATTATTATTATTGTTATTGTTGTTGTTTAATAGAACTAAAAATAAAAAAAAATAAATTAAGATATAATATTTTTAATGTAAAAATCTCCATTAAAAAAGGTAAAAAACACAGGACCTAGTTCAAAAATATTTTACTATTAAATAAAATGAGTATTAATATTTTTCTAATTACATTTCATATGAATATATCATTATTTTTAATTATCTCCTTCACCTAATAATAATCCATTTTCTTGAAAATTATTTTATTATTTATCTTTTATATTAAAATAGTCATTTAAATAAATAACCATCTATAAGTTTTGAACACTCATAAATAAATGCTTGTCATCCCAAATTCACTTGTCAAGAGAAAATGCAATTTTTAATACTACTAAAGATATTAAAGGGATTAACATATCACGTGTCATAAGAGAAAGTATATGATATTATATTCTTTGTACTTTTTACCATTTTAAAATAGCAAATTTTAGCATATTAGCTACAATAATTTTAAATATGTAAGAATTTAATTCATTATTGATTAAGAAAGTATCATTAGCTAAATCTAATAAGTTATCATATTTTTCATGAAATGAGATACTTGTTATTGAAGAAGATGAAAAACTCATATGTGAATGTAAAGAACTAAATTTACTACTATATATTTGAATTATTTCTTGTATTAAATTATTTACATTATTCATATAAAACTCTAGGTCAAATTTATATTGCATATTTTTAGAATAATTTTTTAGCAATTTTTTCATTCTTTCTTTTTTAACTCTAAGATTACAACTATAACATATAAATAAGAAATATTTCTAAAATATTTATTTCATTTTTATAAACATTCATTAATAATAATTGTAAACTCAATAATACTTCTAAATTTTAAAAATGCAAAACTATAATTAAGCAAAACACCAAGTATTGAGTGAGAGATTAGATAATAAGAACTAAATAAAATACTAATTACTTTATAAAATGCCTCAAAAATTATAAGTAAATTTGTGCCTTTTACCATTTAATATTTTCAAGGTGGTAATTAACTTAAAATTTTCTAATAAAAAGTATTTATGACATCTTTATACTCTAAGCAAAATTATAATATTTTAAAAGTATGTGAAAGTGTCTTAAGTTTCATAGACATTTGCATATATATTTGTTTCCAATCATACTTTCTAAATATCTACACACACAATCATTTCCAATTATACGTTCTAGTTGGTAACAATTTGATACATAAAACTATACTACTAGGATTTTGTATAAGTATAGAAATAACTTTTAATGCATCTTTAATAATCAAATTTAAATATAGCATGCACATCAAAGATGAAAAAAAATTGAGTTTCCAGAATAGGATTTAAAATTGGAATTCAAATTCTAATAGCACTAATATTAGTAAATATATTATCAAAGGCAATTGAAAATATTTTATCCGATATTATATACTTAATACAAATATTTATTATATAAAAAGTAATAGTGGATGCATCATGTGATGGTGGAATTAGTTTAAAATAAATAATTCTTTTATGTAAAATAAAATTATCATTAATATAATGGGCAGCTATACAGACATAACTCATTTAAGATGGTGATGTCTAAATATCGAATATAAATACAATTTTACCTTTGAATTTAAAAAAAAGTTGGCTAAAATCAATTTTTGGTTTTCAAAAATTTTATTCATTTTATTTATACTTGTATTCTTGGTCATACTAAACCATCAAGGATTAAAGTGTTGAAAAAGAGTTTAATTTTAAAAAATTAGCTACACTAAAAGGTATTTTAGCATAATAAATTTATTTACATAATTTATGCTTATAACTATCTTAATTATATTTGTTAGAATTTTCACTTAAAATATTTATAATATCCATATATTTAAAAGAATAATGATATTTCATTGTACTAGTATCATTATGACTATTATAATCATAATTTTTTAGACAATATTTATAAAATGCTTTAGTTACACTATATACATTTTCTAAATCAAAATAATTTCATATTTTAGAAACTTTTTAATTTTTTTGTTCAATTGAATGAAAATGTAGGAATGTTTACATTCTTACAACTATGAATATATTATAAAGAAGATAGATGTTGAGAAAGAGGATAAGATTATGTAAACTTTAGGTATGTAAAACGAATAGGGCAAACTTATGTGGGCTTAGCCTATGTGAGCCGTATGTGCTTTTGCCTATACAAGCCTACTTATATAAGCCTACATGCAAAAACATGCAATCCTACATTTACTTGTGGGTAGCTCCCATAATTTTATTTTTTATTAATGATTTTATTTTATAATTTATAAATTATATTTTAATATTTTAATATTTGTTAGATTATTTGGGTAGGAAAATTTAGATTATAATATAGAAATTGGATTGAGTTTGTTATAAAGTAATTGAGTTGAATTTTTTTTCATAGGTTGAGCTTAAGTGTTAAGTAGGGGTGATAAAAAATTTCTAATCCGCTTTTAACCGACCGATCGAATCCGAAGTTAGTCAGTTAAGAGCGGTTAATATATTACTATCGGTTAAAATCGAAAGAAAAAATTTATAAATTTCGGGTGGTCGGTTGATTTCGAGTGAAACTTCTTAATCGTAATTAACCAAACTTAATCGACATTAATAAAAATTTATATTAAATTTTTTATTTAAAAATTCATATTTAAAATTTTATTGATTATTTTTATAATTTAATACTTAATTACTTCTTATTATAGTTATATTAATGGAATTATGATATTAATATATGTTATAAATTAATTTTAACATTTAAATCAATTTGTTTAGGCATTTTAAAAAAAAAATTTAAAATTTTAAACCTCTTTAAACCGTATTTAACAGACTAAAATCAAAATTTTAATTAAATTCGGTTAAAGTTATATAATCGATTTTGGTCAGTTGAAAAAATATATTTTGGTTATGATCGGTCGGTTTAAAAAATAGCGTTAACTGTCCTTAACTGACCAAGGATCACCTCTAGTATTGAGAGAAAAAATGGCTAAAAAAATTCATTTTTTATCCACAATCTAACCCGCAATTGGGTGGGCTTTTGCCCATGCAACCTTGCCTGTATTAGCTCTCATTTAAAATGAGTTTCATGCTAAGTAGCTCACATCGCCCCGTGACTGCAGGCGGACCACCTACATTATCTACAGCTACGAGAACTATTTTACATGTATAGTAAATTCAAGTGTACTTAAAAGAATGTTTATAAAATTATTATTTGAAATATTAATAGCCACATTTTTTAAAAATTTTAATTATTAAAATAATTTTGCATATTATTAATATCATTTAAATTCATAATTAAAATTTATTAATGATATAAAAATGTGATTATTAATATTAAAATTAATAAGAATAACAACTATTGAATAATCAAAATACGAAAAATTGAAATATATAAAATTTAATAAATAATATAAAAATATAAGTAGGTATTGGAAAGAGTTGAAGAGTGTCATCAATATTTTCCTTGGAAGTGGAAATTTCAAAGCTTTAAAATTTCATACACCACCCCCACATCTAATTTTTCACATTTATGGAGAAATAAAAATATATCATAATTGTGAAAATTATGAGAATAAAATTGAAAAGAAAAAAATGAATATTTATTGTGTAGATTGAACTTAATTAAGATGAATATTTATAATAATATGAAATATATAAAATATTAATAAAAATTTTAAAATTGATTATTAAACAATAACTCTAATAATGAGCCATTACCTAACAACTCTTTTTTTATCTGTTTATTTTTATTTTTTTTTTATTTCAAATCAAACTTTTTCCTATGTAACAAATAAATGAATTGTAAGGATTGGTATGAAAGAATTTTATGATTATTCTAGTTTATTGATCTTTATCAATCTTGGTCTCTAAAAAGTAAAGATAAAGCAATTGAAAAAAAAAATCAAGTCGGAAAAAACTTATACTGTTATAAAAATTTAAGGCCACTTTTTATAAATAAATGTTTTTATTGTATTATTCATCTAATTTAATAATTTGATAATGAAAAATTATTTATTTACTAAAAATAAATTATATTTAAAAATATTAAATTAAGTTAAAAATAATGTTAAATATTATTTAAAAATAGCATTAAATTTTCAATGTTAAATATAACTAACTCTTAGTCTCACAGAAGAATGACATTAAAGATGGATATTTAATGGGAGATTTTGGATATTATTTTTTTAGTGATTTAGAAATTTGGAATTGAATTTTGTGATTCATTTTATTATATATATTAATATAATAAAATTATTACTCATATATATACATATAAATATATTAGTGCAATTAGTATTTTATTGACTAGGTTTTATGATAATAATTTTTTCACAAAATTTTTATTAACTTTTTAAATTTTAAAATAATCATTTATTTTAATAAACTTATATGAGTATAATATATATTGAAAATATTAAGTATATAAATTCATTAATTTTAATAGTAAAATTTATTTAAGATTATTTTAATTTATTCATAAATGTTAATTTATAATTTTAACATATTAAAATTATAAATTTAATATATATATATATATATATATGTTAATAAATTAATCCTCTATTATTTATTATATATTTTCATACTAATGAATTTATTCAATAACCTGACAAGTTAACACTTATTGGTTTCAATTTCTTACTAAGTTAGTTAGGCTAACTAGTCTTTATCTCAATTCTAAACTTTTATCAAGTTAGGCCATTATTATCATTTTTTATATCAATTCTAATTTCAAGTTAAACAAAATTATACTAATTTCAAATTAACTTATTAGACCAAATTCATTTTGATACTTTTACATATATTGAATCCAGTGTTCAACTTATAATAGCATCTCATCACCCCCTCCCAACTCTAATGAATAACATAGTAAAATTTAAATTTACAACCATAAAAATCATTTTATAATGCAATTCACATTCCAAAATAGCACCATGTCTCATTGTATATACTCTTATTTATTTCTAATATTACACTAAATTATATTTAATTTTATTCTTTTTATACACATCATGAAATACTATTATTCTCAAACAAATTCATATCTTTAGTATATCTATAACAACTAATTAATTATCAAATTATGTAAATATTAATAAAAATAAATAAAATATATATTAATTTTCCAAATAATTTGTGTTGACCTTTGGTAAGGGTGACAATTTTTTATATGATATGATAACTTGATACAAATATAAAATTTTTATATAGATTTGGGTAGTAAATAAATTAATCCATTTAACATAAATAATTAAGGTTGGAAATTGTGTAGGTAAGAGTGATTAAGGACCCCTAAATCAATTGCTCGCCCAAAACTACACATTATAAAATTATATCCGCAACCGTTTGCAAAAATTATGTTACCCGCTTGGACCTGTACTTTATAGGTGCTAGCGGGTACCATTTGGTTTGGGTGGGTTTATGACACTTTAAATAGAAATGTCTTACACATCAATCATTTTATAAACTAGTTTACTACTTACTTTCTTGTATGTAATATTATCATAGAGTAAACTAGATCTATGTGAAATATTATTATTTCAACCTACAAAATTAACATAAAAGAACTAATAAGTATTTTCCCATTAAATGGAATTAGTTATATATAGATCATTATTGTACTCTATTAAAGAAATTAATTGAATTAAAATTGAAATTAAAATAAGATATAAATGCAAATACAATTTATTTTAGATACTAACATTGTTAGTTTTTATTTTACTTTATATAGATGAAATGAATAAATAAACCTAGTGTGTTTCCTAAATGTATAGAATTGTTAGATAAATGAATTAGGTATATATAGATCACTAAGGTTGAGTTACTTTTTATGGATGGAGTGGAGGAAAAAAAGTTAAATTGTATTTTTAATATTTGTCATCTTCATTGAATGAGTAATAATGAGGAAGAAGCTAGCAAATTTTTTTTTTTTTGCAATCAATGCCTAAGACAATATTGTCCTGGGTGGATTACGGTTAGCATTGGATAATGAATTTTAATCCACATTCACTCACGTAACTAAAATATATTTTTAAATTTCACCCGCTTTTATCCATTATGATATTTAATCCAATTGAAATTGTATAAATTCATATTTGGGTGGGTAATTTATAGCGGTTGGATCCAAAACTTCTAATCCTACAAATAATAAATAGATTGGATTATAATTATAAAAAATAACTATGTTAATATATTTAAAAAATTAAAAATATTTGAAAAACAATTCATCAGATGAATTTGTCCATTTTCCAATCTTACGTAAAACAGTACGTGGGCTTTTAGGAAAATTACTTTATGTAACATTTGTCTTTTGTGAAACCACATGGCTAAAGCCCAAGAAAGAAACCAGAATTGTGTGCTTGCCGAAGTGTGGCACCCAGTGGGTTTTCGGAATGGAGCCTATCCACAATCCTCTCTCCCTCCTTCAGCCCGCTTTCCTTGACTCCAACCACCCCCCCCCCCAAAAAAAAAAGAACAACTTCCAAAAAAAAAAACAATAAAAACCCTCTTTTCCTTTCCCAGACTAAGGGATGTTGAATATAACAATGAAAATGATTACTTGTAATATATAAATTAATTTTATATTTAATATAATTTGCAGTAATAATTAATTTTTTAAAATATAATTAATGTAAAAGTATTTAGTGAGGGAAAAATTGCATTTAAATATAAGTAAAAAAAACTTATTTTTTAATTATAATTTCCCCCACAAATAATATTTAAAATCAATTCTCTCCAAAAAATCAATTATTACTTATAAATTGACATAAAAATCACAATATATATTCAAATCTATCGATAATCAAATTATTTTAGATATTAAAACAAACAATCCCTAAGAACAAGGGGGAGGATTACACTAATTAGGTGAAGTTCACACTTCACCTACGGATGTGGAATTCCCACTTCATGAACACATTAAATCCCTCAACAAACGAACAACATAATACAAACCAACTTTACAAGTTAAAAAAATGACCAAAAAGAAAACCTACAGATCATAAAGACCTTGATAACATCAATTAGCAAACTGCTGGATGAAAACTCGACTAAACTAAAACTTTATTTTAATTTTCAAAATATTCAATTTATATTAATTTTATCCCTGACGTAAGATTAATGTTAATTTAATTTTTGAAATTTTAAATTCAAATAAAAATTTGATTTTATGAGGATTAACATTTTTATCAATGTGATTTTTATGAAGAACCAAAATTTTATTCGAACTTAAAATTTTAAAAATTAAATTAATACATATTTTACTTTAAAAATTAAATTAATATAAAATAAAAATTTAGAAGATTAAAATAGAATTCTAGCCCAAAAACTCAGGTGGCGTACACCACATCTTAGTGCCCTTTCAGTCTTTTTCAGTATCGTGGTCTGATTAGCAAGAAGATCACCGCAAGAATTCGATGAGTATGCATAACGTTATCTCTCGATTCCACTTTATAAGAATAAAAATAATGACAAACCAGATGGGCGTCGTTAGTTTCTCCGGAAAGCATTTTTTTGTAAGGAAATAGTATTTATATGTATTTTAATGAATAAATGATATGTTATTTGTATTTATAATTAAAAATAATATTTAGAATTATAATAATGAAAGAAAATATTTTTTTTAAAAAAGAGAAAACTATTTTCTCTTAAACTATTTATATTAATATTGAATAAATAAAATATTTTATAATTATATTTTAAAAAAATAATTTTTATTGAAAGAAATGGATCTACAATTTGAAATCAAAATACTTTTTAAAATAATTAAAGATAAGGTTTCAAAAAAAGGAAAATAAGGGAGAGATAGTCGGTAAAATGAAAGAGAAATCACTTCATAGATTATGATGAGATTTAATACAAAACTAATGATTGTCTAATGTATAGCGGTATCAAAATAATAAGTTATGTTTAATAGGATAAGTTAGCACTAGTATGATTTTATTTGACTTGCAATTGGAACTGGTATTAGTATGAAAAATAATAACAGTAATATAATCTAATAAGCGATTATGATTGTCTTATTTAGTAAAGGATTGAGAATAATAAATTTTAACCTATTAGATTATTAGATTATTTCGTTAATCTAATGATAATAATAAATAATAAATAATTAATTTATTATTATATATTTATATATTAAAATAATAATTTTAATATATTAAAATTATATTTTAATATATATAATATTAAAGTTAGCGAGTTAATATATTTAATATTATTACTATATATTACACAAAATTATTAAAATAAAAAATTACATTAAAATTAAAAAATAAATAAAAAATAATTACATAAAATAATTATTATGACTAAACATATATAAAATAATTATTATAATTATATATTAATTAGAATAACAAATTATTATTAATATAGTAAAATAGTAATATATTCATATATATATGTTATAAATTTAATAAAATATTTACATTTATTTTAATTAATACTAATTTTTTTAATTTAGGTCTCATAATTTTTAATTATTCTTCTAATTGAAAACTTTTTATAATAATAATAATAATAATAATAATAATAATAATAATAATAATAATAATAATAATAATAATAATGGGTCGCAAAACTTGTTTGTAATCATCTGCTAAAAGCCAATTTAGGATTGAAACTAATATTGTAATAATTTGACTTAATTTAGTGAAAAAGTAGCTCAGTCTAGGACTACTCCTACATAAGATTTTTAGCCATTGAATTAATTTGGTATCATTTTAACTGTTCTACTAATATAGGATGAGTAGTAACTTATAACTACACATAGTTGGGGATAAATTGAAGAGACTATTGGAGAAATTTAATCCATATGTTAGTGCTAATTCAATTTTTCCCGAGGGTATATATCTCATCATCTCCTGAGATAGCAACAAGGATTATAAAGAATTATGATGTAGCACACAACATATTACGCAAAAAGCACGTGCATCATGTGAGAAAATAAATTCAGCACACTAAAATAAGTAAATAACTGAAATATTACCAAGATATTGCATCAAGCCATCTTACCCTTATTGTGATGGCAAAAAAAGGTTATTGCAATTAAAGAAGTAACCGGAATTTATTTTGTTATATGTAGAAGAAACTTATAAACAAAGTGACAAGATCCACAAGTCATATTGCGGGAAATTACCTCACCCATAGCAGAAGAGAAAATAAAAATAATGATAAAAAACTCATATTGGACTCCCATAATTCCTAAAATAATGTAAAAATAATTGATGTCCCAACATCTTCCTTGCAATGTGCCCCTGCATGAGTAGTCATCTGTCATAACCCACTACTAGTCTCAATATCAAAAATGGGTTTTGCCTAGACCTTGTTCGTCGTGGACCTGAGGAAAGAGGTAAATACAATAATAGATGTGAATTCCATATTTGATAGTGAATTTTACAGGCGTTGTCAATATCTCTCATCAGATCCACGGTGAATAAGCTCCAAGCAAGAATTTCTTCAACTTATTATCCGAAGAGCTGCAAGTTTTTTACTGTTCACCAAGATAGCTTTCAAAAACTTGTAACTCCTACAAAAACCTTTTACCTTGCCCAATTTTTTTCCCCAACAATGTTATGGCATCAAGTAATCGGCAGCAATTTTTGTAAGTTAGTAGATTTCTAATAGGTATAAGCCTTCGGATGAAGTTCAGGTTTAAGAATGTTTCCGAGTTCATGGGGTCTTTGAGATCTCTACTAGTAACTTGTGCAAGGCTTGAGGCTTTGAGAAAAACGGTGAATGGTCGGCTCCTTTCAAACGAAAAACCTTCTCTGGGGGATTAGCATTGATCATGCTTTGCTGAAGTGTGATGGGGATGGCATTGTCTTCAGGCGTTTCTATATAAAACCGCCTCACAGATCCATATTTCATGTCAGAAAGGGAAAGTTTCTCTAAAACTGGTGCAAATGGTATTGGCCTCATTGAAACAGATGCCAATGCAACATCCTGTAACAAGAAAGCGGAGCAACCAACAGAAAATCAGAGGGTCAGGATAAAAAGATATAACCTTGTCCTTGAAACAGGCATAAAGCAGAGACAGAAAAAAGATGGCCGTAGAAACAAAATTGGATAATATATCATTACATGAAACCTTGTTATAATATAACAAGATATCATATGTTAATTTTACAATAGAATCTGCAAAGGACACCCTATCTACCACCCAGGCACCCAATAACAGCATGTATATGCAGCCATGTTTCGTAAGTAACAGGAAAGAAATTATGTTGAATCCTCTGAGAGACACCATAAAACATGCTTGCCAAAGAATCATGAGAAGCTAGTTTCGAGCATAATAATCACTACACAACAGAAGCTAGTAATAGACAACCATCTACGTAATTTATGTGAGCTCACTAAGCATTAGATAAATCAATTGCTTGATAAACTTTATGGATCTCTCAAAGAAAAGAGATAGTTTCGTGTCAATAATATGTTTAACTTACTTTGGTGGGACTTTGATTGAATAACAAATCCCTTAACAAAGACTTGTCCAGATCAATTGAAGTAGGAGGGTGATCATTTCCATTTGAATACAAGAAAATCTGTGCCTGTCGCATGAGATCATTTGAACCCTCCTGCAACAATAGCCACAATTAAACATGATAATAAGATACTGGAGATCCTTATTCATACCAAAAGCCAACTTTTTTGCCACAAGAGCAGAAGAAATTATAAGATAGTTATAAAGCCCTCCTTGTCTTTGTCTCTCACATCCTCAGTCTGTGGATGTGAATTTTCTTCTCATCCTCTCTTTCTCTCTCTCATAAGGTGTGTGAAGAAAAGGGTAAAGGTTTGCCAGAAACTACCTAGAAGAAAACAGAAAAATTGGGAGCCAATCTCAAATAATTCAGAAATGAAATTCAGAATATTCTCAACAAAACAACTTAAAAGCGTTTGTCTTAAAGGCTTTTCTTTTTGCCTGCTCCTCACAGTTACAAACATTCATTGAGAACTGATTGAACAAACTAGAATATTTGAAAAAATTATAATAAAAAATGCAGAATGTACATAGGTTGCCAGATCTTATATTTTTAGTGAAAACCACCCCATGCTCGTTTTTCATTCCTTTTATAAAGATTACTTGAGTTTATTAATGCAGGTCGTATAACAAGTGAAAATAGAGATATATCAGTCTTAATTCTGACAGAAAAAAGGGCAAACCTCTTGAGAAAATATATCAAGAGTACTTTGTCCACTAGTCAGCATTGCTGCAGCAATAAAGACAGCCTTAGAAATCTTAAGAGGAGACAACTCCATTGCATATGATATACATGCACCACCAAAATCATGTCCAACCAAGATCACCTGCATAAGAACCAAAAAGAAAGTAAGAAAACCATGGAAGGAGTATTTTGCAAATAGCTTATCCCCAAATCCAAGTAGGAACACTAAACATCACATCCTGCTGTACAGTGCCAATGTAGTGTATCTGGGTCATCACAAGGGTACAATGAGACCAAAACTACTTTCATTTTCCATATGGAAATTTAGCAGTGATTTAATGGAACAAATATAACCTAGAATTAGTTTCCAATATAATTGTTAAATTTTTAGCAAGATGTACTATACTAAAGTGACAGAGCCAATATGGTTACAAATGTCACCACATCTTCTAAGCATGTTTGAGAAAACAATGCTAATTTTGGCAAAATAATGTGAGTCTTAATTTAAGGTTGCATACAATCAGACAAATGAAAGTTCATGCAGAAGTAACTGAGATCAACAACACAACATTCCTTTCGCTTTCCAATCATAACTAGGGTAAATCTTCCATTTCATCTCTTGAAATCATATACTCAGTTACCATTTCAATTAAATTTTATTCATAGTTAGCCCCCCCTGAGTCTTCTTCCTCAACTTCAAAAGCCTTGATTTTCATCAACAACTTTTTTACTCTTTTTGTGCATCTATATTCTGTAATTAATAAAATCAAATTCCCCTTACCTTGAACTTTCTCTGGACATCAGCATTTTTTAACTATAACCTTTCAGATATTCATCTATATTGGCATCCATTGCTCTGACTACTGCAACTTATTAATATTCAATTTTGTAATTTCACCACAAGACAACAAGGCTTGGGATTGATATTGTATATATGGCTATACGCTAAAAAGTGTATCCTATTTTTCTCCACCAAAACTGGCAGACTTGAAAGCAGCCAATGGACAGATAATGTAAATCATCAGTTTTGAAATGGAAAAAGCAATAAGATGAAAACCTTCTCGCCCTCAGGAAGCTTTTCAAGAAAATCAGTGAGTGGCTTCACATATTGAGATAGTGATGTAATGTTGTTAGTATCAAATGAATGAACTCCAGAACCAGTTAACTCTATGGCAGCAACTTTGAAACCACCTTCTTCTAGAAGTGCTATGGTTTTGTACCAACACCAAGCACCGAAGCCACCTCCATGGACTAGGACAAAATGGTTGGTCTCAAGATCATCAAGCTTTATATCCTGTCAAATAGAGATATGCTTATAAGCTAAAGGAAATTCAGGAATCATAATAGGGGATATGAAGAACTCATATTTGGACCGAAAACTAACACTGTTATGTCATTTTATTGTCAGTCTATGCAACAAGGTGATCCTTTCAGGTAATTTTAACAATTGATCTCATAATCAAATGCAATGATTTAAACTTACATTCCATATTATATACACATTGAGATTGATTAAAGTATACTATCATCTAGGAATACACAACTAAATAATGGCACAAGTAAAGGTTTTAGATTTCCTCATTAATTAGTCCACTAAGTAGACCGGATATACTAAAGTTACAGAAGCTTAAAAAACATCACGTTAACTGATACCGTATACCAGTTTTATGTAATACCTCCCTCAATACCAAAATCTTAGATTCCCCCTAAAAAATTTAAATATGCTTTTCTCCAAAGGAAATTAGGAGCTCTATAGTTTCATAAACCAAGTCAGGGAGCGCAATTAGATACATCCCAGCTTCAATTTCATTTTCAAAACTCTGTTATCAGCCATATGACAGAAAAAGGCAAAGCATAGTTAACTTCAAAGATACACCTGAATGAGTGAAGAAAAAAACAATTCATAAGGTGTGAATTATAATATCCAGGGACGCACATGAAATCTTAAGTTCTACGTACACCCATATTACTTCAAATTCTTCAAGACTTTGAGTCAATCTTAAAGAAGAATATACAAAGTACCCCCAGCATCATGCTAACCATATTGTACTTCAACATTGGGCCTGACAGTAGCGTTTTAAACAAATAGTACAAGACGAAAAACGACAATAAAAATTTTCATGAATCTTCTATGTTTGATAAGCTTAAGAAATAAGAAAGCTGATCATCAGAAAGCAATCATCCTATAATTCATTTCTTTCCTCTACATTAAATAAGGTGTTTCATTTTCCACAATCATCTGATTAAAATCCAGAAAAAAAAATCAACGAAAAAAACCTGTGATCACTTTTTTTGTTGCCTAAAAAGCCATGGTATAGACAAAGGCTCAATTGAACAATTAAAAATATGATCAGAATTCCTCGAAAGTCTTATAAAACCAAAATTAAACACCAAAAATAATTTTCATTTCACTTGATAACTCAATCGCCAGAACAATTTCAACAAAAATAAGGAAACACCCATTTTACCAGATGGTCCAAACCTGATTAACAAGATGATGAGGCTGCAACAAAGGGTCAGTAAGAGACCTTGCTCTCGAACTCGAACTTCTGGGTAACGGGTTCTTCTTGGAAGCACCATTTGGGTACCGTAGAGAACTGGACCGATCAAAAGGCAGCGACCCGTTTTGCTGTTTGAAGAGAATGGCGGCGGCCAGAGCTTGTTCTTGAATTGCAGCATCACTGAGCTTCTCTTTGCGTGATGAACGCATTCGTGTCCAGCGGTTGCTCAAATTCGAGAGCGGTGGCGCGTTGGATGAACGCGTTGTGCTCTTTTTCATCTTCGCATGTTCAGGGCCAAGGAGGGAGCAGAGATTACCCATAGTTAATGGTGCATGCAAGCAGAAAGGAGAGAGAAGAGATAGAGAATTTTTTCAGGTGAAAAAGGAGGGTGATGACGGAGAAGCCAGGTGACAGAGTCGCTGGTGGTATGAACAGTTGACAAAGACGGCTCGGAACCAGAAATCCGAAAGGGACAAATTAAGGTTTATGAATTATTACTAATAAGGAATATTTGTGCAAATCTTAATCTACTTATGTATGGTTTTTGATATTTTATATTAAACTGATTGATTATTGTTCTAAAGTCCAATTTAAATATAGTAACAGAAAAAAAAAATATATAAAGAGATGTGGCTAGACAAAGAAAAGTAAACTTTCCCTTTCTTGAGAAAATGAAATTTGAGATTTCACCGTTGCCAAAAGAAAATGTGGGACTCTACACATACAAAAATAAGAATAAAAAAATAAATAATTTCTTTTAAGAGATTGGATTGTGCATCATAAATTTTGAAAATATGAAATCAAAGTTTTTAAATTTACAAACATGAGAATTATTTATAAGTAAGATTTTATATATTTAAAGGCTCAGATTTAAATTTTTGAATTTGATGAAAGTTGGATCACACCCTCAAGGTTGAGGAGGTTTTTAGGTTTTTTTTTAATTTATAAATTTGAAATGGATAAAAAAAATTGTTGGCATACGTTTGAGAAAACTATTTGGAATTTGATCTTTTCTATATAAATATAAATTTATTGTATTTAGCTTTTTTAAGCACAATATTTTAATTCAATTTTTTTAATATATAAATCGGATCAAAATGAATCTATATTAACAACATTTATCAAATTAAAAATTCTACATGATGCGCAAATCTCTAACTGAACTCTAAATTGATAATTAATTAAATGGAAATTAAAGAGTTAAGTGATTTGCATGATTTTTAAATATGTTATTTTGACTCCTTTAATTTCTTCCTGTGATTGTTAGTTTGGGAATTTAGTGGAATTCTATATATATCACGGGGAGTTTTCTGTCTTCACAAATAGATAAAAGCTATTAATTTTTATCGATTTGAATTTCATTTAGCCCAATTCAGAATTAAAATTGAATATTGTATTTGAGACAGACCAAACATAAACAAAAAATTCTATCGGTACCGAAAATGTAATTTCAAGTTGAGTTTTAAAAATTTATATTTATTTAATTAAATTTTACAAAAATTTCACATTATTTTGTATTTAATAATATTTTTTATTTTTATTTAAAAATTAATTTGAAATTTTATTTTTGATATATATAATATTATTAAATATAAATTATTTATATATTAAAAAATTAAAATTGCAATTAAGTTAAAAAGCAACGAAAATTTTAGAAATTTAATTCAGCATTTGATATACCTAAAAAGCCCGTGCCAAAGTCATTTTGGGCAATTTTGGACCTTATCTGGTTGAGTTACTATAAATCAAAGTCTTCTGTGTTGTTTTTCTAAGTCAAAGTCATTATAGGTAAGCAAAAACGCACTCGAAATTAAGTTTTTAGTCTTTTATATTCATTGATTTTATAAATATATTTTATTATTTTATATTTATAGATAACCTTTAACTTATATTTAAATTTTAATTTTAAATTTTATTTTATTACATATAGTATTATTATTTCTATCTTATGTTTATATTTAGAAAAAATTATAATAAATTACTGACGTAATGATATATTACTACATAAATAGATTTAATTATATATTAGATTTATTTTGTAAAAATAAATCTAATATATTACATAATAATATATTAATAATAAAATTTAACTCCCCATATTTATTTATTGGTTGTGAACTCCAACTTAATTATTTGATTAAAACTACATATAATAAAATATAAAACCTTATCATTTGTGAGAGGAATGAAATATGAAATTTCAAATCTACACAAAAATTAACTAAGTTAAGAAAATTATTTTGGGGGTGTTTGGTAAACAGCTTTTTCATTAGTTTTTAGTTGGTTTGACCAAAATCAGCTGGTTGACTTGCCAATAAGCTGATTTTGGTGTTTGGTAATCAGCTTATTGAATCAGCTTATTGGTTCCAAAAAGCTAAAAACGAAAAAGCTAAGAAAAAGAGTTTTTTCAATTAGCTTATCTGAAAAATGATCAAATTATCCTAAATAAATTTTCATAGTTTTCATTTTATCCTTTCTAAAAATTCTTAAAAAATTTAATAATTATAAAAAGTAGATTAATTTAATTTTAAAAAATATTTAATATATAATAATATATTATTTATAATATATCTAATAAATTAATAATAAATTATAATAATTTTAAAATTTATTTAATAGAATAAATATATAATATTACTTATAAAAATTATTTAATTTTTAAAATATCCAATAATTTAATAATGAATTGTAATAATTTTGAAAATTATTTAATAGAATAAATATATAATAAATATATTGATTAATATATAAAATTTAAAAATATTAAAATAAAAAATACTCAAATAATTCATAAAATATACTCATACCCTTATATGTCATTTTATATACAAACAGCTAATATAAACAGTTAATTTTACCAAACACTCTTATTCAAACAGCTAATATAATCAGCTAGTCAAATCAGCTAATACAATCAGGTATAAGCTAACAGCTAATCAAACCAGCTAACAGCTCCAGCTATCAGCTGTTTCCCAAACAAGGCCTTTATTTTTACATCACTACTACTTACGTGGCAATGGATAGATTTAAATTTAAAAAGTAAGAATCCAGAAAATACATATCAAAAAAATCATTTCAGGAAACAAAAGTTGGGCACGGAAGAAGAGGAGAATATAATTCAAAGTTCAACCCCACGGACGTTTGACATGCCAACTAATACAAAAGAAGATCAGAGACTTGTAGTACAAATGAATGCTATTTATCAAAAGTAAAAAGTTTCCAGTGATGCGGCAGCATTAAAATTTTAGTGTTGTTTTTCATTATATATTTTTATATTTTAATAAATTAATAATTTTAATATTATAATTAAGTAATTTTTAAAATTGAAAATAATTTTTAATTTATCAAAAAATAAAAATAGTACTAAAAATTATAATATTATGATTGGGTTAAAAGTTTTTCCCTACCAAAAAGAACAGTGGCCTTAAAAAAAATTATAGAGTAAAATTGGAAATGATAATTAAAGTAAAACATATCAAACTTTATTCTATCTTTTATGGCCAAATTATATTCCTTTTTGGAGTCACTTTTAAATAGGTAAGTGTCAAGCTTGAAGAGAAATTTATTTAAATAATTTATTCAGTTTGATCTCGTAATCTAATAAGCTGTTTTATTAATATGCTGAACCTCACCTATCAGTGAAGTTCTCTCGAATAAGATGTAATCCCTTGTATAAAACAATTTTATCATTAATTAGTGTATATATATATTTGAGACTAGGTAAAATTGATAATTTTATTAGGGATGATGCTTTCTATGCTCGCAAAAGCACAACTGGTTGGATTGATCCACATTTTTTGTACAATTATCTCATGATTTGTGTATTTTATTATAAAATTAAGGGTTGTCTGTACAATTGAAATCCAAACTGTATAAAAATGATTTCCATAATAATAATAATAACGAGACTAATCTTAGAATTCAATTAAAGTTTCCGGACTTTGTTTTCAACTTTTATTTAATCCGGTTGGGTCCTCAGTCCTATCACATGGAAGGCAGGAGGACCCCAATTTTTAAGATCAGAAAAAGTCTTAGGAAGAAGGCATTTTTGTAGGTTAGAGATTGCTTTGTAGACATATCATATGGCCTCCATAAAGTCACACGTTCCTATGATCTTTTGTAATGGTAATTGTTGAATAGATTACAATGTTGTTGAAAGCAAGGAGAATTCCTCCAACCAAGAATTTCTCCTGTCTTCCCATTCTTGAACAATCTTTTATTCTATTAATGGATTTGATTGGATTATTTCTTCTTCTTCTTCTTCTTTTAACATCTAGAATATTTTCGTATGTGTTGTCATGTATGAGAGTAATTTTTGTTTAGAGCAAAGCAATATGTAATAAACTCTTTATATTAAAAATATTCTAGAGGGTTGAACTAATATCTTTTTATTGATACTGAAATCTTTTAATACTAAATTTTATTTTATTAAGCTAGCTAATTATTGTATTATGATGAACCTATTTGATAATCAATTAATTATATTAATGATTAATTGATAATATTAGTTATTTATATAGAGATATTTGATGAAATCATTTGTTTATCATTAATTGTTTATATCTTAATGATATGCATGTATTCTATAATTTATAATTTGTTTAAGTATTCTATTACTTTAATAAAAATTTTTATTATAACAATTATTTATAAGATTAAATTTCCTTTTAAAAATTGATCTTTATAATTTATTATATTTATTTAATTTTTCTTTAAGAATTAAATGTTCATGAGTTTTTAGTTAAGGAATTCTTATAATACTTATACTTTTGCAATAACTAATAAAATTTATTTTTAACCATTTCTAAAATTAAATTTAAAATTCATATATTTATTGTGAAGAATATTAATTAATTACATATTCTAAATATAAAAAATTATCTTTGTTATGTTGTTTCTTTTTTCTTAATATATATTTTTCTAAATTCAAAAGATATCAATTTGGCAAAAAATTTATAATTTTATCAATACATTTTCTATTGATCTCAATGAAATCAATTATATATGCTGTAGTTTTCATACCATTTGATGCAAGAGAAACGGTTAGATTAATGTTCTTTTTGTTATTATGTAAGAATTTCAATAAACTTTATATATTTATTTAATTTTATCTAAAAAATAATTATTATTATTTATTACATAAATGTATTCAATTTTTTTGGGGAAATAATAAGTTCAGTTTAGAGTTTTCTTATCGATCAAGCGCATAAGTGTAAAAATTGTATGATGGACAAAAATATCTTTTTTATAAAAAATATAAATTAGCTATATAAGAAATTTAGAATTTTTAATTTTTTAAAATAACCGATTGAGGTCAATCAATTAATAAAAATAATTATTTATCAAATACTCATATTAGTTGATTGACTTAGTTAAATAATTAAAAATATTCAAATTAACTAAAAATTTATTTACCAAATATTGTCTGAATCATAATTTAAATCTATATTTTTTAATTTTAAATTTTACATAAATTTATAAAAAAAATCTAAAAATTTGTCACTTATTCTTGCAAAATTAAACTTAAGAACCATCAAAATCTCTCCCGTTAATTATTTTTTAAATCTTTTTTAGCGAAAAATTAGAAATAGAATAAGTTGTATAATTCTAAAATTTATATCATTTATATCTTTCGAAATATAAACTAATAACATCTATAGATATAGTCAGCGAAGATACTTAAAGGATATTTGCCAAATAATTTTTTTATCAGTTTTTAATTGATTTGAATTTATTTAATCATTTGATCAACTAATTTAAATTTTTGATAAATATTTATTTTAATTAATTTATTAATCTTTAAATAATTATCTTAAAAAGTTAAGAATAATAATCTTTTGAAATAGTTGATTTATATTTGATATAGAAAAAATATTCTTGCCCTTAATTATAAATTTTTTTACATTTATATCTTGATAAATAATAAAATATTAAATTATATTTATTTATTTTTAGATAAAACATAATATATAATAAATTATAATTATTATTTTTAAATAAAAATTAAATAAGTATAATAATTATATTAAAATATTTATATAATGGTAAAAAATTTATATGAATATAACTATATATTTACTATTAAATTATATAAAAAGAAGAGAATATATGTTTCACTTCATAGAGAATAGTAGAAAATATATTGAGAATATTATTAATCTTTTATTAAATAATATATTTTAAATTAAAAATATGCATTAATAAAAAATAATAAAATGATATTGCTTTAGCAAGATATTTTTTACTTAAAATGTATAATTTATCAATATTTTTAATAATAAATATATGAATTTTAAATCTAATATAAAATAGTTATAAAATAAATTTTAATAATTATTGCGTATAAAAAAATATTATAAGTACAATAAATTGTAATGATATAATTTTTAAAAAAATTTAAATAATAAATAATATATTATAACTTAAAATATTATTCAAAAAATATTTAAATAAATTATAAAATATATACATATCCTTATATATAATTTTATATATAAATAATTAATTTTATCAAATATTTTTATTAAAATAGTTAATGTTATTATTTGATTAAATTAATTAATATAATTAGTTATTAATTAATAATTAATTTAATTAATTAATTATTAATATAATCAACTAATTGCTAAGTAAAGTACTAGAGGTTGTTTCGTTCAGATGAAAAATAATTTCTTACAGAAAATTGAAATTCAAAGAAAATAACTTACTATATAAATTTCTTAAAAATATTCAAAATTGTTTGATTAATATATACGAAATAATATTTTTTAAAAAATAATTTATTATATTTTATTTAGTTTAACTTTGAATATCATAAAAAATATTAATAAAATAATTATTATATTATCAATATTATTATAATATAAATTAATAAATTTTGATTATTACTAATTAAATTAAATAAAGATAATTTTATCATTATATTCAAAATAACACAAAAAATAAAATTTATCTAGCAAGAAATGGGTAAGCAATTTTTTATATTTTCTAAAAAGTATAATTTTTTAAAAAAATTTATTTTTTTAATTTATTAAATAATGAGCAATCAAATAATTTATAATTTTTTTATTTCCCAAAAAATAAAACTTCCCGTTAACCAAATG
Source organism: Sindora glabra (assembly GCA_020226215.1). Lineage (NCBI taxonomy): Eukaryota > Viridiplantae > Streptophyta > Magnoliopsida > Fabales > Fabaceae > Sindora > Sindora glabra. The sequence continues at coordinate 80,653,266 of CM035228.1, forward strand.
ACTACCTGCTATTTACCAACTCCTTACATATAAATTTGTGCTAGCTTCTACTTTTTGATAATAACCCCAGCAATCTTTTGACCCCCAAAAGTATATGGAAAAACCTTTCTGGTCTCCGGCACACATAAATTGCCAAGAAAGGTTATACAACCTTGGTTTGCTGAGACTTTGTCAATGTTCGATTGGAAAAGATTTCTAAACGCCTTTTTCTTATTAAAACTTTAAAAATAGAATATATTTAATTTAAAATTAACGTATACTTTCTGTCATTTTAATAATAATAATTTATAAAAATTTTAATTTAAATAATATATAATATTATTTAAAAAAAATTTCCTCTTTCACATCTTAAATTCAATTTTGGGGTAACTGTTTCTACTATTAAAAAAATTATAATAATATTTTGGATCGCGGATTTCTTGACGTGTACTCAGAAAAGTGGGCGGCGAGAAATATCATATTTGACGACAACTTTCCTTGTCCGCCATAATTGTATGGTTCCAGTAGCAAATAATTAAAGAGAAGCAACGGAGTCCTTTCCATGGGAGGCTTTACCAAATTCTTCCAACATCTTATTGTCACAAATCATAATCACTGTCAGAATTCTACGTTATTTAAAGTTTTAAAAAATTCAAGATGTAATAATTTAAAAATAATAAATTAAAATTATTTAATTATATTTATTAAAAATAAATAATTTAATTTTAAAAAATTTACATTATTTTAAATTTTGAAATTTTTATGGTATTATAACAAACGGCTCACAATTAATTTACAATTATGAGTACGAGTGTCAAAATCGACGTCGATTGGAACATGTTTTGTGAAGTTGATTCCTGTACATGAATTCAGTTTTTCTTTTGGCTTTTGATAATAATTACGCATTATTTATTTATTTATTTATATTTATTTACGTAAAGTTTTGAATTATTATGAATTAAATAGTGGGGGAATCACGAACCTGATATCAGACAAGTATATTTTAATATTTTAACAGAAATAAAATTTAAAATTTAGTAAAAATATTATTGATGATACATATAATTTTATATGAAATTTTGAAAATTTTAATAAAAACACACTTCCATGCTAAAATATATGTAGTTCCACCATTGGAATTGATTCATTATTAATATTATCAAATATGAGTTATATTAAATTACACTATTTATTTATATCTATATTTGCAATTTGATATAATAAAAAATGATGTATTTAACATATAGTTTCGAGAAAAAAAAAGGTGGCACATTTAACATTAAATATTTTAGTTCTGATTTTTATTTAAATGTTAGTGGTCAGTTATTAGTTTCAGCAGTTTTTCAAAAAAAAATTATAAAAACTGTTACTCTTGAAAGAAATAATCTCAATCATTCTTGCCGTTATCCATTTAGTTCACAGTTTTGAATGTTTTTAATTTTATTTTTGCGTCAATTTTGAATTGGTAAATGAGATTAATCAGGGTATGTAAATGTTTAAATATTTAGTCAACTGTATTGATATTCAAACGATTTCAAAAAATAATATTAAAAGAATTATTATTTATGCCACCAACAACAAAGGAAAATTGGGATTTAAAGGGAAGGAATACTATAATTTAAAATTCTAATATCATAAATTATTTTGAAATAGTGGCAGCAAATACAATGATAGTGGTCAAAAAATTATGATATAATAATAATAATAATAATAATAATAATAATAATAATAATAATAATAGTTGTTTGAATCTTAGAGATGACAATTACTGAAGAGGAGAAATTCATTAATACTCTAATACCTTATCTATTCACTTGTGATTAAGAAAAAAATAGATAAATAAATGAATAATGTTTACTATAAAAATATGAGTTATGATCCACTTAATATTTTATATTTGAGTTATAAATGAATAAAAGAGTTTATAATGAGTCATTCACTTTACTCAATCACTTGTCTGTTAGCTTTTTTACCGTTAACCTCTTTATTTGAAAAGAATTGACTATAATGCTACGCCGGAAAAACATTCTCCCTAAATGCATTTTTTTTTTTAAATTTATTAGGTCACGAGCTGTAGCTTCCTGTAACCAAAAAAGCCTAATCACGTTGTGTTACTACCTGTGACTAGTAACACTGATCACATTGGATTAGCTCCTATGATCAGACTCTTGTTGGTCACGGGGAGTTGCAACCTGTGACCAATGCACATTGTTCACCCATGATTTATCCCCCCCAATAGCTTTGTTCAATATATATCCCCTTCCCCAGTAGCAGCCATAACCCAATATCCCCCCTCCTCAGCAATGGTCATTACCCATTGTTGCAATATATATCCTCGCAATTTGTTGTATATAACACTACGGAGCACATATTACCCACACTATGATCAAATTTTATTTTCATATGGCATAAACTCTATGAAGATAAAAGTTTAGAAACTCATTATACAAGCTTAGAGGTTCATTTTCTTATTGTGAATCTTTTAATTTATTTTGCTTATATAGATTAGAAAATAGAATTTGTCAATCCAAGTAAGATGTTTATTTAGGAAAAAATATTTTTAGATAATATGAAAATATAATATGTGTTCAGCATAATATTTTTTATAAGTATTTCTTAATTTTATTTTGTATTGTTATTAGGTATTGTAACTAGATTATTGTTATTCTATTTGATTAAGTATTTTATTATTATATTTCTATTTGTTATTCTCATCTGTTTATTATGGTATTTGTACTTTTTTAGTTTTCATATATTATTATGCTTGTGGGTATTATTTTAATTTACTTTTATTATTATCGTATCTGAGTATATTATTATATTTGTAGTCTGACTAAATTATGTATGTTATGTATATTATTATGATTTGAATTATTATACTTATGGATTAGGCATTATAAAAAAAATAAAAAATTTGAATATTTGAAAAAATTGAAAAAAATAATAAAATTCATTAATAATAAATTATTATTAAGAAATATTAGTTAAAAATAGAATGTAATATTTTGATATTTTTAAAATATTTTTTCAAATAAAAAATTTTGATTTAATTGAAAATAAATATTAAAATACCTATAATTTTGATTTAATTAAGAAAAATATAAAAAATAAGCTTAGATATTTTATAAATAACTAAAAGAAATTCTTACATGTGGATATGAGAAATACTGTTGGTACTCATCCAAAAGTAAAAAAAAAATATTAAAAGTACATATTATTCTCCTTGACTCATTGACCATTAAAATAATATTATAATACACATAATGCTGATTAATTAAGATTCTACATTTGGGGCCGTTTGGTTTAAATTAGGAAAAGAGAATAAAATCAAAAAAAGGGAATTAAGGGAAAAGGAAAGGAATGGGTCCTAATTACTTAATCTATTTGGTTCAAGTAATTTTAATGTACTCTATAAGTAACCATTACTATAAAAAATAATTTACTTATAATTATTATTGAATAATTATTATATTGTTTATCTTATTATTTTTATTTTACTTACCAATATCATAATATTTATAGTTATTTAATATTAATTATTAATATGTTATTGATACTATTTTTATTATTACTTTTGTTATTTCAACTACTATTAATACATTAACAATAATTAATATTATCATAATGATATTAATTATTAATTTTTATTTAATTATGAATTGTAATATTTATTATTATTTTATTAATATTATTAAAATAAATATAACATTATTAATATAATTAAATAATTTTATAATATTTAATATATATTTAATATTTAATAATATTTAATAATATTATTTATCTATTAAGTACATGTTAATAGTATTATTAATATATAATTAATTTTTATTATTTGAATATTATTTAATTATATTTTAATTATTATAAAAATGAAATAATTTTTATCTAATTGTTAATTATAATTATTATTTTATTGATATTATCATAAATAATATTTATGATAATTATTTTATTAATATTATTGATTATTTTTATGCTATTGAATATTGTATATTTACCAATATTATTAATTTCATAATTAAATTTAATTGTTAACATTGTTTTATTATTATTATTATTATTATTTCAATTATTACTATATTATTTATCTATTATTTTTTGTAACAATGATAGTTATAATTCTATTATGAATATGTATTATTTTATTATTATGATTAAATTATTAAATTTTTATTAATATTATTAAATTATTTATTATATTTATTATAATAATTATTATATGATTATTTATTTTTATCTAATCATTTTTATCATAAACTATTATTTAATAATTATGTTCATTTTTACTTATATAAATATTTTATAATGATAAATTATTATTATTATTATTATTATTATTATTATTATTATTATTATTATTATTATCATATTGAAGATGACAAACTAAAAATCAATAACTTATTTATTATCCTTCTTTATAAACTTATTTTAATATATTTACTTTCACAAAATTTCAATTTCAAAATTGAACTTAAATTAAACTTGTAAGTAGTTATTAATGAATAAGTTAAATTAGACATTTAAAATAGTTATAAAAATTAATTAGTTATAATGAAGCATATTTAAAATTATTTCTTCCTAAAAACTTATAAATATTCAATTTTTCTATTTCATTGAAAATTTAAGAAAATGGAGAAATGCAAAGATAATTTAGATAAGAAATTCTATACATGTGTCTGAATATAGCATTATAGGAAGTTAAATAAATGATAAACTATAAAATTTAAGTGCATAGAAGTAATATATGTGTAGGTAAATATCTAAGATTGGCATGTGAAATAATTAGTTAATTAACTAACAAGAATAAAATAATTATGAGTAATTATGTATGTAGTAGTAGTTAATTGTAGTTATTTTTATAATTATGATATATCTTTCAATATTAAATAAATTTACTTCCTGAGATAACTCATAAACCTGACTATGGTAGAAATCAAAATGAGTATCAAGGAAGAAAATATTTGTATTTATATGAATAGAAAAATTTATGAGACGAATCAGGACGATACGTTTAAGTGTCATAGGATTAAAGTAATAAGAATTAAATTAGACATAACCCTGGATGTATTGAAAAATCTAGTTAGGCGAAAGTTACGACTTAATAAAAATTAAATCGTAATTGAGTTGGTATATAGACATCCAATCTCGCTGAATTCAACGTGATATAAGGCGTGTGAGTTGGAAGATGATGATGACATTTAATAAATGTGAGAAGAAAATGCTAGATTCCTTACTCAATTGTCTTGCTTAGAAATGTATGCACATATCTCAACTGTGAAACTGGATTTGAACATAGCAAGTCAACTAGTTAATATGAGTGATCTATACACACTACCGTCCACCAACCAATTCCATGATATTAATGACGGGTCATCATATTACAACCCGTACTTTGCTAATATAAAACTAATAAACAAGTGAATTGAATATGGCCAGCAGTTTCACACCTCTATTGTTAATTATGCTCTAGAGTCATATTTTTCTTAGCTCAACTATGGCTTATCTCAATCTCATTCTTCCTCGGAGGAAACAGAGGACATCATGGATGAATTTGAAGAGGAAGATGCATATGATGATGTTCTTGAAGGGTTTGATAATGATAATGATAGTTACGATAATGATAACAGTGGAAAAAATATTATAAATACACTCCCAATGACACTCATAAGTTGACATATGGAATCAGCTGTTGCCTTTTTTCATAAATAAATATAAAAGGTATTGTGAGTCATGATTATCTTGAAGTGGGAGACGACATAAATATAAATGACAACTAAGAGCCAAATGTGAGTTTACGATATATGGACTAAAAGTTGTTTTGCCATACAATGAAAATATATTCAATTCGGACTCATCACACATTTTGTGTATATTACTCTTCAACAATGGAAGATGATGAAGGTATAAGGCGTGTGAGTTAGAAGATGATGATGATATTCAATGAATGTGGAAAGCAAATGCGAGATTCCTTACTTAACTGTCCTACCCAAAAATGTATGTACATATCTCAACTGTGGAACTGGATTTGAATATAATAAATCAACCAGTTAATGTGAGTGATCCATACACACTACCGTCTATCAGCCAACTCCATAACATTAATGACGGGATATCAAATTACAACCCGTACCTTACTAGTATAAAATTAATAAACAAGCGAATTGAATATGGTCAACAGTTTCACACCTATGTTGTCGATTATGCTTCAGAGCTATATTTTTCTCAACTCAATTATGGTTTATCTTAATCCCCTTCTTCCTCGGAGGAAATAGAGGACATTATGGATGAATTTGAAGAGGAAGATGCATATGATGATGTTCCTGAAGGGTTTAATGGTGATAATGATAGTTACGATGATGATAACGATGGCGAAGATGTTACAAATACACTTCTAACGACACCTGTAAGCCGATATATGGAATTGATTGCTGCTTTTTTTCATAAATAAATATAGAAGTTACTGTGAGTCATGATTATCCTAAAGTGGGAGACAGTATAAATATAAATGACAACTAAGAGCCATATGTGGGTTTACAATATATGAACTAAAAATTATTTCACTATGCAATGAAGATATACTCAATTTGGACTCACCATACATTTTGTGAGCATTACTCTTCAGTAAAAAATGAAGAATATTGGCACCCTTATTATAGTGTACAATGCAATTAGGGGGGTTAAAGCATGTTATAAGTTAAGAGAGAATCATTGACAGATATCAAAATACAATAAGCCTCATACATGTGTATCTGCCTCTCTTTTTCAAGATTATCCAAAATTGAACACAAATATCATTTCATCCTATATTGTGGCCATGGTGACTGAAAATCCAAGTGTGTCCATTTGAGAAGCTATTAAGCAAATTCATGGTATTTTTAGGTACTCAGTATCCTATAAGAAGGTGTGGAAAGGCAAACATTAAGCCATTGCTCTTGCATTTGAGAATTGAGAGAAGTCGTATTTTATATTACCGAAATGGTTGACAGCAGTGCGATACTTTAATCCTAGGTCTTACTTTAAGATTATTAATAGAGAATGCTCGCCAAGTAATTATGAAGTTAAGTCGATTGCATTGTTCCATCAAGTGTTTTAGACTTTCAAGCTATGCATTGATGTGATTAATCATTTGAAATTGATAGTCTAAGTAGATAGCACTTTTTTGTATGGAAAGTATAAAGGGGTCTTGCTTATCGTGACGTCAGAGGATGGCAATAGAAAAATTGTGCCTCTTGCATTTGCGATGGTAGAGGGGGAAACATATAAGACATTTGCTTTGTTCTTATCAAATGTTTGACAGTGTGTTATTAAGATAGGCAAAGTATTTATTTGATATCAGATAGACATCCTAGAATAGTAGCTGCCTATTGCAAACCCACATGTAGGGTGGCAACCTTGTTATACTTATCATGTATTTTGCCTTCGACACATCGCCAGCAATCTAAACTCAACTTTTAGGACAACGTGGCTGAAGAAGATGTTTACTAGTATTGGTATGCATTACTTACACTAATGTCATTGATTGTCATTGCCTATCATGATTATTGCTTATTCTATCCATCCGATGTGTGGTACAGGTTACCAATATGAGTGACATATTGTGGATTGCAAGTTAGATGAGTTACGCTAATTACATCCAAGAGTTGCTGATTGAATTGATAATATCTCAAAAAGTCAATGGAGCCGTGTTTATAATGAGGAAGGTTGACGATAGGGGGTATATGACAACTAACTTGGTTAAGTGTATTAATAACATATTTAAAGGGATTAGATTTTTACCGATTACCAGGTTAGTTAAAGCTATATTATATCAACTAAATACATACTTTATTAACCGAGTAAAGAGTATTGCGGCATAGTTACAAGTAAAAGAAATGTTTAGTGAGGACATCTAAAAAAAGATTCAAGAATGCATTCGAAAAGCATCTACTTGTCATATGCATTGTTTTGACTGTCTAGGGTTGGCTTTGAAGGTAGAAGAGCCATATGACTCAACTTAGAAATAGTTTAGTCAAACTTATAAGGTTAGCTTGTGCGATCGAACATGTGATTGTGGCAAATTCCAAATGGAGCATTGGCCCTGCCAATATGTGTTTGCTGCATGTGCAAAGGTCTTACTAAATCCATTATAATTTGTCAATCCTGTTTTTCGATTAGAGAAAATACTAAAAGCTTATAATTGTGAGTTTTGGTCAATTAACAGTATAGAACATTGGCCAGCATTGAATGGACCAATACTAGTTCTAGATCCATCACAAATACGTCCCAATGATCGACCACATTCCACATGAATAAGAAACAAAATGGATTGGAGAGAGGATCTATCAAAACCTCAAATGTGTGGGTTATACAAGCAAACTGGGCATAATTGTACAACCTACCAATCCAATCGACAGAACATGCCAGACACGCTTAATTCTAAAAAGTCAATGGATAACTTTCAAAATAATTACTATACATATATTTGAAACTATGCATAGTTTGTTGATATATTCGTAAAAGCTAGATACTTATTGTATCTAAATAGTATACTGTACTTGTCTTATTATATTAAATTATTTATTTTCTTGCTATGTTTTGGAATACTTACACGAATTTATAATTGTACAATTGATTAAATTCATCCAATTTGACATAGTACATATCACCCGACTCTAATGGCTAGTCAACATTGTGTTATGACCCCTAGGCTCGATGATGAGCCCCTATTATATTTATAGTCTAAATACGTTTTACAGGCTGTGTGGCTAGGTTAGGTAAGTTTATTCTCTTAATAAAAATTGCTTGATTTTATATGTGCTAACTATGTTTTCAATTAGCATGTGAAGGCGGATTGAATCTTAAAGTTATGACAAGTCGCCCATAGGAATCGTCTTTTTGATCCACCACTTACAATTGTCCCTTATCTTCAACAAGGAGGCTTTTATGGCATCAGTTAGTTTGGTCACTTTAATTTCAATGTTGCTCTCATATCCACACTCATTAAATGATGGCATCTTGAGACACACACTCATCATCTCGGGGGAGTGCACTATTATCCTACAATATGTCTCTATCCAATTAGGTTTGTCATGTGAGGGCTTCCCCATCTTTGGATACACCAGATATGATTGACTAGGAATGTCGAAGATTTACTTAGGGTTAGACTACCCGATGAATGTTTACAAGGCCAGTGTCTAAGCATTACTTAATTAGTAGTAAATTTTGGACACTTATTGAATGATGCAGATGATGAACAACACATGGCGCTTTGTGGGTACCTACATCTTGAGACTCATAAGTGGTTATCTTATGCCTGACATTTCAAGCCATAGAGTGTTGCTAATATATCTGCCATTGCTTGAAAATTTTACAAATGTTGATCGGTATAGTTGGGGATCGGCAATTCTGGCATGCTTATATAGAGAATTGTATACTACTAAAAATGTGATGAAATTAACATTGGTGAATGTTTGCACCTATTGCATTTGTAGGTGTGGGATTGATTTTTCATTCTAGCACCAGCGAAACCCACATATCCTGATCTTCGGCTACATATCTATCTTTTGCTTCCACTATTAGGTTTCAAGATGGATCATACATGATTTTCATATTACATTTCTCATAATTCTTTAAAATATTCAAATAAATAATACATAATTTATATTCCTACTAGGTGGAAGAATATTGAGTTGCCTCCTCGGCCGCCAACAACGACTTTATACCAGTATAGAATACTGCTTTATTAAATAAGTGCCAATGAAATTGGAAGACCTACTTTATTATATCTAATGAAGCCAATCTCACATATAGTGATATGCTTATTTATATTATGCTTGTGTAATATATATTATTTGGTGCCCTTATGACATTCCTAGTATACAGCAGCTTATACCAGAGTATTGCTTGACCTCATCTGACATATGGCTGGCCTCAGTTTCCATTATATGCTTCCACATCATGGAATGGCAACATACATATCGTGTACTTTACCAATTTGGTAGGTGAAAGCCAATCCTATAAGAGCTATTCGATCTAGGTTCTTGTCATACTTTACAGCTTTGGGGTAAAAAATCAAAAGACTAGCAACAAGAGTATGTAATTTTCATTGTTACTTGAAATGCATGGCATAACATACTTTCATTGACTGAAATGGAAATAGATGCTCTTCATCATAACTCGGGCTACATGAAATGGTATTAAAGACACACTAAACGATGGATTCATCTAGTTAATGGTGGTCTAGGATTTGTGGTAACCTTTTATCCTTTACACACTTTTGTACTTATATCTTCAAATTATTATATATTAAATTGTCAAAATGTACTCCTTTGCAAGTTGATATAGTTGAGAGATTATGCAGGCTTTAATGTTAAGGATTCCCCTTTTTAGTCGTATAGTTAATTTAGAAAGATAATGGATCGAGAATGTGGCTTCATACTACGTGCACTGGGAGATATTGAGATATGATAGCTTCCCAACCTACTTATCTAGCTAATGAATTACCGAAACCACCCATTCCCAAGCTAAGGTGTAATAGGAGAGGCCATGACTTCATGTCCTTTAAAGATCCCATTTTGCTCGAGGAAGGGAATGACGATGAAAGTATCCCTCATGATTATCCATCGATGACACAAGCAAATGTTCACTTCTCCTACACCCCTTCATTGATGTAGACTGATATAAAAGGTGTGGACTCATCAATTTATACCCCCTAATCGCAATTCTTCATAGGTGGAGATGTTGGCCCATCATACAGTATGACATTACTACCATAGTACCCTCATAATGCTCCATAGTCATCGTTCTTCACCCCATCACTGTTGCAATTAACTCAGCAAGTCCCCAATTCTCTAATGATGTTATTTGCTAACTCGTTTGCATTTACTACTAAGTACACCAATGGATTCACATAGCAATAATGAACAAGGGTTTTTTGCTCTGAAAAATCCTATTCCACCATTTTAATCCTCTCACTAGGACTTGAACTCTCCACCTTTTAAAGGTCAAATCTGCTCGACTCATGCAAATGATGATGAGGATAATGATGAAGATAACAAGCATCATTCCTTAGCTCAACGACCGCAATGAGTAAGGTGACACCCTCAATGTGGGATTAGGAGCTATTATTTTAGTGATTGAATATTTTATTATTGTATTATAACGTTATATCTAATTTATTTATTTTATTGATTCATAACTTTTTTTCTTCAGATTTAGTACTTTATCACATTTCATTTATTATATTATTGAATTCTGTAAATAAATTGTACAAATTGAAAAAAATTTCACTCTTATTTATTATTTCAAATCACATTATTGAATTAATTTCATTCATTACATTGTTATTTAAAATTTCTCAGAGCATTCTAAAATAGCATTTGTTATGGTGTTAATTTAAAGCTATGTTTACACGTAATTATGGGAAATGGTGTCGATTCTCATCTAGAGGTAAAAAACTAAGTAAATACATTTTACGGATGCTACTTATCTTCCGGTAGTAAAATCAAAAAATTGTTGTCCTTCATCTTAAAGAAAAATATTAAAATACATGTAATTTTGATTTAATTAAGAATACATATTTATATTTTATGTGTTCATCCTTCAATTACTTTTCCTTCCAAGGTTCCTTTTGTTTCAACATAAAACATTTTTTATAGAACAAAGTTATAAAATAAAAGTATAAGAGAAAATATTTTATTCATTGAATATTAAATATAAAGAATCTGACAAAATAACTTCTTATTTTTTTCATAAAGGAATTTGCTTTCTTTTATATATATATTATTTAGTAATATTATTATCTAAGTTATAAATAAAAGAAATAGATGTGAAAAATAGGACAACATTAAATTATGCAAATAAAAATGAGAGAAATAATATTTGAATCATAAAATAATCGAAGTTATAAATAAAGTATACATTAAATGAATTAATTTCATTAAAAAATAAAAATTTTAAAATATTTCTATAATAAAAATTTATATTATATTAATTTATAATATAAATTTTTATTATAGAAATATTTTAAAAAATTAAGATCATAGATAATATAATATTTATTCAATATTATTTTAAAGTTAAAGTTATTTTTTAAACTATCATAATACCATATATTATTTTATTAATCATAAAATAGCTTAAAAGTTCTTTACGATTTTTCTACAAAAGATATGTTTTAAGTTTTAACAAAAACAAAGTTAAATCTAAATTTAAGAGAAAGTGACGCAATTATTATGTATACATTAGGTTTCAAATTTTTTTGCAAAGATGTAAACAAAATCAAACATATATCTATATATTATATGATAGAAATTTTGAATTAAAAAGAGATGGCCTAATTAAATAAAAAATGGGTTGAGCAGTGGTGGACAAGCTTAAAATTTGATGTTACACACACTATGTGAATCCAATTTTTACACACATTAAAGTATCTTACTGAAAACAATTTAATAAAATTCCCAAATTAGAGGCATCCCATACTAAAACATTATAAGATTTATACATTATTAGCCATTACAAATCTATTTATTTATTTTTTTAATCTCCCTTCAAAATCTTTAATATCCGTTATTTTGATTAAGCTCCAGCATAAGGTCAATGTTTAGCTCATAAAGTGAGCTTAAGTAGAAGAGTTTCAATAATGATATCATTTCAGTGAGATAAACAGTTTTTCGTTGATACCACATGATATAAATTACTTACTCGATGACGTTAATTTTTTTTATAAATATACATCTTCCATTCTTTTTTTCTATTATAATTAATCAATTTTGCAGTTATTAAAAATAATTTAATTTATTTTTTTAGTAAATTTTTTAAAGTTATTCTTTATGCACAAAGTTGAAGACACTTAAAAATAAAAAATATGATAAAATAAATACAAGTAAGTTGAAAGCATAGAATAATGAATTATTTATAAACTAAAAAGAAGGATAAAATTAAAAATAATTAATTAAAATTTTAAAATAATAACTAAAAAATAAAGAAATTTAAAATACAACAAATAAAAAACCAGAAGGAAGCATTTAGTACCAACAAGCCTTATTTATTAATAAAGGAATTAGGGGTTGGAACTTGAACGTACTTCTATTATATTTTTATAATTTCAAAATTCTACGAAGTAATAGAATAAATTTTAAAATTATTATATTATTTTGAATTTTGAAACTCGTGGCTACCATGGAATTCAACACAAAATTTAAAAAATCAAAGAGAAGATCTTAGAAAAAGTCAGAGGCGGCAGATGACTGTACGTTGTATAGTTATTTATACACAAAATTCGCTGATGTTTGTGAGAAAAATTCATCGTCATTAATGGATTTTGTGGGTAAGATTATTCATTGATAATTTTTAAAAAAATATCAAAATTATTTTTCTGTAATTTTCTCTTTTCTTTTTGAGTGTTTTCTCATTAATAATAATAAATTTCGATTGTGAGACTCGTAAAGTGTGTTTGATTTCTTTTTAGAGATAGTTAAAGAACTAGTTAAGTGATCAATTAATCCCTGAATTACCCAAAAAAAATTATACCCTTAACACTAAATCATATCATATACTGTATAAGGCTATTCAATGTTAAGCATTAGATATAATATTTTTCTCCTTTTCATCCTTCCCTTATTCTTCCACTGATAATAGTATGAATTTTAATGGAAATATTCCTCGAGTAACAAAAACTCCTATAAAATTTAAGATTTTACTTTTTTTTTATTGAATATGAAATTATTCTTATTTAGAACCAAAATAATAAATGATAAATCCTTCTTAACGAAGACACATTTAAAAATTGAATTCCAAACTCCTTATCAAATTTAAAACGTCTAACAAGTCAGAATTCAATTTACTTTCATTAAATTAACTAATTGTTGAAAATTTTAAATTCTTTCATATTTGGGTGTTTGTTATTATATCTTTTAAATTCAAATTTTAAAATAATATAATTTTTTTGAAATTATTAAATTAAAACTGTTCAATTATAATTATTTATTTTTTAATTGATAGAAACAAATAATTTTAATTTAACGATTTCTTAAATTATTACATTATCTTAAATTTTGAAACTCTGTCATAAAAATCATCTCAACGAAAGAAAGGAGGAAATATTTTCTATTAAATATTCCCGTAAATCAGACATGTAACTTGAATTTTTTTTTTTAAGTATTAAAAAAGTAGGTGAGCATCGAACCCGGAGATCCCAATGCGATATGAATGTTTCCAAAAGAGGTTGAGTTATATATGTTTATACATCTGCTTTCAAGGAGGAATGTGATTTTTCACACATCAGTCAGTTACATATTAATGTGATGGTTATAACAAACGAGCAGCTCCCACCAATATACTTAAATATACAGAATATGCACAGGGCTTCCCTACAAAAGCTTTAATATTAATATTATTTTTTAGATTTAAAATAAAGTATGTATATTGTAATAGGTTATATAGTATTTATGTTTATAATAAATTTGTTAGATATCAACATTATGATAGAAAGAATTCATGATTCAACTTAATTTATTAAAAAAGTAGGTGAGCATCGAACCCGAAGATCCCAATGCGATATGAATGTTTCCAAAAGAGGTTGAGTTATATATGATTATACATCTGCTTTCAAGGAGGAATGTGATTTTTCACACATCAGTCAGTTACATATTAATGTGATGGTTATAACAAACGAGCAGCTCCCACCAATATGCTTAAATATGCAGAATATGCGCAGGGCCTCCCTACGAAAGCATTAATATTAATATTATTTTTTAGATTTAAAATAAAGTATATATATTGTAATATGTTATATAGTATTTATGTTTATAATAAATTAGTTAGATATCAACATTATGATAGAAAGAATTCATGATTCAACTTAATTTATTAAGTAGATTTCCTATCTTTATTAATTTAATCAAATTGTATTATTTTGTTGATGTGCAAAGTCAATCCCTCTCATCTAAGAAAAGAAATGGAAGGTCACAATAGAAAGAATAAAATTTCTATCATCTTTTCATTATTTATATTGGCAGATACATTCTGAATAAAAAAGGAAATGGGGAATTGAGATTCTAAAAGACAAAGAATGCAAGATGTGATTTTCTAGTTAAATTCTAGTGAAAAAGGATATTAATAACTCTACTTTCACAATCGTCCTCCTTGAAAAGAATTTGTTTCTTATTACTAAATCATACCATTCTACATGATGTGATCTAGGATTAAAAAATTGTTAAATTATAAAATCATAATTTATAAAAATTCCAACAATAATTATGTACAGATCCTCCATTTGATATATGATTATTTAGTATCTTGACATTACATTAAATATTAATTAATTTAGATTTGAACTAGTTCAGACCACATTGAATAGTAAAACTCATCTTACTAAGTTTTAATTTTTTAAGAAAATCATCATTTGTATATAGGCCCTAATGTTATCTTATATATATAGACTTTTATATGCATGTGAATATTATTTTTTTAAAATCTATATTGTATCTTCTGATTGGTACAGTATTATATCTTTGACAAATGTCACATGTATTTTAGTCATAGTTTTGAAAATCGGACTGAACCGATTAGGGAATTGATTCGGTTAAGAGTGGTAGACTGGAAATGCATATAAACCAATGTGAATCGGCCATAACTAGTTAGAATCGGCCAAAAGCTAGTGAGAATTGATCAAAACCGGTGAATAGAGCCATTGAATCGATTTTTGTAAATTTTTTTATATTTTTTATAAAAAATTTAAAAATTATAATTTCATAATAATTAAAATATAATACCTTCATAATTTTAGATTTATTAAATTTATATTTTTATAAAAATATTTTTAACATTAATTATTAACATATTTATTATATTTTATTACTTATTTATTTATATCATTAACTTATATTGTCTATTTTTTTAGTTTTTAGAATAAATTATTATTATAAATATTTGTAATACTAATATTTATATTTATATATATAATTTATATTTTTATAATTCAAAACTAGTCGAACCAATAAATCATTGGTTTAATCAGTAAACCATTCAACCAGTGACTTTTTCGATCCAACAATCAATCGAGTTTTAGAAACTATGATCTTAGTTGCTGCCTTCCGTTTTTTTATTCAATTTTTATTGTCAATATTGTCCGACTTTTGCAGGGATACCAACTCTTATATATAAATAACATATTACCCAAAAACAAAATAATATATTACCATCTATTATATATAAATAATAGAGTGTCCATAATTAAATTATTAACATATGTCTCTAACAATATATAAATTATGCATACTTATTTATAAGATTATAAAAAAAATTAATTAATTAAAATAATAATATAAATATTAAAATTAATAAACCAATAATGAAACAAATATAACATTAGTTAATAATTAAATATATTTAATCAATTATGAATGAGTATCAAACGTATTAAGTGAAACAATTTAATTAATATTAATATTAATTAAATAGTTTTCATTAATTGAAATAACAAAAATTGACGTATTTTAAATCACTCTATCTTAGAGTATATAAAAATAGTAAATAAAATCACTTTAGAGTGACACGTAATAAATTTGAACAAATTGCAAGTCTATTGTATTTAAATTTTTCAATAAAAGGATACATTTGTATATAAAAATATGAAAAAAATCATCTTTTAGTCATTAGAAATACTATTAAGGAAACAATTATAGTTAAAAAGTTAAAATCATTATATTCCATAATGGTGAGAGAATAATTAGGGGATACAAATATACAATTTTAAAAAATAAGAGGTATTGAGCATAACTAAATCAAATTTTAAGGGTGCTCAATGTAATTTACCCTTATTTAGATAATTTATTTAGTTTGAACTCTAATCTAATAAGCTATTTTATTAATGTGTTAAACTTCACTTAGTCAAGTTCTCTCGAATTAAAAAAAAAAAGGAAAATTTTAAGTTGAGCTAGAACATAAAATAAATTATATATTATTAATTATATAAATATTTATTTTTAAAATTATTTATCTCATCCTTATACAGAATAAGAAGACTCCTTTATATAAAACCATTTTTTATTAATTAATAAAAATTATATATATTATATCTTGTCTATTTATCTATATCTATATCTATATATCTATTTATATATTATATATTAGTTATAATATTTCTTACCTCCTATTATGACAAGTGTTATTTTTATAATTCGCCTCATATTAATTTATTATTTTTTGATAAAAAATCTAATTTTTTATTTTTATATACCTAAAAATAAATTATAGAATAAAAATATTTATCCTTATAATATTAAATTAATTTTTAATAAAAATTTAAATTTAAATTTTTATTTATCACTAAAATTCACAATTACCTATTTATTGTGATCTCATAAAAATCTTCCTATATTATATTTATGTTTTATATTTTTTCTTTCTCCACCTTCAATCATTTCAAAGTTATCATTTTATTTAAGATAAAAATTTCTATCTTTATCTTTAATATTTTTAAATTTACAATTATTATTATTTTATTCTTATAAAAATTATTTTACTCTCATAAAAAGTTCTCTAAATTATATTAAAATTTTTTCTCTTTCCAGTTAAAAGTTATTCCTCTCTTCCATCTGAATTAAAAAAATAAAATATTTAATATCAAAATATTGAATTTTAATCAACATATATGTCATAATTTATAAATTTTAATAAATTATTTTTAATATAAAATTAATACTTTTAAAATTTTATTTTACACTGTAACATATTAAATAAAAATATATTATATTTTCATTACAAAAAAACTATTATTTTCATAAATTATATTATTAAATATTAATATTAATAATTATTATCTTGAAAAATAAAATTCAAACTTTTTTGATAAAATAAATTTAGAATTATTTATTTATTGAATGTTAAGTAAAATGAGTGAAGAAATGACCTTTTTTCTTAGACTTGTTGACTATATATTAATTAATTTTTCATCTAATCCTCTTTATAAATAATTAATATATAATTATAAAATTATATTATTAAAATAAATATTCATCCATAATATAAAATTAATACTTTTAAAAGTTTATTTTATGTTATAAGGTGATAAATAAAAAATATATATTGCCATTAAAATAAATTTATTCTTATTATAAATCATATTATTAAATATTAACATTTATAATAATAATAATTATATTAAAAAATTATATCTAATTAATAAAATATTTGAGTTCAAAATCAATTACCTTTTTAAGTTGAGCAAAATTAATTATATATTAATCAATTTTTTATTTAATTATTTATAAATAATTATTATATAATTATAATATTATATTATTAAAATAAATATTTATCCATGTAACATACTAGATGACATCTAGTATTATATATTAACTATATTATTTTTTACCTCTTTTTATAATTAATGTTATTATTATAATTTTGTCATGTATCAATTTATTATTTCCTCTTAATGAATACTGTGTAATGATAAATCACACTCGCACAATCAATTTTTTATTAATGAATATTGCATGGTAATGAGTCACACATATACAATTAATGCAAAGAACTAAATCTCTCATTTATATATAGTAATTTATATTAAAATTAAAAAATCCTTAATTTTATCATCATTTTTGCATTTTCATAATCTTTTTTATTTCTTTCCCTAATTTACAAAGTTTTTATAATTTTTGTATTTTTTCTCTCTGCTTGATTTTTTTTCTTTTATTTATTACATTTTCATAGTTTTTCTTATCTTTTCCCCTGATTTATTATATTTTCTTCCTTAAACTTCCTTAATTTGCTATGATTTTTGTGGAATTGATATGTTATTTTTATTATTATTTTTAATACATTTTTTCTTTGTTAGGATACTTTACACTATATCTTCTTTGATTGGATTTTCAAATTTCATCTTTTCCTTTGCCTCCATGTTTTAGAGAGTTTCCTTTCTTTTGACTTCATCTTTCTACTTTCATATGCTAATTTTATATATCTTTTTATGGGTTAATGCTGAGCTTCTTTTTTTTTTAAGTTAGTCTTTCAAGTTTGAATTGAATAGTATTTTCTAAAGGAATAAAGAAATAATAATCAAGATATTGATTGTCTTAGCCATTAGTTTTGAGCTCAATTGAAATTTATAAGTTCTTATGCTTGATTAGAAATTATAAGGTCTTATGTTTTTTATATTTAGTTTGTCTACATAAGTGCTATTTTTTAATTTATTTATATTTTTAAGTGAAAATTTATATGTTTCATAATTCAATTAACATGTAGTTTTTAATGATATTGGTAGGGATCTTATTAGTATTACTTTGTTGTGAAAAAAATTTTAGTTACTATTATTTTTATAATTTAGATTCATATTCCTATTGTTGCCATAATAAATTTGAAGTGAGATTAAATTGCCCTTTTTTTTTTCTAGATTCTTATTCCTACTCTTTCTTTCTATCATATAAAAATGAATTATTCTTCTTAAATTTATGAATGAACTTTGATTCAAAATTGAGTTTAAAATTTTCTAGTACTAATAATAATATATCTACTTTCTCTTTTGAATCCACGGCTTATAAAGTAAAATCTTATATAATTGTTCTCTCAACCTTAATCTCATAAAATATATATACAATGATTTAAATACTTTAATTTAAAATATTGGGTTTATGTTCATTTGCTTATATGACACAACATAAAAGAAGTTTAATGTCCTTGACATTTGTTGATATGATTGTAGGTCATGAGAGAATTTCTTAAACTATTCTAAGAAATAAAGTAAAAATTTTAGCTTTAATTTGCATAAGTAATTAATAAATTAGTTAGTAACTGATAAGTTAGCTGATAGTTATTAACTAATAACTAATATCTGATAAATTAATTGATTGTATGAGAAGTGTTTCGTAAAATTAACTGTTGAATTAACTAAAATTATAAAATGACATGAAAAGATATATTAATAAAATAGATATATAATTAAAATAGTTTATATTTATCTAAAAATTAAAATATATTAACATAATTAAGAAGTTTAAAATTAAAATATAATATTTAATATTTAATTAATTATATTTTATGAACTCATAGATTTATTTTCTTACATAATTTTTTTATTATTTATAAAAATTATATTTATTTAAAATATAATTAATTATATTTTATGATATTATTTATTTATTTACATACATATTTTTATATATTTATAATTTAAAATTAGGATATAATCATGTTAAAATTAAGTTTATTATATTTTATAAAAAATAATATTTATATTTATATTATGAAGGGCATGAGTTGTAAATTAATAAAAAAGAGGATAGATTTGAAAAGAATTTAAAGAAACAGTAGTTTATAAATTATAAGTTACTTCAAATAACTTATTAAATTAAAATTTTTTTTAATAAGTCAATATCAATAAGTTGTAAGTTAGTCTATTTATTACATGAAATGAAATCTAATGTGAAACACTATTAGAGATTAACTTACAATTTATTGATGTCAATAAGTTATAAATAAGTCTATTTATTGCGTGAAATGAAATCTTTGACATTTAATTGCAAATATTTAGGAAAAAAAAATTTTACAAGTTACAAACATCAATTTTTAATTAACACAAGAAAGAAAATATTTCAATTATATATGTGTTATTTTGATTTGTCATTGTGTATTTATGATTGGAAAAAACAAAAAATTTGTGCATTACAAAGACTAATCTTTGCATGTGACCATTTGTATGATGAAACAATGTTATAATATATTAAAGCATAATTCTCTACTTAATAATAAAATTTTTTTTATCATAGAATCTAAATAATAAAAATGTCATATTACAAAATAACTAAAGCTCACACAATACTTATAGATTATATAAAATTGAGAACTATTTGGATGAAGCTTTTTATGCCCATAAAAGTACTGCTAGTTGATCAATCCATAATTTTAGTGCAACTATCTCATGATTCGTGTGTTTTATTGTGCTAGAAATTTTAATATAGATCTCATGTTAATTTATAAATAATAATTAATGTTATTCTTGAATTATGTGGGCCTAAAATAAAATGATTATATGTATTGAGTCCTCTATGATATTATGGCCTAAATATGAATTAGTTGAGTATGGATTTTATAATGGATAGGATTTATGACTCAACCTAATTATTTTAATGAGATTTCCTATTTTTAGTAACCAAACCTAGTTTGATTAGCCCTATTAGTGTATAGACATTATTCTTCTCATCAAATATATATATATATATATATATATAGAGAGAGAGAGAGAGAGAGAGAGAGAGAAGATTACGATAGAGGTGGTGTGATCTCTATAATAATTTCTATGTCTTCCTATTTTTGTGGATACGTTCAAAGGTATGAAGAGTGCAAAATTGAAAATCAGTCATCAATTGATCTAGGTATTTATTGCATCAACTTTACATAACTTATTATTTTTCATGCCATAATTGAAAGCTAAATTTTGAATTTTATATTTGATTAAAAAAATTATTATTACAATAGGTACGAGAGATAGGTTCTAACTTTCAATTATAGTTGGGTTTTGAGATTTTATATGAAATTTTTGTGTTTTTCCTTTTTTGCAAATTCTATGCTAATTCATTTATATACAGTTTATATGCCTATAGACATGGGAACCAAAAGGCTAGATTCAAATTCTAGTGATACAAATGATTTTCAAATTTTCCCTTTTGAATGCATTTTGTTTTAGTTCACTATGTTTGGAATTACATCAATGATAAAATAAATGTCAGTGATGATATTTGTGCCTTGCTGTGGTTGCATGGATTTTGTTATGCATTTGTTCTAAACACATGTAAAATTCTTTGCATTAGTATAATTTCCCTTCTATATCATAATTCCAAAAATATGTTTTAGCTTCTTAAAAGCTTCTATGAGTAGACTCTTTTGTATGGCCATTAACTCATTTATAGGTATCCACATTTTCTTCTACCATATGGTTTTTGCTTCTAGCCTGTAACACATAAGATGTGTGTTGAGTTAGTATGCAATGAAATTACATATGGATGACATGTAGATGGATGCATGAAACATGATGGATAATGGTGTATTTTGTATTTTAAATGTTGTTGGATTTTACAGGGACATGTTGTATATTTACATTGTTAGTATGGTGACATACACATAAGTTTGCTAAGTGAAACACTTCATTTTATTTTTGCGTGCATTTGCATTTAATAAGAGTTGGTTGAGTTAATAAGAGTGACTATTGACCTTATAAAAAATGCAAGGTCAATTGGTATCAATTTTACAACATTTTTCTTAATTCAAAATAGTTTTCATTTTTAACAAATAGGATTTTTTTTTTCAAATTATTTTGGTTGAAATAAGTGTGAAAATCACACTTATAAATGTGAAAGAACCATTGTGCACATTACAAGTCCATAGGAACATGATTTTTAGTTTTGAAAGAGTTTTAATTAAATTTTTATTACATTTGGATAAACATTAAATTGTTTTAGTTTAGAAACACATTTTGTGCATTGTGTGAACTATTTCTAGAAACTAAAATGCAAGAAAAACACGAATGAAGTTTGGAACTATTGGGTTTTTCAATTTTTTTTAGAAAAATCGAACCCTAGTTTATGCAGATTTGATTTTAAAGTTGATTGGATTAGTTTGAAAATTCCTTGTGCAATGTTTTAGTCTGAAAATTTTGGTAGAAAAAGCATGAAAAAATATATGAAAAATCCCTAAAATTGCAGTGCAATAGACTAATTTTGTTAAGATTTTGGAAATTTTGAAAATCATTTTTTAGTGCATTTTTTTAGAAGAACAAGGATTGACTCGGTTGGTATATGAATTATACAATAAATCTGATCAAGAATTTGTGCAAAAAATGGCGAAAAGATAGTATGAAAACATCTGGGTTGGAAACCAGGTTAGAAGCTGGTTTTGGGCAACCCATGAGCAAAAATTAAGTAAGGAAGAAGAATACTGCAATGTGCTAGTCCATGCACATAGGAGGCTTGCCTTCCTCTGAACACATAATTTTAGGCATTTTTTTAGAATAAATTTTTTTATTATAATTTTTACCCAATTTTTTATGTGTTTATTTAAAATTATTTTTGTTGAATTTTTTTAAGTAATTTCTATATTTTTAGCTAAATATTAAATTTTTTCAATATTTTTTGAGGCTATTTGCATAATATAATAATTTGTAGAGTATGATTATATTAAACAAGAATTACTATATGTTCATGTTATATCACAAAATTTTAGCAATTGTGTACTCAATTTTGTGGGACCAATTAATAAAATTTTGTACAAAATTTTTTGAAAGGAAAAATTGTTTTGAAATCAATTTTGAGGAAAAGGCTATGTTAATAATATTAAATGCCATTAAGTACTACTCCCTCAGTTTTTTTTTATCTATCATTTTAGAGGAAAAAATTTATGTTCTTTATTTGTCACTTTAGAAATCCAATAAATCATTAATTACTTTTTTTTAATTCTATCCTTGCAGTGAATAGGAGAGAGAATAATTAGAAAAAGAAAATATAGTAATAAAGAAGAAAGATAGGAGATAATTTTGAAAAATTAAATTGAATTT
The DNA here is from genome assembly GCA_020226215.1 of Sindora glabra. Lineage (NCBI taxonomy): Eukaryota > Viridiplantae > Streptophyta > Magnoliopsida > Fabales > Fabaceae > Sindora > Sindora glabra. The sequence goes on from CM035228.1 coordinate 80,676,775, forward strand.
TGATAGAATTGAGGCTATTTAATGATTTTCTTAATTTATGTGCCAAAATCTTAAATAATTGATAAAAAAAATAGAGGGAGTATATTGTTAATATAGTATATTAGTTATAATATGAGTATAGGGTTAAATGTTATATTCCTAAAATCTTAAACACTCTTTGGTATTAGATTTTAGGAGTACGATATTCTATTCATGTATTATGTTGTAAGGATTTAAATGCCATTAGATATTAGTTCTTAAAATATGATGCTGAAGGTGTTTATATAGTAAAATTTTATGAGGAATATTAGTATGATTAAGGTTTTGACATGCATTAAGTAATTGAAATATTTTTCTCAATGCTATGTCTATTTAATAGAATTTTTTAAGATGTTAGTTGTGATAAATTATAATTGATAGGGCGTAGTTCTAAAATGTATATTGACAATTCTAAGTGTAGAATTCATTGTGAGATCGAATTTGAGTAAAAGAGGAAAAGTGAAACATAAAAGTTGTTTACACTTCAATTGAGTTGATTTAATGGTCATTTTAGATTGAATCATATGACGAAATATTCCTAAATTAGTAAATGTTTGACTCATTTAATTTTGAATAATAAAAATTTATGAAATTCAATTATGTAGGAAAGGTTCATTGATTAAAAGAATGATCAATAATGAAGCCAATAAATTATAGAGTCTTAGGATGGAATTCATTAATTATTTTAATTTGATGAAAATATAAAATTTTAATTTTTTTTGACTTGATACATACTAAATATTTTCTACCAAATTTTGTTGATATTAAGAAAATGCTTTAAAACTAGATATGCAGTTTTATTTTGTCTTCTATTATGTACCAAAAACATGATATTTTAACTTAATTGAATTTTTTGATAGTTGAACTAACAAATCAATTTTTTTTATAATTATAAGAGTAGTCAAACAATTAGATATATATATACATAGGAATTAGAAATCCAACTTTAAATATAATAAAAGATACAAAATTTTTAAAAAATATTAGATATTACTTGAATTAAAGACTCTCAATAATAAATCATTTCATATTTGTAATTTCATAGACACTTGACAAAAATAATACGAAAGTAATTGTCTAATATTGCTCACCACTAAAGGTAGCCAATTTCTTATTCTGTAATTCTATTCATCATATATATATATATATATATATATATATATATATATAAGGGTTCTCTCTCTATTTGAAATCCAAACTATACGGAAATGATAATAATAATAATAATAATAATAATAATAATATATGAGACCCATCTTAGCATTCAATTAAAGTTTCCGGACTTTATTTTCAACCTTTACTTAATCCAGTTGGGTCCTGAGCCCCTATAAAATGGGAACAGGAGGACCCCAATTTTTAAAGATCAGAAATAATCTCAGGAAGAAGGCATCTTGGTAGGTTAGAGATTGCGTTGTGGCATATATGTGGCCTCTGTAAAGCCACACATTCCTATGATGTTTTGTAATAGTAATTGTTCAATAAATTACATTGTTGCTGAATTCCTCCAACCAAGAACGTTTCGTCTTTCCATCCTTGAACACTCTTTTATTCAATTACTGGATTATTTCTATTTTTAACATCTAGGATATTTTCGTATATCTTATTGAGAGTAATTCTTATTTAGAAAAGAAGTAATAAATAGTAAATTTTTCCTATAAAACACATTTTAGAAGATCGAACTAATATTCCTTCATCGAAATTGAAATGTTTTGATCCTCAATTTGTTTTTATTGAGGTAATCAATTATTGAATTATAATAAATTTATTTAATAATTAATTAATTATATTAAAAATTAGTTAATAATCGATAGTACTAGTTATTTGAAAAGAAAACTTTAACTTTTACATAAATTTATAAAAAATCTAAATTTTTTTCATTTATTTCTGTAAAATTAAACTTAAGGACCATCAAAATCTCTCCCATTAATAATTTCTTAAACCTTTCACAGAAAAAAAATTAAAAATAGGACAAGTTGTACAATTCTAAAATTTATAGCATTCATATCTTTCAAAATATAAACTAATAATATAATATTTACAGATATAGTCGGCGAAATTACGCAGTTACTTACCAACTCATCACAAATAAATTTGTGCCACCTTCTAGTTTTTAGTAATGATGACACCAACATTATTATGACTAATAAGGAATATGTGTGCAAATCTTAATCTACTTATGCATGGTTTTTTGATATTTTATATTAAACTGATTGATTATTATTCTAAAGTCCAATTTAAATATAGTAACATAAAAAATTATATAAAAAATGTAGCTAGATAAAGAAAAGTAGACTTTCCCTTTTTTGAGAAAATGAAATATGGGATTTCACTCTTGCCAAAAGAAAATGTGGGACTTCGCACATATGAAAATAAGAGTAAAAAAATAAGTATTTTTTTTTAAGAGATTGGATCTGGCATCATAAATTTTGAAAATATGACGTCAAAGTTTTTAAATTTACAAACTTGAGAATTAATTGTAAGTAAGATTTTATATATTTAAAGATTCAGATTGAAATTTTTAAATTTGATGAAGGTTGGATCGCACCCTCAAGGTTGAAAAGGTTTTTAGGTTTTTTATTTTAATTTATGAACTTGAAATGGATAAAAAATTTTTGTTGGCATACATTTGAGAAAATTATTTGCAATTTGATTTTTTGCATATAAATATAAACTAATTGTACTTGGCTTTCTTAAGCACAATATTTTAATTCAATTTTTTTGCTATATAAATCGGATCAAATTGAATTTATATTAATAACATTTATCAAATTAAAAATTCTACATGAATCTCTAACTGAACTCTAAATTGATAATTAATTTAAAGGAAATTAATGAGTTAAGTGATTTGCATGACTTTTAAATATGATATTTTGACTCCTTTAATTTCTTCTTGTGATTGTTAGTGAAATTCTACATACATCACGGGGAGTTTTCTGTCTTCGAAATTCAAATAGATAAAAGCTATTAATTTGTACCGATTTGAATTTCATTTAGTCCAATTCTAAAGAATTAAAACTGAATATTGTATCCGATGTAGAGCAAACATAAAAAATTCTATCGATACCGAAAATGTTATTTCAAATTAAGTTTTGAAATTTTTATATTTATTTAATTGAATTTTACAAAATTTTTATATTATTTTATATTTAATGATATTTCTTAATTTATACTCAAATTTTAATTTAAAATTTCATTTTTAATATACATAACATTATTAAATATAAATTATTTACATATTAAAAATTGAAAATTGCAAGTTAAAAAGCAAAGAAAATTTTAATGATTTGCCTAAAAAGCCCTTGCCAAAGTCATTTTGGGGAATGTTAGACCTTCTCTGGTTGAGTTACTATATCTCAACCTCTTCTGTGTTGTTTTGCTAAGCCAACGGTATTATAGGTAAGCAAAATACATTCGAAATCATTTTTTATTTATTAGAATTTTTAATTTATATTCAAAATTTAATTTTGGATTTAATTTTTATTGCATATAGCGTGATTGTTTCTATCTTATGTTTAGGAAAAGATTATAGTATATGACTGACTTAATGATGTATTAATACATTATTAAATTTATTTTTTTCTAAAATTAAGTTTAGTATATTATATAATAATGTATTAATGATTATATTTAATCATGTACAATTAATTATTAATTATGTACTATAATCATCTCCTTATAATTAATTATTGGTTCTCAATTCCAACTTAATTATTTGTTTAAAACTACAAATAATAAAATATAAAACCTTATCATTTGTGAGAGGAATAAAATATGGAATTTCAAATCTACACAAAAATGAACTAAGTAAAAAAATATTTTATTTTTACATCACTATAACTTATGTGGCAATGGTTAAATTTTATGAGTCGTAACTAGAAAAAGAAAAAAGAATCAATAAAGGAAAATAAGAAGAAAGGATATGAAAATTTCATAATTTTCTATTTTGTTTGGTTCAAATAAGAAAAAAAATCAAGTATCTCTAATTTATTTTCTAAAACATTGAAAAAATAATTCACATATAATTATTATAATTATTATCTTATTATTTTATTTATTAATATTATAATTTTTTAATTATTTAATATTAATTATTAATATCTTATTAATATTACTTCAATAATATTAATTATTATTTATATAATTATTAATTTTAATACTTATTATATTTATTATATTATTATTAATATTATTAATTATTTTCATGTTATTAAACATTTTATATTAACTAATATCATTATTTTCATAATTATTTAATTTTATTATTTCATTTATTACTATATTATTTATCATTTTTTATAATTATGATAGTTACTATTTTATTATGAATATTTATTATTATTTTTTATTATTAAATTATTAATATTTGGTTAATATTATTAATTTTTATATTATTAAATGTTTTATTATATTTATTATAATAATAATTATATGATTTTTTATTTTTTTTAATTAATCTTCTTATATTTTATTATTTCTATTATTAAGTATTATTTAATAACTATTTTTATTTTTACTTGTATTATTATTTTATAATAATAAATGATGATAATAATTATTGTTATTTTATTAAAGATGATAAATTCAAATTTTAAAATAAGAAAATGAAATTTATTAAGTAATTAGGAGGAATCACCCTTCCCTCGTTTAATGTAATTTCATTAAGAAAAAATAAGATAAGAATCAAAATTTTTTGAACCAAATAAAAATAAATAAAATAAAATCTCACTATTTTTTTACTCCAACGAAGCGGTCCTTAAATTTAAAAAGCAAGAATCCAGAAAATACATATAAAAAAATCCATTTCAGGAATCAAAAGTTGGGTACGGAAAAAGAGGAGAATATATTTCAAAGTTCAACCCCCCAGAGACCAGACATGCCAACCATAAGAAAAGAGGATCGTAGACTTGTACAAATGAATGCTAATTTATCAAAAGGAAGAAGTTTCTAGTGATGCGGCAGCATTAAAATTTTAGTGTTATTTTTTATTATTTTTTATATTTTAATAAATTAATAGTTTTAATATTACAATTAAGTAATTTTTAAAATTAAGAATAATTTTTAATTTATCAAAAAATAATAAAAATAGTAGTAAAAATTATAATATTATGATTGGGTTAAAAGTTTTTTCCCTACCAAAACTACAATGGCCTTAAAAAAAACTATAGAGTAAAATTGGAAATAATAATTAAAATAAAACATATCAAACTTTCTTCTTCCCTTTATGGCCAAATTATATTCCCTTTTGGAGTCACTTTTAAATAGGTAAGTATCGAACTTGAAATAATTCATTTAGTTCGATCTTGTAATCTAATAACTAATAAGCTGTTTCATTAATGTGCTGGTTCTCACCTATCAGTGGAGTTCTCTCCAATGAAAAGACAAAAGAAAATTTTTAAGTTGTGCTAAAAACTTAAAACAAATTATATATTATTAATTATTAAAAATATTATGAAATGAGTCATATATTATTAATTATTTAAATATTTATTATTAAAAATCAATTACCTCACCCTTGAACTCAATAAGATGTAATCCTTTGTATAAAATTAAATACATTTAAATTTCTTGTCTCTCATATAATAATAATAATAATAATAATAATAATAATAATAATAAGAGGGATGAAGCTTTCTATGCTCGCAAAAGTCAGATCTATCCACATTTTTAGTACGTTTACCTCATGATTTGTGTAATTTATTGTAAAATTTAGGATTGTTTATCTATTTGAAATAAAAACTGTATAATAATAATAATAATAATAATAATAATAATTAGGAGACTAATCTTAGCATTCAATTAAAGTTTCGGGACTTTGTTTTCAACCTTTATTTAATCCAGTTGGGGTCCACAGTCCTATAACATTAATGCCAAGAGGACCCCAATTTTTAAGATCAGAAAAAGTCTTAGGAAGAAGGCACCTTTGTAGGTTTGAGATTGCTTTCTAGACATATCAAAAAGCTCCACATTCCTATGATCTTTTGTAACAGTTGTTAATGGATTGCAACGTTGTTGAAAGCAAGGAGAATTACTCCAACCAAGAACTTTTCTTGCCTTCCCATTCTTGAATACTCTTTATTCTCTTATTGGATTGGATTGGATTATTTCTTCTCTCTCTCTCTCTCTCTTTCTTTTTTTAAAATTCAGGATATTTTCATATGTCTTGTTATGTATAAGTGAAATTCCTGTTAAGAGCAGAGCAATATGTAATAAATTCTTTCTATTAAAATATTCTAGAGGGTTGAACTAATATCTTTATATTGATACCGAAATGTTGTGATACTAAATCTGCTTTCGTTAAGCTAGCCAATTATTGGATTATGATTAACTTATTTGATAAGCGGTTGATTATATTAACGATTGGTCGATAGCATTACTTGTTTGTATAGAGATATTTGATAAAAAAAAATATTTGTTTATCATTAATTATTTATATGTAAAATAGTATATAAGGATATATATATAATTTATAATTTATAATTTATTTAAGTATTCTATTACTTTAATAATATTTTTTATTATAATAATTATTTATAAGATTAAATTTACTTTTAAAAAATTGATCATTATAATATATTATATTTATTTTTTTAAGAATTAAATGTTTATATGTTTTTAGTTAAGGAATTCTTATAATACTTGTACTAATGCAATAACTATTAAAATTTATTTTTAACCATTTTTAAAATTAAATTTAAAATTAATATATTTATTGTTAAGAATATTAATGAATTACATATTCTAAATATAAAAAACTATCTTTGTTATGTTGTTTCTTTTTTCATAATAAATATTTTTTTAAATTCAAAAGATATCAATTTGGTAAAAAATTAATGATTTTATCAATACATTTTCTATTATTCTCTATGAAATGATGTATATATGCACTATTTTTCAAATCGTTCGATAGAAGAGATATGGTTATATTAATGTACTTTTTAATTATTATGTGAATATTTTAATAAAATTTATTATATTTGTTTAATTTTATCTAAAAAATTAATAATAATAATTTATTATATATATGTTGTCAATTTTTCTTTGAGAAATAATAAATTTAATTTAGAGTTTTCTTATCTATCAAGGGCATAAGTGTAAAAATAGTATGATGGATTATGAACAAGAATTTCTTTTTCTACGGTAAATATCAATTAGCTATTTGAAAAGGTTAAAATTTTTATTTTTTTTAAATAAATAAGTGGGGATCAATAAACTAATAAAAATAAATATTTATTAGATATTCAAATCAATTAATTAATTTGGTCAAATAGTTAAAAATATTCAAATTAATTAAAAAGTTATTTATAAAACACCATCTAAATCATAATTTAAATGTCTATTTGTTTAGTTTGAAAAGAAAACTTTAACTTTTAGATAAATTTATAAAAAAATCTAATTTTTTTTCATTTATTCCTACAAAATTAAACTTAAGAACCATCAAAATCTCTCCCGTTAATTATTTTTTAAAAGTTTTTCCAAGAAAAATTAGAAATAGAATAAGTTGTATAATTCTAAAATTTATAGCATTTATATCTTTCAAAATATAAACTAATAACATTGGTCTAAGTATCTTTAACTATTTAAATAAGCCAATTAACTGATTTAAATATTTGATAAATAATTATTTTAATTACTTTATTGGCCCTCAAATAACTATTTTAAAAAAAATTAAGAATAATAATCTTTTAAATAGTTGATTTATATTTGGTATAAAAAAATTTACCTATAATTATAAAATTTTTTACATTTTCATCCTGATAAATAAGGAAATACTAAATTATATTTATTTATTAATTTTTAGAAAAATTTAATATATATAATAAATTATAATTATTTATTTTTAAATAAAAACTAAATAAATATAATAAATTATATTAAAATCTTTATATAATAATAAAAAATTACATGGATATAATCATTTCTTTGCTATTAAATTATATAAAAAAAGAATAGAATATATGTTTCACTTCATAGAGAATAATATAAAATGTATTAAAAAAATTATTAATCTTTTAGTAAATTATATTTTTTAAATTAAAAATATATTGATAAAAAATAATAGGATGATATTGCTTATGAAAGATTTTCTTACTTAAAATATGTAATTTATCAATATTTTTAATGGTAAACATATGAATTTTAACTTTAATATAAAGATTGTTACAAAATAAATTTTAATAATTATTGCATATAACAAAATATTATAAGTATTTTTAGCTAAAAAATTATAGTTATTCTTTTTTAAAGAAAAATGAAATAAGTATAATAAATTATAATAATATATTTTTTAAAAAAATTTAAAATAATAAATAACATATTATAATCTAAAATATTGTTCAAGTAAAAGAATATTTAACTAAATCATAAAATATACATATATCATTTTACATATAAATAATTAATAATAAATAATTAATTTTATCAAATATTTTATATAAATAATTAATATTATTATTTGATTAAATTAATTAAAATAATTAATTATAAACTAATAATTAATTTAATCAATTAATTATTAATATAATGAATTAATTATTAAGTAAGGTTTTAAATATTTACCAACTCATGGCGTAAAAATTTGTGCTACCTTCTACATTTTTATAATGACCCCAACAACCTTTTGACCCCCCAAAGTATAAAGAAAAACCTTTCTAGTCTTCGGCGCACATAAATTGGCAATACCTCACAACCCTGGTTCGCTAAGACTTTGTCAATGTTGCATTGGAAAAAGATTCCTAAACGCCTTTTTCTTATTAAAACTTTAAAAATAGAATATATTTAATTTTAAAATCAAAGTATACTTTCAGTCATTTTAATAATTATAATTTATAAAAAAAAATTAGTTTAGTTAATACATAATGTTATTTAAAAAGTTTTTTTTTTCACATCTTAAATTCAATTTTGGTGTAATTGTTTCTACTAGTAAAAAAATTATAATAATATTTTGGATCACGGATTTCTTGAGGGGTACATGAGAAAAGTAGGCGGCAAGAAATATCATATTTGACGACAACTTTCCAAGTCCGCCATTATTGTATGGTTCTAATAAAAAAACAATTTAGTACCGGAAAAAAAAAACAAATAATTAAAGAGAAGAACGTAGTCCTTTCCGAAGGGAGGCTTTACCAAATTCTTCCCACATCCTAATGTCACAAATCACAGTCACAGTCAGAATTCTACGCTATTTAGAGTTTTAAAAAATTCAAGATGTAATAATTTAAAGACGCCGATTGGAACTTGTTTTCTGAAGTTGATTGCTGCACATGAATTCAGTTTTTCATTGGACTTTTGATAATAATTATGCATTTTTATTTGACCACTCATTTATTTACGTTAATTTTTGAATTATTATGAATTGAATAGTGGTAGAATCAGGACTCTAGTACCTATGAGATAATTATATTTTAATATTATAATAGAGCTAAAATTTAAAATTAATAAAAATATTTTTAATAATATATATAATTTTACATAAAATTTTAAAAAATTCAGTGAAAGCACATGTTCATGCTAAAATATATAAAATTTTGCTATTGGAATTCAGTCATTATTAATATTATCAAATATGAGTTATATTAAATTAAACTATTTATTTATATTTATATTAATATTATATTTACAATTTGATATAACAAAAAATGATGTATTTAACATATAATTTTGAGTAAAAAGGTGGTATATTTACCATTAAATATTTTAGTCCTGGTTTTTATTTAAATATTAGTAGTCAGTTATTTATTTCAGCAGTTTTTCAAAAAATTTTTTTTATAGAAACTGTAACTCTTGAATGAAGTAACCTCAATCATTCTTGCTGTTATCCATTTAGTTCACAATTTTGAATGTTTTCAATTTTATTGTTGCGTCACTTTTGAAGTGTTAAATGAGATTAATCAAGTTATGCTGATGTTTAAATATTTAGTAACTGTATTGCTATTTAAACAATTTTAGAAAATAATATGCCACCAATAACAAAGAAAAATTGGGATTTAAAGGGAAGTAAAACTATAATTTAAAAATTCTAACATCATAAATTATTTTGAAATAGTGGCAGTAAATACAGCGATAGTGGTAAAAAATTACAATTTTAATAAAGTAATAAAGTATAAAATAATAATTATTATTATTCAAATTCTAGAGATAATAATTATTAAAAAAAATTGTTAATGTTCTAATTTCTTATACCTAACTTGTGATTAAAAAAATAATAATTTAATAGATAAATAAATAGATAATATTTACTATATAAATGAGTCAAGAGTTATGAATGGGTAAAAGAGTTCATAATGATCCATTCACTTTGTTTGATCTAAATTCATATGTTCGCCACCTCCGCATCTTCGCATCTTTTATAGGTAAACTTCTATAATTACAAAACTTTAAGATCATAAATAACATATTATTTATTCAATATTATTTTAAAGTCAAAGTTATTTTTTAAACTATCATAAATCAGGTATTATTTTGTTAATTACAAAAAAGCTTAAAAGTCCTTTACGATTTTTATACAAAAGATATGTTTTAAGTTTTAACAAAGTTGAATCTAAATTTGAGAGAGAGTGACGCAATTATTATGTATACATTAGGATTCAAAATTTTATGCAAAGATATAAAAAAAATTATATATATATATAATGATGGAAAATTTGAATTAAAAAGAGATGGCCTAATTGCCTGAAAAATTGGTTGAACACCGGTGGGTAAGCTTAAAATTTGATGTTACACACACTATGTGAATCCAATTTAATTTTGTACACATTAAACAGTATTACAGAAAATAATTTAATAAAATTCACAAATTATAAGTTTCCCATGCTAAAACATTAATAAGATTTATACATTATTGGTAGTTGCAATCTTATTTATTTATTTATTCTTTTTAATCTCCCTTTGGCATCTTCAAAATTTTTAATATCCATTATTTTTAAGTAAACTCTCGCTTAAGGTCAATGTTTAGCTCATAAAGTGAGCTTAGAAGAGTTTCAATGATAAAATCATTTCAGTGAGATAAACAGTTTTACGTCGATACCACATAACATAGATTACTTGCTCAACGGCAGTATTTTTTCAAATAAATATATTTGGTACCAACTAGCCTTACTAATAAAGGAGTAAGGAGTTGGAATTTGAACTTACTTTTATGATTTTTTTTAGATTTTAAATTTTAAAATAATATAATAAATTTTAAAATGAGTAAGTTAAAATTTGATTATAATTATTATTTAGATAAATTTAATTAAATAATTTTAATTTAATAATTTTTAAAATTACCATATTATTCCAAAATTTGAAATTTGTACCTATCATGGAATTCAACACAAAATTTAAAAAACAAAGAGAGGATCTCAGAAAAAGTCAGGCAGCCCCGTTTGAAAGTTGCTCACTGCCTGCTGACGCCTCCTTGCAAGATAACTATACCTTGTATAGTTATTTATACACAAAAATCGTGTGAAAGTTCAACGTCATTAATGGATTTTTTTGGTAAGATTATAAATTAATAAATTAATAAATGTTGAAATTATTTTTCTGTCATTTTTTCCTTTCTTTTTAAATGTTTCGTTATTAATAATAATAAATTTGGATTCAGAGACTCATAAAGTGTGTTTGGTTTGTGTTTTTTTAAAGATAGTTAAAGAACTAGTTTAGTGATCAATTAATCTCTAAATTACCCAAGAAAAAATTTATACCCTTAACACTAAACCATACCATATACTTTATTCAAGACCTTCAAAGATTAAGCATTAGAAATGATATTTTTTCCCTTTTCATCCTCCCCTAATTCTTCCACTAATGATAGTATCTATTTTAATGGAAAGAATTTTGAAGTAACAATAACTTCTTTAAAATTTAAGATTTTTTTTATTTACACTTAAGTTATATCTCTACACTTTTTTTTATTAAGTATGAAATTATCCTTAATCGAAATAAAAGCAGTAAACAGTAAATCCTTCTTAATAAAGATATATTCAAAAATTAAATTCTGAACTCCCAAATCCAAATCATCTTAAAAGTTAGAACTTAATATGCTTTCATCAAATTAACTAATTATTGGCAAATTTACATTCTTTAATATTTAGATGCCTGCTACAATATTTTTAAAGTTTTAAAATTTAAAATAATATGAAAAATTTTTAAATTGTTAAATTGAAACTATTCAATAATAATTATCTGTTTTTTAATTGATGGAAGTAAATATTTTAATTTAATAATTTTTCAAGTTATTATATTATTTTAAAATTTAAAACTCTAAAATCTTCATAAAATTCACCTCAACCAAAGAAGGAGGAAATATTATCTAATAAATATTCATCTAAATCAGACATATAACTTGAATTTTTTTTTTTCTAGTTTTAAAAGTAGGTGAGCATCGAACCAAAAGATCACAATGTGACATGAATGTTTCCAAAAGAGGTTGAGTTTTATATGATTATATATCTGCTTTCAAGGGGGAATGTGACTTTTCACAAATCAGTCAGTTCATTATTAATGTGATGGTTATAACAAGCGAAACGGCTCCCACCAATATGCTTAAATATGTAGATGTAGAGTTTGGGTCACAGTTGGCAATTCACACTTAAACAACTATTTCCTCCAGGAATAATGGTGATGATTATAATGTATTAATTATATTAATATATTATTAATTTAAACTATTAAATTTTATTTATTTATATAATATTATATAAAATAAATAATAATTAAATCTAGTGATACATTAAAATTTCTACCTGAAACCACACCTTGATTGTTGAGATAGGACCGCTTATTCCTGGTACTCTGGCTTCATACGTAGGTTTTGATTTTGAAGAATTTGATAACAGAATATGCATTGGGCTTCTCCAAAAAAGCTTTAATATTAATATTATTTTCTGAATTTAAAATAAAGTGAATATATTATAATAGATTGTATACAATATTTACATATATAATAAATTAGTTAGGTATAACTATAATAATAGATATGATTCATAATCCCACTCAATTTATTGAAGAAATCCTCTATTTTTAATAATTTAATCAAGTTGTATTGTTTTATTGATGTGTAAAGTTAATCTCTCTCATCTAAAAGAGAAGATGAGAGATTACAAGAGGAAGTGAGACTTTTGTCATTTTTTCTTTATTTATATTTGGAAATACATTTTGGATGAAAAAGAAGAGGAATTGAGATCTGAAAAAGAAGGAATGCAAGATGTGATTTCATAATTAAATTTTAATGAGAAAAAATATTTATAATTTTACTTTTCACAATCTTCCTCTATAACAAGAATTTCTTTGTTGTTTTTAAATCATATCATTTTACATGGTGTGATTTAGGATTATGAAATCGTTGTCATTGAGCTGGGCCTTCTTTAGCTAGGCCAAGGTCGTGTGGCAAAAGACGGAGAGTTCGATCCCTCCTCAGCACCCTTTTCCGTTTAAAGCAATTCCCTTATACAAAAAAATAAAAATTGTTAGATTATAAAATTATAATTTATAAAAATCCTAACAATAATTGTATATAGAACCTTAATATTACCTTATATTTAGTCTTCTATGTTCATGTAAATGTTCTACCTATCTATACAGTAACTTCCCGTTGGTATGGCACTATATCTTTGACAAATGCCGCATGTATTTCAGCTGTTGCCTTCTATTTTTTTTATTCAATTTTTACTGCCAATATTGTCCAACTTTTGCGGGGATACCGACTCCTACTTATATTTAAATAACATATGACCCAAAAACAAAATAATATATTACCATCTATTATATACAAATAATAGAGTATCCATAGTTAAATTATTAGCATGTGTCTCTAACAATATATAAATTATGCGTACTTATTTATAAGACTATCAAAATTGTTTTAATTAATTAAAATAATAATAAAAATATTAAAATTAACAAACCAATGACAAAATGAATATAACATTAATTAATAATTAAATATATTTAATCAATTATGAATAAATATTAAATGTATTAAATTAAATAATTTAATTAACATTAATAATAATTAAATAATTTTCATTAATTGAAATAACAAAAAATGATGCATTTTAAATCAATCTATCTTAGAGTATATAAAAATAGCACACAAATCACTTTTGAGTGACAGATGTATAAAGCTGTTTATTATTTGAGGAAACTATAAGTTTATTGTATTTTTATTCTTGAATAAAAGAATACATTTACGTATAAAAATGTAAGAAAATAATCTTTTAGTCATTAGAAACAATATTAGGAAAGAAATTGTAATTAAAAAGTTAAAATTATTATATTTTGTAATGGTGAAAGAATAATTAGAGGATGAAAGTGTATAATTTTAAAAAATAAAGATATTTAAAGTAATTAAATAAAATCTTACAAGTGGTCAATGTAATTTACCCTTATCTAGATAATTTATTTAGTTTGAACTTGTAAATAATAAGCTATTTTATTAATGTGTTAAACTTTGCTTATAAGCTGGGTTCCCTCAAATAAAAAGAAAAGTGGAAGATTTTAAGTTGTGCTAGAAACATTAAATAAATTATATATTATTAATTATTTAAATATTTAGTATTAAAAATCATTTATCTCATCCTTGTACTGAATAAGATGTAGGACTCCCTTATATAAAATAATTTTATTATTGATTAATGAAAAATTATATGTATTGCATCTTATCTATCTATCTATATATTATATATTAATTATGATATTTTTTACATTCTTTTATGATAAGTATTATTCTCATAATTTATCATAGGTCAATTTATCACTTCCTCTCAATTAATATTATGCTATGATGAGCCATACTCATATAATCAATTTTTTTAATGAATATTATGTGATGGAGAGTTACACTTGCGTAATTAGTGTAAGGAACTAAAACTCTTATTTACATATAACAATTCATATTAAAATGATTCCTATTTTTTATTTATTATATTTTCATAATCTTTCTTATTTCTTTTCTTGATTTACTAAGTTTTCTAAGTTTTATACATTTTTTCTTTGGAATAATCTCTCCAAATTTTCCCTTTATTTGTTGTGTTTTCATAATTTTCTTTATCTCTTTCCCTAGTTTATTATGTATTCTTCCTTTAACTTCCTTGATTTGCTATAATTTGTTTGAAATTGATATGTTATTTTGTTATTATTTTTATTACATTTTCTCTTTGTTAGAACACTTCACACTTTGTCTTCTTTGATTGGGTTTCCAAACTTCATCTCTTCCTTTGCTTTCATGTTTTAAAAAGTCTCTTCTCTTTCCATGTGATCTTTCTATCATCATTTTCAAGTATTCTTTTGTATGCTAATTTTATATATCTCATGTGAGTTGATGCAAAACCATTTTTTTAAGTTAGTCTTTCGAGTTTGAATTGAATTGTGTTCTCTACAAGGAATAAGGGAACAATAATCAAGATACTAATTTTCTTAGTCCATAGTTTTGCGCTCAATTAAAATTTATAAGGTCTCATATTCTTGATATTTGATTTGTTTGCATGAGTACTATTTTTTAATATTCAATTTATTTATATTTTTAAATGAAAATTTGTATGTTGCATGATTCAATTAATGTATAGTTTTTTATGATTTTTGCAGAGATCTTATTATTATTATTATTATTATTTTATTGTGAGAAAAATTTTAGCTACTACTATTAATTTTTTTTATTTAGATTCATACTCCTATTATTGTCATGATAAATTTGAAGTGAGATTAAGTTGCTTTATTTTCTTTTAAAATCTTCTTCCTATTCTTTCTCTTTTTATTACAAAGCATGAATTGCTCTTCTTAAATTTATGAACAAAGTTAATTCAAAATTTCAATTTTTAAGTTTTGTAGCACTAATAATGCCATATTTACTTTCTCTTTTGAATCTATAGCTTATAGAGTAAAATCTTGTAGAGTTTTTTTTTCTAGATCTTAATCTTATAATATATATATATATATATATATATATATATATATATATATATATATATATATATATATATATGTGTGTGTGTGTGTGTGTGTGTGTGTGTGTGTGTGTGCAATAATTTAAGTACTTTAATTCAAAATATTGGATTTATATTCATTTGCTTATATGATACAACATGAAAGAAGTTTAATGTCCCTGACATTTGCCAATTTCATTATAGATTAGGGGAGATTTTTTAAATTATTCTAAGAAGTCAAGTAAAAATTTTGACTTTTAATTGCAAATGTTTAGAAAAAGGCAATTTTGCAAGTTATAAACATTAATTTTAAGTTAACATAAGAATGGAAATATTTTAATTATGTATGTGTTGTTCTGATTTACCATTGTGTATTTATGGTTGAAAAAAAGCCAAAAAAATTATGTATTACAAAGGCTAATATTAGTATGTGACCATTTATATGATGAAAAAATATTATAATATATTAAAACTTAATTCTCTACTAAATAATAATAAAAGATTTTTTATCATAGAATCTAAATAATAAAAATATCATATTACAAAATAATTAAGGCTCACACAATACTCATAGACTTTGTAAAATTGATAATTATACGGATGAAACTTTTTATGCCCATAAAAGCATTGCTAGTCGATTGATCCACAATTTTAGTATAACTATCTCATGGTTCATGTATTTTATTGTGTTAGAAATTCTAATATAGGTCTCATCAATTTATAAATAATAATTAATATTATTCTTAAATTATGTAAGCTTAAAATAAAGTGATTATATGTATTAAGCTCCATATAATAGATGGACTAAATATGAGTTAATTGGGTATGAATTCTATAATAAGTATGATCTTTAAAATTTAATTAGGTAAAAAAAAGATCATTGATTAAAAGAACGACCAATAATGAGGTCAATAGGATATAGCAATCAATTATGGAATTCATTAATTATTTTAATTTGATAAAAATGCAAAACTTTGGTTTTTTTTTTTACTTAGCGCACACTAAATGTTTTTTTATCAAACTTTGTTAACATTATGAAAATGTTTAAAACTAGAGATGAATTTTTATTTTGTATTCTATTATGTATTGGAAATACAATATTTTTCATTGTGAAAACTTATTTTTTTGTTGCCATATTTGGATAATAAAAAAAAAATTATATGCTTATTTGAGTATATATTTTGACAAGGTTGTATTGAGATTTTACAAAATCCAAATTTTTTAAAAATCTAACCTTAAAACTATCTCTAAGACTTAGTTAGATTGAGCCATTTAAGGATATTCCAAAATAGTGAGAGGCTATCAAATTTTCATAAAAAAAATAGGAGTTAGAAATAAATGTAATTTTGAGTTTAATGAAGATACTCATATGAGATTGTGGATTCAAGACTAGGTTAGTTAATAGTTAGTAATTACTCTTTAGAAGGAAGGTATAGATCTTTAAAGATTCTTTTATCTCGATATTTTAAAAATCACTTATGGTTAAAAATAACTTATTTTAGTAGGAGCTATGTTGATCAGAGAAAAAAGTAGCCTTCCTACTTAGTGACCTAATAGTCAAATAATTTTCAAGATGACAAATTAAAAATATCCATTTATATGGTTGCATCTCAATTTGATAGGATCATAATTTCTCTCAAATATTAAAAAGCAATGCAAACTAATGTATAAGCATAAATATTTTGGTAATTCTAGATATGTATAATGATAATGTTTTCCTATGTTGGTCATGGTATAGATGTGTTAATTGAGACAAAGTAATCAAATTAAACTTAGATAAAAGGCCTGGGAGTGAATGTGTGGTAAGTCCAAAAACACTTGTGCAGTGGGCCTATAATACAAAGGTCTTAGAGGCATTTGGCTTATCCCAATTTTGGTATCAACAGATTCTAATATGTTAGTATGCTTTCATGTTTGTTAATCTGAAAGGATTAAATTTATTAGGCCTAAACATCTTTTAAGTGATAAAAATTATTCCATATATGTCAATCATAAGTAACCTATTATTGATTTAAGTCAATGATTTTAGACTACAAATGTTATTGTATTTAAGTGGTGCAATTGATCTTGATTACACACTAACATAAAAAGATCAAGAGATCTCATATGCATAAGTTACTCATACTTATTTTATCAATTGTCTAGGTGATCATAAATTTATATTTGGACATGTGTCAAGAGAAGCTGTATCATGGAAATTATTATGTAATTAATTGTAACAACCTCTAATAAAGGGTAGAGCATGTTATGTGTTTGCTTATCAAGTTAACAAGTTAAAGATTTTTTAGCTTTAACCATATTTATGTTATGACAATACTACTGTCACAAGCTTATCTTCTAGTAAATGATAAATTTGCCTATGGAAAGAACTTCTAATTAAAGTATCTGTTTATGAGAGAGAAAATACATAAGTATATTACTTATTTTTCATTAATTGTATACTTAAGGATTCAGTAACCAAAGCCTTAGGGATACATATAAAGCATAATTATATGAATAATGTGAATTTTCCTAAGATTTTCCTATGTTTTAGGTTAGTGAGAGTTTTAATGATATAATCTCATTGATATGTCTAAATGAAAGATTCATAATGAGGTATTCATACTATCGCCATACAATTTGTACACATTTCTATTATGACATGTGAATAGAGACATTTAGATCATGTCTCATTAATGTGTTAAGAATACTAATTCTTATTGTTTATCTTGGGCAAATGTTAGGACTATCATATGGAGATTTACATTTAGTCACATTAAGATAATGTAAATCCCATTGTGCACATTATATTATTAATCATCTGGTTTGTGAGGTGTAGGCATTCAACGTGTTTAATATTCATATTTTTTGAGATATAATATTTAGTATTATTGGATACTTATGATCTTAATTAGACTTATAGATGAAATAATACCATTTTACCATTAATTTTTTTCAAGTGGTTATTATTTATAAATTATTATGGGCTTAAGTGAGAGATTACTAAAAATTTTAATAGGGACCTCACATTAATTTATAAATGATAATTAATGTTATTCTTAAATTATGTGAGGTTAAAATAAAATGATTATATGTATCGAGCCCTATATGATATTATAGTCTAAATGTGAGTTAGTTAGATATAGATCCTGTAATGGATAAAATACATGACTTAACCTAATTATTTCAATAAGGTCCCTTACCTCTAATAACCAACCCTAATCTAATTAGCTCCATTAGTGTGCTAACTCTACTCTTCTCATCTCAGAAAGACAAAGATGGAGAAAGGAGGTTATAATAGAGATAATATGATTTTTATATCTTCTTATTTTTGCAGATACGTTCAATGGTATGAAGAGTGCAAAATTGAGGATCAATCACCAATTGATTTAGGTATTAATTGTATCAACCTTACAAAATTGATTATTGTTTATGTCATGATTGAAAGACAAAATCTAGGTTTTATATTTAATTATTCTTGCATATTGTGCACAATTTTAAGTTTAGTCAAGTCAACTGTTGAAGAGTTATTACAATTTAACTTAATTGAATCTTTTGATAGTTGAACTAACAAATTAATTTTTTTTATAATTGTAGGAGTAGTTAAATCATAATATATATACATGTAAGGATCAAAGATTAAATTCTCAATATAATAAAAGGTATAAATTTTTTTAAAAATATTATATGTTACTTGAATCAAATACTATTCATACATTTAACTTCTTAGCCACTTGAAAAGAAATAGTACCAAAATAATTATCTGATATTGCTCACCACTAAAGGTAGCCAATTTCTTAATTTGTAATTCTATTCATCATATATATATAATATTAAGGGTTGTCTCTCCATTTGAAATCCAAACTATACAGAAATGATTCCCATAATAATAATATAGGTATATGAGACTAATCTTAGCATTAAATTAAAGTTTCCGGACTTTCTTTTCAACCTTTATTTAATCTAGTTGGGTCCTCAGTCCCTATAACAAGGAAACTAGGAGGACCCCAATTTTTTAAGATCAGAGAAAGTCTTAGAAGAAGGCATCTTGGTGGGTTAGAGATTGCTTTGTAGACAATCATATGGCCTCTGTAAAGCCACACATTCCTATGATCTTTCTGTAATAGTAAATGTGTTAAATAAATTACATTGCTGCCGAAAGCAAAGAGCATTCCTCCTACCGAGAATTTCTCGTCTTTCCATTCTTGAACACTCTTTTATTATTTCTATTTTTAACATCTAGGATATTTTGAAATTTCTTATTAAGTATGAGAATAATTCTTATTTTGAACAAAAATAATAGGCAACAAGCTCTTCCTATAAAAAACATTTCAAAGGATCGAACTAATATTCCTTTATCAGTATTTTGACACTCAGTTTGTTTGATTGAACTAATCAATTATTGGATTATGGTGGATTTATTTAATAATTAATTGATTATATCAATAGTTAATTGATAGTTGATAGTATTAGTTGTGTATATAAAAATATTTAATGAATATTTGCTATTATCATTAATTGTCTATATATAAAATGATTTATAAAAACATGTATATATTTTATAATTTATGATTTGTTTAGGTATCTTATTTATTTTATAATATTTTTTATTATAATAATTATTTATAAGATTAATTTTTTTAAAAAAATTGATGATTATAATTTATTATACTTATTTAATTTTTTAAGAATTAAATGTTTATA
Organism: Sindora glabra; assembly: GCA_020226215.1. Classification (NCBI taxonomy): domain Eukaryota; kingdom Viridiplantae; phylum Streptophyta; class Magnoliopsida; order Fabales; family Fabaceae; genus Sindora; species Sindora glabra. The sequence continues at coordinate 80,697,375 of CM035228.1, forward strand.
ATTTTTTAGTTAAAGAACACTTGTAATATTTTTACTGATGTAATAATCATTAAAATTTATTTTAATACTTTCTAAAATTAAATTTAAAACTTATATGTTTATTCTTAAGAATATAGATGAATTATATATTCTAAATATAAAAAATTATCCTTTACGATTAACGTTGTTTCTTTTTTCTCTTTATATAAGTTTTTTTTGTAAGATTCAAAAGATATGAATTTGACAAAAAAATAATAATTTTATCAATACATTTTTTATCATTACCTCTGGAATGCAATATATATATATGTTTTAGTTTTTATACCATTTGATAGGAGAGATGAAGTTATATTAATGTATTCTTTTATTATTATGTATATGTTTTAATAAAATTTATTATACTTAATTATTATTTATTATATGTATTAAATTTTTCTTTGAGAAATAATAATTTTAATTTAGAGTTTTTTTATCTATTTGGGACATAAATATAAAAAATTGTATGATTATGTGTATGAATATCTTTTTCTACATTAAATATCAATTAGTTGTTTGAAAGAAATAGAATTTCTAATTTTTTAAATCGTTTATTAAAGATTAATAAATCAATAAAAATAATTATTTAGTAAATATTTAAATCATATAATTAACTTGATCAAACAATTAAAGATATTTAAATTAATCAAAAGCTAATAAAAAAATTATTTATTGAATACCCTCAATACCTTAATTTAAATGTCCATTTTTTAAATTTGAAAAGAAAGCTTTAACTTTTACATAAATTTATAAAAAATCTACAATTTTTTCATTTATTTCTGTAAAATTAAACTTAAGAACCATTAAAATCTCTCCCATCAATTATTTTTTAAACCTTTTGCAAAAAAAAATTAAAAATAAAATAAGTTGTATCATTCTAAAATTTAGACCATTCATATCTTTCAATGTATAAACTAATAATATAATTTAATATAAACGGCACTACTAAAACCAACCCAGGCCAGCAGCTTGTTCAACAATTATCAAAGATAGTAATGGTCATTGGGTAGTTGGTTCTTGTAGGGAATTGGAAATTTGCTCTAATTATAAAGCTAAACTTTATGAATTGAGAGATGACCTTTTCCTAACTTATAATAGGCAATTACTCCCATTAATATAGAGTTAGACTCCTTATCAATTATTAATATAATTGTAAATAATGTTGATTATTTTCTATTGATATTTACAACTTAATTGAAGATTGTAGAGATCTCATATGTAAGTTAGGATCATCTAAAGTTAAGCACATTTATAAGGAGGCTAATTTTGTGACAAATTATATAACAAAAAACATAGATACTACATGTAATGTTTTGAAAATTATGCCCCTCCCCCCCTTCAGGTGTTTTGCCATGTTTAATAGCTGATCATAAGGGTAGTACTATGCCCAAAACAATATATATTTCTTAGTTTTTTTATATATTTCCTATCTTCACCAAAAAAAAAACTAATAATATAATATTTACAGATATAGTCAACGAAAATGCGCAGTCATTTACCAACTCATCACGTACAAATTTGTGCCACCCTTCCAGTTTTTAATAACGATGACACCAATATCACTTTGACCCCCAAAAGTAAATAGAAAAACCATTTTGGTCTTTGGCGCACATAAATTGCCAAAGAAAGGTTACACCTTGGTAGGGTGAGTTTTTGAAATAACGATTGGAATAATTGATTATTAAAATAATTAATTATATACAATTTATTTTTATTTAAATAATATATAAAATAATCACTCTTTAATGTTAAATTATTAAAAAAGATAAGTAGATATATAATATTATATCAAAATTATTATTTTTTTAATTTTTAATGTCATTGTTTATAAAAGAAAAATATATAATATCAATTAATATATATTCTTAATTCAAGTAAATAATATATTATTTAATTTATGTATATTCTTATTTGATGTATATTATTATTTATTTAAATTATTTTTCATAAATAAGAAAGTTTAATATTTTATAATTAAAACTGAATTTATACTTATTCTTATATTCATTAGTTAAAAAAGTGAATAATTAAATTGTAAAATATTGAGAAGCATTTATAAATTTAGAATTAAAAAATGAAAACATTTTGAATATGAAATTTAAAATTTATAATAACAGAAGAAGGGCAGTAGAAATAAAAGAATAAAAAGATAAGGTTAGTATAGGTATAAAATTTGAAATTCCTCTTTTTATAATCTATATTAGAAAGTAAGTTACTTTAATTAATATATTTTTAATTAAAATTATTTCCTATAATTGATTATTGAAAACTTTTAAAAGTATAATCAAATATCATTTTTTTTTATGAAAGAAAGAGACTAAAAGCCCAGAGAAAAGAAAACAAAAGTTACTCAAAGATTACTCTTGGGATAGGAAACCTATTTTCATCAATAAGGAGAAGCGGCTGAAAATCAGTAGGTGGTCTAGTTGTAGTCTTTAAACCCAGCTCAATTATGTTACATTTAGACACTAACCAATCTGTATTTTTATTAGCTTCTCTGTATATATGTTCTATCTATACTATCCAATCTCTTTGAATGAGATTTTGACAGCGTTGCACTAGTCTTCTTGCTTTAATATTATTGTCGACACCATTCTTCAATTCATTGATTGAAGCTTGACAATCTACTGCCATAATAATTTTTTTGAATCCCATGTTCCATACCAAAGAAAGACCTTCTATTATACCCTATGATTCAATAAAGTAAGTATCACAGTGATCAAGGTTATTCAAAAAGCTAATAATCCAATTTCTATTAGCATCTCACAATTAGACATGTAAAATGAGGCTCATGATCGCAGGCAATGCGGGTAGTCTGTGGTCACGGGCTAATACAGGTAATCTAATATAAAATTTGTATTTAATACAAATTTTATGCGGGCAAGCCCACGCGATCACGAGCTTAACTGCAGGTAAAAAAATTAAAATTTTTAATTATTCTTTTCTTATATTTAAGCCTAAGATATATATATATATATATATATATATATATATATATATATATATATATATATATAATTCATCCAAATTACTTCCTAACAAATTCAATCTAATTTCTATACTCCAATTCAATTTTTCTTACTTAAATAATTTAATAAAAATTAAAATATTAAAATATAATTTATAAATTATAAAATAAAATAATTAATAAAAATATAAAAAATACGAGTTACTCGCGAGCAAGCAAGCCCACATTGCATGTAGGGTGGTGTGGGCATACTAGCATGAAGCTTATAGTTAATAAGGGCTTATACAGGTAAGCTCACACCGTGAACAAGCTCGCATTGCATATGGGGCGGTGTGGGTATGCTAGTATGAAACTCACATTTAATGCGGGCTTATACAGGTAAGCCTACGTGAGCAAAAGCCCGTGTAGGCTAGGCCTATATAAGCCCACCTTACCTATTTTACATGCTTACTCATAATAGACATGTGCACGTAGTTGAAGGAGTCTTGGTATTTATTGCTCCATCACTACTGATTTTGATCCATTTTGCATGAGGTTTTTGCTATTTGACATCTATCCTATGAGAATGGTGTTACTTTTCCTCGTAATGCTTCAACTTAATAGTAGTTTTGTATTTTTGGGTATAGGCATTTATATGTAGCATTGGTTGAGATGGAAAGACAAAGTTTAGTTCAAAAATGCTTTTGTTTTACCAGAACCATAAGTGCCATGTTGTAATGGCCTATGTCAATGACTAGTCTTCGTCATCTATGGCATGATTATTCTTGGTTATATTAGAATGCACCCATTGTCATAAACTAATAGTGAAAGTATCCACTTGATTCCTTCCTCTAACTAAACTAAGCTATACTTGTTTAGAAAGGTTACAATCTCTAATGGCATGAAGCTTAGTCTCAACATATCACTGACAGTGGTTTCAGGTAGAGTTTCTTATATTTCTCCTTCCTCTTGCTTCATTCGTCAAAAGCCCGCTATTGCAAAGTCTCCAAAGAAAGAATTTAATTTTTTCCAATCCAGGCCATTTCCATATATCCTCTTATAGTTTGTTATTTTCATTAATTGGATTTCTAGTAAGCATTGTGTAAGCATGTTTAATAGAAAAGAGACTGTCTTTACTTTCTTGCCATATTTTTGTATCATCTCCCATATTGATATCAAGAGGAAGAACACTGTGAATGCGATTTAGAATTCTTATTGGAAGGATGCTATCACACAAATTTGGTTGCTAATTTGTATCCATATTTCTCATATTTACATTTTTTGCCACAACCTTATCACTCTTATTGTGATGTTTAATATATTTATTATGGAAAATAGTAGCTTATAAATCTTGACTGCCATTATATAGTTACCAAGTTGTCTTCATTAAATAAGCTTAATTCATTTCTCAAAGTCTTCTAAATTTGAGTTCGCTAGCCTTTTTTGTTTGACATATCTTTGACCATACAATCATATGAATTTTTTTTTCATTAATCATATAACCCTAGATAAAAGCTCTCTCATATTTCTCAATCTTAGTAAGAACAACAATTGGGAAGGGAGTTACTTGCATAATATAGATTGGAAGAGCTTGGATCATAAACTTTGCCAAAATCACTCGACCTGTCATAGATAAGCAAGATATTTTCCATCCGGCTAGATGGTTTTGAACTTTTTTGAGTAAATATTCATATATAGCTTTAGATGTCCATTTATGAAGAAGAGAAACACTCAGATACATTCCTAAATTTATGGTTGGAGTTATCGTCTACTTTCTAACTTTTATTTTAACATTTCTTGAAAAGAAAATGTTAGTTTTAGTAGCATTCATTTTTTGCCTTGATAGTTGGCAAAACCACTATAGACATTTTATAATTATTTTAATTTGGCTAGTAGTTCCTTCACCAAAAAGAAAATCATTTGCAAACATGAGATGAGATATTGCAGGATCATTTCTCCTAATTCTCATGGGAGTCTATTATTTATTGTCAACTATATCATTGATTATGTGAGAAAGTTTATCCATGCATAGGATAAAGATATAAGCTGAGAGAGGACCCCCTTGTTGAACTTTATGAGTTAATTTGAAATCTTCTATTTTATTTCCATTCCAAAGAATATTGAGAAAGGCAATAGTAATGCATTGCATAATCAAATTTGAAAAGGGAACATTTAGATTAATTTCATTCAGAACTTCTCAAACAAATTCCCAATTTAAATGATCATATGCCTTCTCTAGGTCCACCTTGATAGTAAAAAATCCTTTCTTGCTATGCATTTTTCTCATAACATGTATAATTTCTTGGGCGATAACAATATTGTCTCGAATCTATCTATTTAAGACAAAACTCGCCTAGAAAGGAGAAATCAAATTTGGGAGTATAAGTTTTAATCTATTAACAACAAATTTTGTCACCCTTTTATAAATAATATTACATAATGAAATTGGGTAAAACTGATTAACAAACTCTAGTTTGTCGATTTTTGGAATTAGGCATATCAAGGTTTTATTAATATCTGAGATGTCTCTTCCTTGGAATACTTCTGTAATGAATCCATAGATACTATCTCCTATAATTTTTCATTGACTATGAAAGAAAAAAGTAAGAAAACCATCTTCTCCCAGAGCCTTGTTTCCTCCAATGGAAATGATCGCCTTTTTTATTTCTTCATTTGAAATAAAAGCCAATAATGATTCATTTTGAGAATTTAATAATAAGGGATGTTTCATCCTTGTGGTAACCTAGATGCATTATTCCTCCTTCTAAGAGAATAGAGCTCGATAAAAGGTCTTTATCATTCATATAAGCTCATCTCTATTTTCCATCCAATGGTCTTCATTGTTCCTGAGCATGTTTATTCGATTTCTACATCTTCTTTTACAATCAAATATCTTTAAAAAGGTAATGATTAATTATTTAACTTATAATCACTAATAATAATTTTTAATCATTATACCAATCAAATACCTTCTAAATACACCTTTAGAAAGACATCTAAACGCCTTTTTCTTTATACATAATCAAAATTTTAAAAGTAAACTATTTTTAATTTTAAAATCAAAGTATACTTTTAATCATTTTAATAATAATAATTTTTACAAATAATAATAATAATAGAAAGATAAATGTTTACAACAACCTCAAAATTATGAATAAACATTATTTATTAATCTCCAACATGAAGGATACTAATTTTAATAATATTATTATTAAAATAGAAACCTAACATAATTTTAATATTAATTGTGTTGTCATTTATTATATTATTATAAATAAAAATAGAACATTAAATTTGATTAATTAAAAACTAGTAATTAATGTTTATCCATATCTCTAGAGCTGTATCACCATTTGGCTAATAACAATAACAATTTATTGAAAACTTTTAATTTAAATGAAATATAATATTGTTTAGAGGAAATATAATATTTAGTTTCTCATTTATAAATGTGGTAATTATTACATCTCTTAAATTTTATAGTAACACTATTAGTTCCTTATTTTTATTTTTCTTATAATTATTTATTCCTCCATTCACTTGTAATATTGAAATAAGTCAAAAATATTAAAGTTGATCATTAAATCTCATTTTAGTAATGTCAAATACATATTAGATTTTTAGTTATATCATTTTCTTTTACCATTTATTTTAGTATTATGTATGAAAGGATGATAGATGAATAACTATAACAAAGAAAAAAAATAAGGGAATAATAATGATAGTTATAAAATTTTAGAAATATAATAGCCATCACTTTTATAAATGAGAGACTAAATGTTATGTTTACTCTATTGTTTACCCCCTTACTTGTTTGTACAAAAAATGGACGGAAAGAGAAAGAGTAGAAAATAATATTTTAATTTACTTGATTAAAGTGTAAAAAATGAGTGGAAGAGAAAATTTGTAGAAAAAAGAATGGTAAGGCTTACCAATTTTTTTTTCTAATGAGTAAAAAAAAACTCAATTGCTACAAATTTATCCTCAATTTAATAGGAATAACAATGACTTTATTACTTCACTCTGCATTAAATATGAAATTTCAATGCATCATATTTTCTTATTTTTAATATTAACTTGTCTTCCATTTTTACCTTATATATAACATTAACTTGTCATAAATTTTTAAATTAATTAATAATGCTTTCAAATTTTTGTTAGTTAAAAATATATTTACAAAAAATTATACATAAATTTGATAAATTATAATTGCACTTATTATTAATCACAAACAAAATATTAGATAAATATATTAAGTTAAAGGATAAAATTATTATTTTTATATAGCTATTATTGGCCATAAATTATTTTCTTATCATTTTTTTCCTTTTGTTTTATACATATTCAAGTAAGAAAAGATTATTATTTTCTTTCTTCGTATTTTTTCCTTTCATTTTTTTCTTTTTCTTTTTCTTTCTTTACAACCAAGCAGAGAAATGATTTTTTCCTTTTTTTCATATCTCAAACTTTAACCTTAAAATTTTATATAAATATCTAATGGTGTAACTGTCTTGAAAAAAAAAATTGTTATAACATTTTGGGTCACGGATTTCATGACGAGTACGTGAGGGAAGTCGGCGGCAAGAATATCATAATTGACGCCAACCATACTTTCCAAGTCCGCCGTAAGGAAAATTCTATCATACCTAAAGGTTTCAAATTCAGGATGTTATAGTAAATTTTAAATTATTAGATGAAATTTTAATAATTTCATCTAATAATTCAAAACGTATCATATCACCTCAAATTTAAAATTTCTGAAGGTACCATAGCATTGTCTCACTATAATTATATGATTCCAATGAAAAACAATTAGAGAGAAGTACGAAGTCCGTTCCAAGGGAAGCTTTGCCAAATTCATCCCACATCTTATCGTCACAAATCACAATCGTCAATATCAATCGTAATTACCAACGTCAAAATCGACGCCGACCGGAACTTGCCCAGCGAAGTCGATTGTTGTACATGAATTCAGTTTTTCTTCGACCTTTTGATAACAATTACGCATTTTTATTTATCGATTTATAGTTAGGTATCATTTCATTCACAGCAATGATACGAGTAATTTTATGATTCGAAAAATAAAAAATAAAAAATTATTTAAGTAAATATTATTTAATAAATTAAAAATAAAATTTTTGAATTTTTCAAAAAATTTTATTTTTCACAAAATATTAGAAATTACCTATTCACCTTTATTTAAGTAAGTTCTATTTTATATATTATTTATAAATATAAAAAAATTATTCTTATTAGTTTAATTAATTTCAAATAAAATTTATTAATTTGTACTTTAATAATATTGAAAGTATAGTAATAATTTTATTATCACTTTTTAAAAAATTTAAAATTAAACTAAATAAAATATATAAAGTTAATTTTTGAGAAATGTCACTTTTTTAGTATTACGAAACAATTTTATAAACTTTTTGAGAAATTCAACTTTTTATAAAAATTTACTTTCCGTACTAATTAAACAACTCCTATTTTATGTTAATTGTTGCATTATCTTGAATTAAATCGTTATTAATATTATCAAATATGAGTTATGTTAAAATAGTACAATTAACATTTATTTATTTATATTTATATTTGCAATTTGATATAATAAAAAAAGATATATTTAACATTTAATTTTGAGAAAAAAAGGTGGTGCATTTAACATTAAATATTTTATTTCTCATTTTTTTTAAATATTAGTGGTCAGTTATTTGTTTCAGCAGTTTTTCAAAAAAAAAAAATTATACAAACGATTATTCCTGAAAGAAGTAACCTCAGTTATTCTTGCTGTTATCCATTTAGTTCACAATTTTGATTGTTTTCAACTTTATTATTGTGTCAACATTGAATTGTTAAATAAGATTGATTAAGGTATGTTGATGTTTGAATATTTAGTTAACTGTTTTGATATTTAAACAATTTTAAAAAATGATATTAAGAAAATTATTATTTATGCCATCAACAACAAAGAAAATTTGGGATTTAAAGGGAAGTAAAACTATAATTTAAAATTTTTTATATCATAAATTATTTTTAAATAGTGGCAACAAATACAATGGTAGTGGTAAAAAAATTATGAAATTAATAAAAATAATCAAATATAAAATAATATTAGTTGTTCGAATCTTTTAGAGGATAAATCCATTAATACTCTAATTTTCATCCATCCCACCTATGACTCACAAAAAAATAAATAGTTTGATAGATAAATAAATGAATAAGATTTAATGATTTAATATTTTATATTGAGTTGTAAATGAATAAAAGAATTGACAATGACCTATGTCACTTGACTCAACCTAAATTCATCTAAACCGGCTTGTTTACTCTTTCCATCTTTTGCAAATAAGTATCTCTTTTATTTGTGATTATAATTACAAAAATTTAAGATCATAGATAACATGCTATTTATTCAATATTATTATAGGTGGAAAGTGTGAAGAAAAATACCATTTAGTATTTTAAAGTTAAAGTTATTTTTAATACTATTATGACATCATGTATTATTTTGTTAATCGTAAAATAGCTTAAAATGACATTTGATTAATGAAATCAAACATTTTTTAGAATTCTAACATCCTCAAAAATATGATTTTAGGAATTTAATTCATGGATATATGACATTCCCATATTTGATTCAATTAGAAATAATCCTAAGAATATAACAATGTTAAATTTTAACTAATAATGATGGAGAGTGATTGATGTTGCTCATTAGTAATAAGTGATGATCACCGAGGATGAATAGTAGCTAATGATAATAACTAATAATGAATAGTGGTCAACAATGATTATTGATAATGAAAAGTGGTTAGCAGTAATTATCGATAATAGGTGATGACTGATTATGGTCATTAAAAATGAGTAATGATGTATGATGATAATTGATCATCGTAATGTTAAATGAGGGTCATTAATAATGGGTGGTAATTAATAATAATTACTAGTAATGAGTAGTAGTAGTCAACGATAATCATCAATTATGAATAGTGGTAGATGGTGGTCACTAATAATTAGTAATAGTAGACAATAATCATTAGAAATAAGTGATTATCGACAATGAATGATGATGGGCAATGGTCACCTGCAATATATAGTAAGATAAGAAAAATAGTAGTTATGGTAAGTAATGGGATAAAAAAAATAATTTTTTTATATCAATTAAACATTCTTAGGTTATGAAAATGTAAAATACTCATATCTTTCTTTGAGAAAATTTTAAGAAAATATTGAGTTAAAATATTTTTAAGAATATTTTTCTAAAGTTTAAATCAAATATGGAAATTTCACATTTTTTTATAATATTTCTCAAAATATGATAAGGATTTCACAAATCAAACACTACTTAAAAGTACCTAAAAAAGATATGTTTTGAGTTTTAATAGAAACAAAGAAAGTTAAGTCTAATTTTAAGAGAGAGGAACAAAATTATAATGTATTTAGTAGGATTCAAATTTTTATGCAAAAATTTAAACAAAATTATGTATATATCTTTTCTTTAACATAAAATGATAGCAATATTGAATTAAAAAAAAAGATGGCCTAATTACCTAAAAGATTAGTTGAGCAGGGGTGGACAAACTTAAAATTTGATGTTAGAGACACTGTGTAAAACCAATTTTTACGCACATTAAAGAGTCTTACTGAAAACAACTTGATAAAACTTACAAGTTGTAACTCATGCTAAAAAATTATAAGATTTATACATTATTAGCAGTTGCAAATTTATTTATTTATCTTTTAATCTCTTTTTGTCATTTTCAAAATTTTTAAAATCCATTATTTTAATTAAACTCTGCCTAAGGCCAATGTTTAGCTCATAGAGTGAGCTTAATTAGAAGAGTTTCAATGATAAATCATTTCCGTGGGCTGAACGGTTTTCAGTTGATACCGCGTGACATAAATTACTTACTCAATGACAGTATTTTTTTTCTTTTTAAATATAACATTTAGTGCCCACGGGCCTTGCTAATAAACGAGTAGAGATGTGGAACTTGAACTTACCTCCTATCAAAATTTACCTAAATTAATTCTTTTTAAAGGGATGAATTTTAGTGCATTGAATCTAATCATTTATGTTAAGGTTAATTTGTTTAAACAAATTATATTTAACTTAATAATTTATAATATATGTATGCATGGAATAAAATTTAATATATGGTAGGATTAGTTTTTTCCTTTTTTTTTAAGGAGTTTTTTCCTTTTTTTTCCTTAAAAAAAAAGGAAAACAAAGAGCAGATGTTTGAAAATGCCAGGGGCGGCCACGTTTGAGAGAAAGCTGCTGCCTCTGCCTGCCGACACTCCTAGTAAGATAATTATAGATAGCATACTGTATATGGCCTCTTTTCCTTTTTTAACTATCATTTAATGTTGATATATAAAAATTAAAAATAGTAATAAATAATTTTAATTTTAAGGATGATGAATCGCAATTTATTAATATATCTTATATTAAAATTTTATTAATAAGTAAATTTATTAAGTATTTATTTAAACAGTAAAATAATATTTAAAAGAAGATAATAAATATAATTTTAATTTTTAAAATAACATATATATATATATATATATATATATATATATAATTTTTTTTCTAGAACGACGCATGAAAAATAATAGAGGAAATAATTATTTATACTCTAAACTATTGAGATTATCAATTGGCTGATGTCTGTGAGAGAGTTTAGTTCCGTTTTATTGGTGAGATTATTAATTGACACTTTTGTGAATAAATATTTAAATTATTTATTTATTGTTTTTTTATTTAGATGTTTACTTGTTAATAATAATAGATATTTCAATTGAGAAATTCATAAAGTGTATCTAATCTCTATTTGTTATAAGACGGTTGAAAAACTGAGTGGTCAATTAGTTCCTGGATTACAAAAGAAGTTATACGCTAAACACTAGATCGTACCCTTTATAGAAGACCTTTCAAGGTTAAGCATCAGAAATGATTTTTTTTCCCCCTTTTCATCTTCCCCTCTTTTCTATGGCATTCTCTCATCGATGATAGTAAATATTTTAATAAATTTTTAATAGGAAAATTCTTCGAATAAAGATAACTCAATTGAAATTCAGAATTGACTTTCTATTTTTTTTTAACACTCAAGGCATATTTTCAAACTTTTTTTACTAGGCATGAGCAGGATGGTAAATGGATTAAATTGGATTAGACTTTCTCTCCTAAATAGATTAGGTATATTTTACAAATTATTAGCATAAGTGTAATTTTTTAGTATATATAAAGCTGAAATTAAAGTTCAACTTGTCGAAGTTTATCTAATTTGTTAATTTATTTAAAAGTTTATTTATATAAATAAATTGTCAAATTTGTTAACAAGTTATACTTTTCTTAAAATTTGAAATTATTCAATAACTTAATTAAGTCTATATGCATAAATATATGTATTAAAGTATTTATATTATGAATCTCAAAAAAGTATTTATATTATATTATATTATTTATAATTTATAAATATATTAATAATTAAATAAATTGTATTGATAAGCCTACAAATTAAGTCTAGATAAAATAAGTTTAGCATATTTCTCTAAATAAACTTATTTATTAACTTTGACCTCACTTATTTAAATAAATAATTAAGTTAAGATAGGTCATAAATAAATTAAGTTACATGTATCTCATAAATTACTCAACCTATTTGTACCCCTTAATAAGAGCAATAACCATAAAAAGTAAATTTCTCATAGTAAGAATATTTCTTAACATTGAACTTAGGACTTTTATTAAACTTAAAACATCTTGAAATTTAATTTATTGTCACTAATTAACTAATTATCGGTAAATTTAAATTCTTTCATACTTCTTGAGGAAAGGAGGAAAAATGATCTAATAAATATAAAATATTTGCGTAATTCAGACATATAAGTATAAGTTGCAATTTTTCAAATTATAAAAAGGTAGTTGAGCACTGAACCAAAAGATCACAAAGTGATATAAATGTTTCCAAAAGAGGTTGAGTTATACATATGATTATATGTGCACTTACAAGGAGGAATGTGCTTAAGTCTGTCACGTATTAATGTTGTGGTTAAAATGGCAAACAGCTCCTCACCAATATGTTTAAATAGATGCACAGATTTTGTGCCACAGTTGGCAATCCACATCTACGTTATCTAGGACCACAGCTTGATTGTTGAGATAGGACCACTTATTCTCAGTACTCTGGCTTCATTGGAGCTTTCGAAGAATTTGGAGAGGGCTTCCTCGGAAAAGCATTAATTGTACATGGATCCTTAGTGTTACCTTATCTCATACTCCCACCCTTGTTTTTTAAATATGCTTTAAGGTAAATATATAAAATTAATAAAAATAATAAATAATTTTAATTTTATGAGAGATGAATTATAATTTATTAATATATTATTTAATAAAAATTAACTAATAAGTAAGGTTATTGAGTATTTATTTTTATACCAAAAATAAAATTTGAGAAAAGATAATAAATATAATTTTAATTTTTTAAAATGAACGATTAGTAGGAATAAAATTTTTACTCTAGAATGACACTTAAAAAAGAAAAGAAGGAACATATATAAACTTGTCTGTGAGTGTAAAAATATTACCATGTAATATGTTATATGCATGTGATCTTAGGGATCCTCTTGCAAAATAAGCAAGCTACACAAATAGAACTAGTTGCAACAAGTGGTGCTTAATGGTTTCTAGGGCTGCTAGTTAAATAGATCAGTTCACAAAATTTTTGTGGACTGGATTGGAAAAATTGAGCTTATTATAAAATGTGTTTGATTCAGCAAATTGTAAACCAAAACAAATTGATCCTAAATGAATTGAGCTGATTCATGAGTTCAAATGGGCTCAAGTAATTTTTTAAATTTTTTTATATTTAATAATTTAATAATATTTGTATTTAAAAAATATAATTTATTAATTATTTTTATATCATAATTCAATATAAAATACAATTCAATTGTAAAAAAGTTAAACACACGTACTCATATGATAAAAATAAAAATAAAAAATAAAATTAATAAATACAAAAATAAAATTTAAAAAATAATAATAAAATAATAAATATAAAAATAAATAATAAAAGATTAAATATAATTTTTAAAAAGAAAAAGAAAAAAACTCACTAGCCTTATTTAGCACCCTCATGAATCAGACCAAGCCAATCAAAATAAGCTTGTTTAAAAAGCAAGCATTAACGAACTAGCCTAAATAGATTAGATATGTGTAGACTTTAGCTTGGTCTAATTCGATTCACCTGTTAAACACTCCTAGTTACAATGGAATATTAGTGGTACAGTTAGTATTTATTTGAAAAAATATTAAATCATCATTATTTTAAAATTTGAATTAATAAATATATTTATTTGAAATAGAAATAAGGAATGTGATTATTGGTACACTTATTTCTGTTAAAATAAAAATGTGACTTTTGAAATGAAAAAGTGTATCATTTGAAAATATAAATTATGTCTTTTATGTTGAAGAATCGTAACTTTTGCAAATAAAACTTTTTGTCTCATTAAATTCAAAAATTACATATATTGGATGAAACCTTTTTAATTCTTCTAAATAGTTTAAAGTTTCAAACTTCTCATAAAAAAAAGGGAATTATGATTTTCTTTAGATATATTATTAAAGCATTCTTCTCATCTATTAATATTTTCTATCTAAAATACATACTGCCATTACAAAACTGTTTTATAGAAAAATATTGGGCATAGCTCCAATTTTACATTTTTATAATTTTTCAAATTTTTGATGTATTCTAAGAGGTTAATTCGCATATTATTTTCTCAAAACAAACTTTTATCCAAGTGGGGTGAACATTTCTTTAAGAAAAGTGGGGATGAATATTTTCTTAAGAAGAGTGTTATACTCTACGCTTTAGTAATTTTTACTCCTACCCCATAATTTTTTTCCCAACAGTACTTATACCAATTTTATTTTTAAAGTTTTGTCTGTTAGAATTTTTCATAAAGTGAGCTGCTATTAATTGATAATTTGTGATTTAATAAAAAACTGACTGATTAAAATATAGCCCAATTGTGAGACATGCATAAGGCCTATTTAAAAATTGTGATATTAAATATATGAGCTTAGCACATCTACATAATTTAGTGTGGTTTGGCGGTTGTGTAGGCCCAAAGACTTAGTAATCCTTTTATGGGGAGGATTGTTAGGATTATAAATAAGGATTAATGTTAGGTCCCCTCTTCACTTCTCATACACACGGTTTTTACCCATTGAGAGCCGCCACCGAAGAGAAGAGCGAAGAGAAAGATCTAATTGAGAAGAATTCATTATCTTTCACTGAATTCAATTATGGCTGCAAATCCATCAAGTAAATAAATTCTAATTTCATATTTATGGTGTTCTAATTATCACACATGAGATCCTAAAATAAATTTAAAATTCTTACATGTGGTATCAGAACCTTACATGTATGATATTAGAATCCAAAATAATTAATTACATTTTATATTATTTTAATTGAAGATTTATGATGAAATTTTACATGTATGATTCCCAAAATAAAATCATATGATCAATTTATAATGTTTGTCTTATAATTCTTTAATGTATCATCATGAACTTTTCATTGGAAAAGGATTTTAGATTAATTTTCTGTTTATATATATTAGGGTTGTTGAATTAAGAAATCCTAATTTATCAAATTTGTATGAAATTTTACGGAAAGCATATGTCTTTCTGTTTAGCATACTGTTCAGAATTTTGAATTACATTTTCATAGTGTTTGGAAATCCTAAATTTCGTTCAACATGCGTGTATATTCATGCTGGACTTCTATGGATTTGTTTTCTTGAATCTCGTATGGCGTGCCTGTGATTTCCCTTTTTTTTTTCTTTTTATGATGA
Source organism: Sindora glabra (assembly GCA_020226215.1). Classification (NCBI taxonomy): domain Eukaryota; kingdom Viridiplantae; phylum Streptophyta; class Magnoliopsida; order Fabales; family Fabaceae; genus Sindora; species Sindora glabra. The sequence continues at coordinate 80,713,210 of CM035228.1, forward strand.
CACACCAGACATATGCTGCCTCTCCAGAGAGAGAGATATATATATATATTTGTTTTATTCGGTGTGCCTTATACATGTCTTTCGTTTGGCATAAGTTTGGAATTTTTCGTTTGGCATACTATATATATATAGCGTGTTGTCAGGAATTTCGTTTACCTTCTGTTATATGTGTGCCAATTAGGCCATATATATATGGTTTCTGAAATCTTGTTTGGCGTACCTCTCCAAACATATATATAAGATCCATCAGTTTTGAACGGTGTGGTGTCTATGCCTGTTTGTGCCATCATGAAACATTATGATATTGGATTTATTCCATGCCTGCCTCATTAAACTTGAATGTTGTGGTTGTCTGTGCTAATCACTCCATATGAACTTCATGGTCAGAGGATAACCACGCATAAAGAGCAACTATCCTGACTTGGTAGTCAAAGGATTACCACACTTAAGAGCTGAAATCCTTAATTGATTTAAAACCGAATGATAAGCTTATTCAATTTAGTTATAAAAGTTAAGATTATGACATGGGTTATATAAATCCAACTGAGATAGTGAGAAACCGTTTTCACGTATATTAGCGTGAACTAATGATATATTTTATATATATATATATATATATTAATATAATTAATATTTTTATATATTAATTATTCTTTTTGTTTATGTTTTAATAGTTAACATAGTGAAGGATGAAATACTTTTAATTAAATATATATATATTATTATAAAATTATGAAATTTTTTAGAAAATAGAATAAAATACTTGTAATCCATTGATGATATTCATTCTCCTTAATTTTATTTATTTATTTTTGGAGTGAATATATTAGATATTACAATTATGTTAATTTTAAATTTTGTTTAAGATTTTATTATGCAACATTATTTAAGGGTTCATTGCATACATATGGTTGAGTATGCAAATTAAGATATTGGATAATTTAATTTTTTCGATTCAAGAAAAATTTTCATTAGTAACTATAAATGCTTGGCTGTCAAAGTAACTCATTTATAGTAATTAGTGAAATATTTTCTTATTCAGAAATCATAGGATAGTACTAGAATTATCTTATATAATCGCCCGCCCAAATGGGGTTATTATGTAAGATAATTTTAGCATTACGACATAAGGCGTCATGGATAGAAATATATCAATTTAGAAAGTCTATCTGCCTAAAGGGGATGAATTTTTTAAATTGGATATTTTCATATTAGTCTTATGAGGAGAGTACTTACTAGGATGTTATATTCTCTGCTCAAAGGGGAGAATATGATGATGCACCTAAACTCTCTAGTTATTATAGCACATCAGGAATCGTTGCTATTTATTTTTTTTAAATTATCCATTAGTTAATTGTTGCATTTTTTATTTGGAACAGTGACTTTTGTTGTAAATGGCAATCAAGCTACCATTGAGATCCTACATGGATCTAACTATAAGAGATGGAATGAAGATCTGAACTTTACCTTAGTTATAGTGACATAGACATAGCCTTATGTATTGATCCACCCGTTGCCATCACTACCTAAAGTACTACTAAACAAAAAAGTTATTTGCTAAGTGGGATAGAGCAAATTGTATGTGCTTACATGCTATTAAGACATCTATCTTTGAGCATCTTTTAAGTGGGTTGGATGAGATTGAGAATGTTAAATAACTTCATGATGTTGTTAATCAAATGTACCAAAAATCCAACAAGTCTGAGGCTGGGAATCTTATGAGTAAGCTAACAAGTATGAGGTATGATTTTGTTGGAAATGTTAGAGACTTCAACATGAAAATGGTCCACATAAAAAATAAATTAGCTTCCTATAAAATCACCCTACTTGAAAATTTATTATTCACCATGCAATCAATTTTCTCCCTCATGAATTCATCCAAATTAAAATTGCTTATAACACCATAAATGAAGTTTGGAGTATCAATGATGTTATATCCAAGTGTGTTTCTGAAGAGTAAAAAAAAAACTCAAAAGAGAGAAAAATGAGAGTGTCTTACTCACTATTAACTCCAAACTTAGCCACTAAAAGAAAATAAATATATATATATTTTTTTTTGCAAAAAGAAAGATCATAAGAAATTCGAGTGTCACAAATACAAATCTTAGTTAGAGAAAAAGAGTAAGCAAGAAGGTAAATTACTAGCTTTCATTTGTTTTGAATCCTATTTTGTTAGTGCACCATTAAACTCATGGTAGCTTGATAGTGGTGTAACTGTTCACATTACTGTTATCTTGTAGGGGTTCAAAAGCAAATGGAAGCCAAGTGAGAAAGTGGCCAAGCTTAGAGTAGGAAATAATGCTGAAGTAGAAGTTTGTTTTATAGGAACAATAAGTTTAAATTTAGAGTCTGGTTTTGAACTTATTTTAAAAAATATTTTTTATGTGCCCTCCTTTAGGAGAAATTTAATTTTAGTTTTTGTTTTGGATAAACATGGTTATCATTTTATCATCAAAAATAGAAAAGTTAATTTGCTTTTAAATTCTAAAATTGTTAGTGAATTTAAGCTTGATGATAGTTTATATAGATTGTGCTTGGCCCAAAACAATGAATACAGTATTATAAATGTTGAAAATATAGTGTTTAAGAGAACTTTAGTTAATGAAAAGTGTTTCCTGTTATGGCATAAAAGATTAGGTCACATCTCAAATGATAGAATTAATAGATTGATAAAAGATGGTTCTTTACCTTTTCTTAAATCTGAAAATTTAGATACATGTGTTGATTGTATAAGGGGTAAGTTAACTAAGACTAAAAGTAAAGGTGCCATTCGAAGTTCTGACTTTTTAGAAATTGTGCATACTAATATTAGTGGACCACTTACTCCTACTTTATGTGATAATAAATATTTTGTTACCTTTATTGATGATTTTTCTCATTATGGTTATTTTTACCTAATTAAGGAGAAGTCTTATGCTTTTGAAAAATTTAAAATTTTTGAAATAGAGGTAGAGAAACAATTGGGAAAAGTCATCAAAATTGTTAGATCTGATTGAGGTGGTGAATATTATGGTAGACATGGCACAACTGGACAACATATGGGACCATTCGCCAAATACTTACAAGAGAATGGGATAATTGTCCAATATACTATACTTGGTAGTCCTGAGCAAAATGGTGTGCCCGAAAGATGAAATCGCACTCTTAAAGATATGATGAGAAGTATGATGAGTAGAACCAATCTTCCTAAATCTCTTTGGGGTGAAGCCATGAAATGTGCATTATATATATTGAATAGAGTACCTAGCAAATCTGTAACAAAAACACCTTTTGAACTATGGACCAGAAGAAAATCTAGCTTGAGCCACTTTCGAGTTTGGGAATATCCTGCAGAAGTTGAAATTTATAATCCTTTTGAAAAGAAAACTAAACCTCAATTTACTTGTTAGTACTTCATAGGGTACCCAAACTATTCCAAAGAGATTTACTTAGAAAGAAGGAGTAAACTACAATGAGACCTTTTTAACCAATGTCATTTAAAGATTCTTTTAGAATTATTGTGACCTTTGTAGCACAATATGTTCTAGAGCTTCATTAAATAAATGTGAAGATAACCTTTTTTGAATGGGGATCTGAAAGAGCAAGTTTATATGGTATAGGTAAAAGGTTTTCAAGAACCTAGATAAGAACATTTAATGTGTTGACTTAAAAAGTCTATTTTTGGGCTTAAACAAGCTTCTAGGTAATGGTATTTTAAATTTGATGAAGTGATTACTTTCATGGGTTTTAAGAAAAATAAAGTTAATCAATGCATATACCTTAAGATTAATGGGAGTAAGTACATTTTTCTTATCCTCTATGTGGATGATATTTTATTAGCTAGTAATGATAATAGATTGCTGCATAAGACTAAATGATCATTGTCCAAAATTTTTGACATGAAAGATCTTAGAAATGCTTTGTTTATTCTTGGGATAGAGATCCGTAGAGATCGATCTAGAGGTTTGTTGGGACTTTCACAAAGATCTTACATTAATCGTGTACTTAATAGATTTAATATGCAAAATTACAAGGGTGGGAATGCACCTGTTATAAAAGTTGATAAACTTAGCCTTAGTCAATGTCCCAAGAATGATTTAGAAAAAGAATCTATGAAGAATATAACTTATTCTAGTGCAGTGGGTAGTCTTATGTATGCACAAGTCTGTACTAGGCCTAATATTGCATTTGTAGTGGGAGTTCTTAGTAGGTATCTTTTTTATCCTGGTATGGATCACTGGGTTGCTGTCAAGAAAGTGTTGAAGTACTTACAAAAGACGAAAGATTACATGTTAGTTTATAGAAAAGTTGACAATCTTGAGATTGTTGGATACACAGATTCTAACCTCGTTGGCTCTAAAGATGATATGAAATCCACTTCAGGATACATTTTTACATTAGTTGGAGGAGCTATATCTTGGAAGAGTGTAAAACAAACACTCTTAGCTTCTTCTACTATACAAGCTGAGTTTGTTGCGTGTTATGGAGCAGCTACGCAAGCCATTTGGTTAAAGAATCTTATCTCTAGTCTTCGCATCATTGATTCCATCTCTAATCCACTAAGAATTTATTGTGATAACAAATCTGCTATGTTATTTTTCAAAAATAATAAAACTGCATATGGGTTTAAGCATTTGGAAATAAAGTACCTTAAGGTCAGAGATTTTGTGAAAAAAGGTGATATTACTATAGAGCATATTGATACAAATAACATGATTGTTGATCCTCTGACTAAAGGATTAAGACCTGTAGTTTTTAGCAAACATGTTGAGAGTATGGGTGTCTTAAGGTCTTTTGATACATTTTATTAGTGGGAACATATTTGCTGTGTTTGATACTCTTATGTTATAATTTGTTATGTTAGACACTCTTTTTATAAGATTTTAATTTCATTGATGATCATCATAAAGTAGATAATCTATGCTATTATATATTCTTACTTGAACATATACTTATAAGTATTGAAATCTTGCTTCTTAAGACTGGTGTCTGTCTTAAGTATGACTTTGATGTTAAGAAAGTATGTCTCATAAAATGACACTATTGAATGATCTCGAGAATATGAATGAGACATACATACAGTAAATAGATTTCTCATTAAGTTTAGAGAAATCATGGAGGACTGATAACGAAAATAGCATGTTTGATCACATTTGATGCTATTTTCTTACTACACAGCCATACTAAAATCTATTGTCGATAAAGTCACTGACACTTGTAATCATAGATTGGTCTTATGTCAATAAGGGGCATAAAGGCCGCTATGATTCAGTGTTAATTGACTATATTAGATAGGATTGTTGTGATGTTATCTCAGAGGGCTAAATTATTATTTTTTAATTGTGGCCATATAAAAGTTTTTTCAATCGATCTGGAGTCTTATTTTCAAAATGTATTTTGTTAAAACTCTAATAAAAACTTAATTAATATTGCTCAAGTGGGAGAATGTTAGAATTTTTCATAAAGTGAGCTGCTATTAATTGATAATTTGTGATTTAATAAAAAACTGACTGATTAAAATTTAGCCCAATTGTGAGATATGCATGAGGCTCATTTAAAAATTGTGATCTTAAAGATATGGACTTAGCACATCTACATAGTTTAGTGTGGTTTGACAGTTGTGTAAGCCCAAAGACTTAGTAATCCTTTTATAGGGAGGATTGCTAAGATTATAAATAAGGATTAAGGCTAGGTCCCCTCTTCACTTCTTATACACACGGTTTCTACCCATTGAGAGCCGCCACCGAAGAGAAGAGCGAAGAGGAAGATCTAGTTGAGAAGAATTCCTTAACTTTCGCTGAATTCGATTATGGCTACAAATCCATCAGGTAAGTAAATTCTAATTTCATATTTATGGTGTTCTAATTATCATACATGAAATCCTAAAATAAATTTAAAATTCTTACATTGTCTTCCATTGTCTAAAGTGCAAGTTCAGAATATTACATTTGTGCATTAATAAAATTGGCTATAAATTTATACCTTAATTAGTCATCATTCCTGATTAATTTTGAACGTTGTCCCTTGACACAACATATAAAAAGTAGTAACAATCTGTAATTTTATAATTTTTCATATAAAATTAACCTTTTCATACTCTCTTTCGTATGAGTTAGAAGCCTTTTTCCATTTTTAAAGAAACTGAAATTTCTAGATATTGTTACTCATTATAATTCATTCTTGATACAAATAATATTTATAGTTGATAATTACTAATAATATTTAGTGTTTTTATTTAAAGTAATAATCAACTAAATAAATACTCATATTTCATCAAATTAATATTAATATTATTATATATTAACTAAAATACTAATTTTTATAAATATCATTATTATTTAAAAGGTGGGTAATTGTTTTTATTAATAAGTTACTCATAAAACCATTATCAAAGTGGTTAGTTTAGGAATATCGGATTATTACCCCATCCAAAAAGTTATAAGTTAAATGAAAAAGACATCATTAATAAGTTATTCATAAAGAGAGAAAAATATTTTTATTTAATGCGTAATTATTTTGTATTTAAAATAATTAAAAATTATTATTTAATCATTGCCTTTAAAATAAATTAGCACTGTATTCAATTTTTTTAGAAAAATGAAAAGTGGGCCAAAAAAAATTGGCAACTCTTAAGGTAAAAAGTTAAGTTATTAACCACTTGATTCACTAAAAGCCATATTATTACCGAGTACATTTTACCTATTAATAATAGGAATTTCAATCCCAAGAATAAAAATCTATTAATATTTTAATATTTGAAGCGATAATCTATCCCATTAGTTGATTAAAAAAAATTTGTAAGTCATTATCTTTTTAAATTAAAGAAAATTAAAAGAAATGAATGGCTAGGTAAAGGATGGAGATAGGATTTGATATTTGTAATGTGGTCCAAGTGCCGATCATTGAAAATTAGGTGGAAAGCACGGAAGCCATTTCTGATTTGTTTTGGGATGGATCCAAGAGGCTGTTATCATAGCCTCATCGTCTTTTCACTTTCTTCGTTTGAGTAGTTTTTGTTTGCTTGGGAAGAAAAATGAGTAAAAGAAATGAAGTTTTTTCAAATTTGAATTAAACATGGGATTGAAAGAAACTTGAATCTTAAAATGATAAAAAAATTATAATTACAAATTTTATCCTTAAGTTTTCTTTATTCTGTTGTCTTTTTATTCGAGAGAATAAATTAAATTTCAATTTTTTTTCTTCGCGAGTTTTTTTTTCATCCCACCCAAACAGAGTCTTTAGTTTGGATCTCATTTATATTATTACATTTTTAGCCCCTGAATTGCTTCCAAATCCGATTCTCCTTGTGTCATTCCTTTTGTGCCAACAATTTCCTACACCTTTTAGTTTTTATTTTATGGCTTTTTATTGGGCAATGTGTTTCCAACCGAAGGTCTGGGCTTTGAGGAGTTTCGGCCTATTCTTCAATAATTAACAGATTATTACGAACCTAGCTCAAAGCCTCATACCTTGGCCCAAAGCTAAAAAGGAAAAAGCATAACAACAATAATTATTATTATATTATGAAAGTAAAATTAAAATAAAAAAATTAGTAGAAAAGAATAGAATAAGATAAGGAGTTTCTATTATTTCTAAATGTATAAAATCTTTTATAAAGCATCTACACATACACAAATACATACATACATACATACATACATACATATATATATATATATATATATATATATATATATATATATATTGTCCCAATTTATTAGTATTACCAATTGATATACTAATTGGTGCTTATTACTAATTAGTTACAATTAAATATCAAATTATTTTTAATTATAATAGTTAATAGATAAATTAAAGATATTTTATAAATATCTACATAAATAAATATTTATTACACTCTTTTTAGATGTTTATTTTGTGAGGAATATGTATCATTAAAATCTTCACTGGAAAAATCCGTTAGGGAAAAAATTTCAATTAAGGGAAAGAAGAATATTATTCTTTTAGTAAATAATCTATCTTATTAAAATTTTGATAGGAAAAATCCAACAAGAAAAAATCATGGTCAACGAAAAAATGTGTAACATGAATGTGACTCCCTAATATTGCTAAAGATCTTGAGTCAATGTCTTTACTAATAATTCAATTACGGACTGCTTAAATAAATTTGTTATCATGATCAATTATCACAATCATTTTATAAGTATGAGAAAAGATTATCTCCTTTGATGCATTATCTCTCCAATTGAGCTTTTGCACATAATATTACTTTCATATAGACTTGTTAAAATTTCTTCCTTGAAATTTAAGTGAATTGATTCTTCAATTGTTACAAACATTTTAAAGAAATTGTAACTATAATTTATTTTACTAAAAAATATAATATAGATACATTGTCATAAATTGTAATATAAAATTAATTTTTTGTGGATTCAACACTCTACATCTGTAAACTAAATAATTATGACTCAAAATTCATATAAATATAATAATCTCATATCATTATTCTATAAAGATATCAAAAATATATATTTAGTTTTATTCCAACATCCTCTAGTTAGAAAATAACTATATTTTATTAATAAATTTTCTAAAAAATTATATTAAAACATGTGCAATTAGCACGATACATTAGTATGTTAGTTGCATCGAGATATAATACTTCAGGACCATAAAATATTTCATTATCTATTGGAGTTTGAAATGGATCATTATTAGCATCAAGTAATTAAGCGGTCATTAAGATACTTAATGGATATAATTTATCCATATAAAAGAATCTTTTCATTTTGAATGATGAACAAATGTCCCATCATTTAAATACTTAATCTACATGCTAAGATAAAACTTAAACTTTCAAAATATCTTCCTCTCAAACTCCGTTTTCAAATATTTTACTATATTTGGAAGCTTTTCATATATTTCAATAATATTTAAATTACTAATATATGCAACAATTCACAGATAATAACACAAAGGAATATGTATTTATACATTCAACAAATATTCACTAAAACCAATAGATGATTACAACATATTTGTCTTAAATTCATACTAAGATCTTTAAATTTACATCTCAAATCTTCAAACACTTTAGGTATTTAAAATCCTTTGAGAATTATAATGTCATTTTCAATTGTAATGCATTAAATAATTAAATCCATTAGACTTATATCAAGTTTTTTATATATTGCTAGGAGATTTATGTCCACCAAAGAAATATTTCTTACAATTAGTGATAATTTTTGTAAAAATCTTTTTGTTACAAATCTTACTTTCTCTTTACAACTTCAATTAGCTTATTTTTTTTGGCACAATTATACATTTATACCTTATTAACTTCTTATCTTTAAGTTGTTTTATTAATTTAATACCTTTTGAATATTTCTTCACTTTGTAACTAAATTTAAAATTTTTATTTCCATTTGAATTGCATATTTTCTCTTCTACTTTTCGCCAATAATCATTATTATATAATTTAAAGGTCCTTACTAATCATTACTTTTTATAACTTTGATCGCTATATTGCATCTAAGAGTAAATATTATTGACAATCATTTCCCTTTGATTTTATCTCTTATTAGAGACATAATTAATTAAGATATTTTTATTTTTTTTTATAAATTCCAAGTATTTGAATTTCTTTAAAAAGTTTATCATTATATTTTAAATCTTTTCAAAAGTATTTAATCCCTCAATAAGGTCATTTTACTTATTTACTCATTCCTTATTTTGAATATATTTGTATTTGAAACCAATAGGTTTATATGCTTCAAACTTGTTTAAAACTCAATTGTTATTGAAAAACATATTGGTGTAGTTAGCATCAATCTAAATAAGAGCATTTTTAGTTAACATACACCATTTATTTATTCTCTTTTGGTTAGTAATATATTTAACAATTTTTCTATACTTTATAAATTAATTATCTTATGAACTTCTAGTTCATATTACTTTTTGTGAGAATCAAGATGATTGTATGTCATATTATTTTTACAATTACATTTTTTCTCACCTTGATTTTACAAATATAGTTTCAAATATAAATTTATATTTTCTATTATTTTTCAAGATCATCTACATGTATTGTGATAGAGTAAAAATATATTACACATTTAAAAATTCTCTATATGTAAAATTTTTTAGCTTTTGATCAAAATTAATTATAAGAGGGAATTATAATTTTTTTGACTTATTACATATAAGTATTATAATATGTAAAATTGCATTTCCCTTAAGATGATAAAAGGAATCATGTTCTTTCAAACAATAATACAATTAATAACTTAGGATATCAAAATTATTCTTGTCAAATCATTTCAACTTGAGGATGTTTAATAATTATTTCCATTGGAACATGATAACCCTTAAAGGCTTTGGACATAAATTTACTTGCATTTTCAAGACTTAAATTGCATAATTAAGAAATTATGTTCAAAGTTAAATTATTTGAGCAAGTAAATTTGTAAATACTAGGTTATGAATTGTCAATAAAGTTATATGTGACTAAAATCATAAAAATTTAAATAGTCCTCATATGCACTGTATTCATTCCAAAAATACAAGGAATTTAGTTCTAACTTGAGCTAGAAATGATCTTAATGGCTTATAATTAAATTGCCTTAAGAAGAAGTAATACATGAAAATTTATCATATTAAAAAATCTTTTGATTCTCAATGAATAACCTTTGTGAATTTTCAATGACTTTTTGCATCATTATTAATATAAGATGGCTTATCATGCCATATAGAAAAAATATTTTGATTAGTGAACTTTTGATTCACATTTATTTCAAATAGCTTTGTATATGTATATTAGATATAAAAAATATTAAAAGAAAATAATAGTAACTTTTTGAATGCATTTTTCTCTCTTGAAATAATTATTATAATATAAAAATATTCAATATCTTATTATTTCAATATAGTATCTATTTCATTATATATTTCTAAAATTTAATAAATATCTTCGAGAATTAATTAATAATAATGCATCTATAAGGATTGTATATCTCCTGGTAAATTTATATTAGCTTTTTAACAGGCTTTAAACAACTTTATACTACCAAAAATTATATTGACATAATTTTCATTAATCATTAATTAAAAAATTATTTTCTATTCTTAAAAATGATATGCACCATCACATTATTCATAAAAAATAAATATTCATATTAATTCAATAAAAAATAAAATTAACCACTGTCATTATTAATCAAACGATCAAATCATTTTTTACGATTTACAAAGAAATTTGTTACATTGAAATGTGTTATATCATAGCATAAGAATTATAGTTGAAAGTATCATTCTTATTAATAAAATTGGCTTCTTTTTGTTTCTCTTTAAAGTGGAGTTTCGTAAAGTTCCATAAGATATTTAGATGTACAATAAGTACTAAACAATGCCTTTCATACTACTTTGATTGTATATGCTTTTAGAACTTTTAATGACTTTTTAGATTACATTGATAATATATACTTTTAAAACTTTTTGAGTTTTCATTATATAGGCCTTTCTCATTATATTTTTCAACTTTTGGTGGTAAAAACTAATCTTGTAATTATTTGTACTATTCTTATAACTACTATGATTGTATAAATTAATGTGCCCTTCTCAACATACATGGCTATAACTGAGGCTTTGTCCACATCTAGACCTTTTAATTATCAAGACATTTATTTCTAAGAATACAATAAAACTAGTTACATATGTTTCATATTTTTCATTAAAAAATCAAAATTTTGTTTAATCACTAAAAGGCATAAAATCAATCACTTTAGAGAATGTAGTGAAACCAATTGCATGGGTTTCATATTTTTCCAAAAAAAGTTAATTGTTGATCCATTCACCTTAAGGAATGCAATGAGACAAATTAGACAAGTTTCATATTTTTCATTAGAATCTCATTATTGTATTTAGTTACAATAAAATATAAATGGAAAAGTAATTTCAAGATGATGAAAGTTTATTTCATCAAATTAATAAAGAAGAAGAAAGAAACAAGAATGATAGATGAAATTTTATTTCATCAATTCTATTCATTTCTATTTTTTAAACTGATTTGAAGAAGAGGATCTTTTAGTTTTTAAAATATCTTATTTTTAATCTTTTGTAAAGATAATGACAAAAAAAAATCATTACCTTATGATAGATAATTTTTAAATAATAAAGAGGTCATTATAGATTATCTTCACCACCTCAGCTAAAGAATGAAAGGAAGGTGACACATATTATATTTAAATCTATTTCACTCTAGCGTCTACCCAAACTTATTCTTCGTATCAGTAAACCATGTGTTCTAAATACTTGATTTTCTCCCAACATTAACTAATTGAAAACATATCATCAGAATAAAAGTAAGCTACAAAAGAATTAACAAATTTGAACTATTGCAATATTGTTTGCCTAGCCAAATACATTTATCTATCCACTTAAATCTAAAGCACTAGAAGACAGCTGTTATTGCCACTGATCTCTTATAAATCAAAATCGCCTTATAATCAGAATAAAATAGATTAGAAGTGAAGAGGGAGACTAATTAAAAAAACCAATAAAGCTATGAGCAAAATCTATATAACGAAGTGTCATATAAAGGTTCCATTTCGCACAATAAATAAATGAACTTATAATTTATTAACTTGGTCAATAAGTTATAAGTTAACTTTTAGAGGTATTTTTCATACTAGCTTATATACTTAAAATAATTTATAAATTCATATTTAATAAGTTATCTAAGGTAACTTATAATTTATAAGCTACTACCTCTTTAAATTTTTTTTCAAATTTATTCTTATTCTTTTTATTAATTTACAACTCATACCTTTTGTAATATAAATCTAAATAATTTTTATAAAATATAATTAGTTTAATTTTAACATAATTATATCCTAATTTTAAATTATAAATATATATGTAAATAAATAATATCATAAAATATAATTAATTATATTTTAAGTAATTATAATTTTATAATAAATAATAAAATAAAAATTATATAAGTAAATAAATATATAAATTTATAAAATATAATTAATTAAATATTAAATATTATACTTTTATTTTATACTTTTTAATTATGTTAATATAATTTAATTTTTAAATAAATATAAATTATTTTAATTATATATCTATTTCTATTAATATATCTTTTTATATCATTTTATAATTTTAGCTAGTTCAACAATTAATTTTATGAAATATTTTAATTAGCTTATTAATTATCAAGCTATTAATTATCAAGTAATTTATTAGTTAGTTGCACGAAATGGAATATGATCGAATGGAGTATGAATCAATCATGCTTCCTTTAGTGTAATTCCATTCAAAATTGAGAGAGCCAACATCAATGAGAAAAATCTCATCTTTGCTTGTCTTGTCTACGCCTTTAATAAATGCGGAAGAAGCTACCAATATCAATCGAAACCATTAAAACTTTGACAGCTTCATTTTTTATTAGGGGTATAAAATTCTTGGATCATAAATTAAGCCATAACTTTTATCAAAGATTCTTCAATGAAATTTGAGAATGCATTAAAAAAGAGTTTATAAATTAAAAAATAAAAGAACTTTATTTGAACCTAAAAGTTTATTCAAAAAGAAATTCACGTTGACATGTTATGAAAATAAGAGCAAAATAGTGAAAAAAAATAGGAAAAAATGAATAGAACATGATGAGAAGTCTTTCTTATTTTTTAATGTATGAAACCTTGCATACTAAATCTATATATATATATATATATATATATGATCCTAAAGCACTAATTGATCAATATTACTAATTGATATGCTAATTAATAAATATCACACTAATTGGTACTTATTACTAATTGGTTATAATTAAAAATTAGGTAAATATCAATTATAACAATTAATAAATAAATCAAAGATATCTTTTATTACATATTATTATTAGTTATAATAATTATAATTATTATTTCTGTTCAATTTGTGCCTTGTATCTATTACAAAGCCTTGTTAACCTCTTTATTAAATTGCATTTGGTATAATCGGATGAATGAAATAAAATGATAATAGAAATGGGAACAGACAAAAAGTTGGTTTAATAAATATTATAAAATGAAAATGTCTATTATCTACTCATTTTATCAAATAATAAAATTTTCATTTCTAAAAAATTCTTGAATGCTCAAATTATAATATATGCCTTTAGCCTACTTAATAAACAAAGGATAATTATTGGTTTTATTATTTATTTGTCAATTTTATAGGATTCACATGCACTAGAAATCTATTTTTTAAAATTTAAGACATTAAAAATTATAAAAAATGACAATTGACCTTTATGTATTGAATGGAACTAAGTACATATGTTTTGGAGCATGTAAAAACCATAATTTCAAAAATCGGAAGGTTGGTTAACTAGGGGTATTAGATCATAAATGTATATGAACCGACTAAAACTAATGAATCAGACTGACAAATCAATTCATCACAAGTTTTATATTTATTTTATAAAAAATAAAAATTTTATAATTTTACAACAATTGAGGTATAATACCTTCATGATTTTAGACTAATTGAATTTAAGTTATATTATTTTAAATATTTTTAATATAAATTATTGATATATCACTTGTATTTTATTATTTATTTATTTATATCATTAATTTATATCATATTTTTTAGTTTTATCATAACTTGTTATTATAAGTACACAATAATATATATATATATATAACTAATATTTTTAATATATATAGTTTATATTTTTAATTTAAAATTAGTTCAACTAATGAACCAGTGGTTAAACCATTAAATCGATAAATTGGTGACTTATCTAGTTCAATCATCAATCCAATTTTAAAAATTATGGCAAAAATTCTTCCTTCATTCCATAATAAAAGTAATAAAACAAGTAACATTTTATACTTTTATTATTTACATGTTTTTGTATATTTTAACTTTACTCTTTATTAGTAAGTAATTAAAATATTAATTTTTAATATTTTTACTTCTAAAATGCTTTAATAATTATATTTTTAATAATAAAGTTTAAAATATATTTTTGGTATTATCTATAAAATTATTTAATATAAAAAATATAGTAAATTAGAATTTACATTTTTAATATAAAATTTTTTATTAGTGGCGGGAGCGGTTAAATCACTAAATGCATATAAACAAAAATTATGAATCAAACTCTCAATGTAATAGAAGGTTTGAAACATTAGATATCATTTGAGTAAATCATTTTCAGCTTTATTATTTATAATTTTGATGATATACTTTAAAATATAATAATTTTTATTATTAAGGATATCATGTATTTTAATTTAATAATATTAAATTATTTAATAATATATTTGTTATTCTTTTGGTATGAATATTATTGTTATTTGCCATTTCTTATTCATTCCATTTTTATATTATTTTGACATATCAAATATAAAAATAAAATGTTTGTTCCTTTCATAGATATATTAAACATAAATATGAAATGATTTATTTAATAATATATTTGTTATTTTTATGATATGAATATTATTGTTATTTGCCACTTCTTATCCATTCCATTTTTATATTATTTTGACCTATTAAATATAAAAATAAAATGTTTGTTCCTTTCATAGATATATTAAACATAAATATGAAATGATCATTTCACTTTTAACTGCCACTTTGTTGTACTAAATATAACATTTATGAGAAACATAGTAGAAGATTAGGATGGTAAGATAATAATTAGAGTAAACCATATATTTGAATAATCAAAAAAGACATCAAATTAGTATTAAAAATACTTTAATATTGTTATGAACAATGATAATTAAATGTCAATTTTCATAGGTCAAATATTATTATTTTATTATAATCAATTATTAGGTTTCAATTTTTTTTATAAGTTATTATTATAAAATTGTAACATTTGATCTATCTACCTTTATAAATATAGGTCATATGAATCATTCTATATACAATCGAAAAAAATATATCCTCCTTTCATAATTTTCCTTCATCTTTTCCATATATTTCTTTGGTTATCTCTTTAATATCAAGCTTTTTTTTATAACATATTATCTAAATGATTCTCTTTTAAGATGAGTTTTAGTAAATATCTATGGCATATAATCAACAAAAATATATATCAAGCTTGATATTAAATTGATATAATTTTTCATTAATTTTTAATTAAAAAATATTTTTCATTATTAAGAATGGTGTGCATTATTACACAATCTATAAGAGACAATTATTCAATATTAATTCAAAAAAAATGAAATTAACCTTTTTCATTACTAATCAAATTACTAGGTCTTTTTTTAGGATGTATAAATAAATTTGCCACATTGAAATATACTATATCATATGAATTATGATTAAGAGCATCATTTTCATCAACAAAATTGGCTTTATTTAATTTTTCTTTGAAGTGAGGCATAGTAAAGTTCAATAAAATGTTTAAACATATGATGTGTACATAACTAAGACATTTTGTACAATTGCAATGGTATATACTTTCAAAATTTCCAATAGCCTTTGACATAATAAGTTTTTCTCATTATATTGTCTAATTTCTAGTGGAGAAAACTAATCTTATGATTGTTTGTACTATTCTTATAACCATTACAATTGCATAAATTAATTTATCTTTTTTCCATATATAGGATTATAACCATGATCTTGTCCATTTCTAAAACTTCTTTTATTAATAATGCATTCACTTCAAAGAATACAATAAAACTAGTAAGATAAATTTCATTTTTTTAATCAAAAACTAGTTATTTTATTTAGTCAAAGAATGCATGATGAAGCATATACATGATGATAAAAGAAAGAGAAACTATATCATGTAATTGACAAAGAAAAGAAAAATAATACTAAATGAAATTTTATTTCATTTACTTGCTTCATCATTATCACCATAAATTTTATTTGACATAAATATGGTGATGAAAGAAAATCATTACCTTTGTAATCTAACTATAGTTTAGTGGAAGGCATGAGTCTTTTTATCCATGCTTTTTTTTAAAATTTAATAAAAAAAGAATCTTAATTTTTTTAATATATGATGATTTTGACACATGCAAAGTAAATACTAGGTTACCAAATACATAAAAACACAAAACGAATGGTAAATCATTTAATAAAATAAAATTCTCTGAATCAAATAAAAAATCAATAATAGGCATGGTTCCCATTTATAAATTTGTTAGCTTTTTCTTGAATATTTTGAGTCTGTAATATGGGTTTTCTAAATAAACATTTAAAACATAACATAAAAGGTTTACTATGTTTAGATTAAATTCTAAGTAGATATAAGAAGAAAAAATAAAGAACTTGGATTTATATGAGATTCTTGAAATGCTACTTTATATCTAAACATATTAAGCTCTTACTAATTATAGTAGTGATAAAGCATCCAATAAAAAAAAAGGACATATAATAGGAAATAAAAATGATTCAACCATAAATCTATTACGATAAAGTTGCATATTAATAATAAAGAGATATAAAAAAATAGGTATGTAAAATCAACAAAGTTACCATTAGTGCAATAATCCCACCAAATACAATTATGGCAGATATGAATAATAAGCTTGGAAAATGAAGCTTTTTGGGTATTTTTGCACATCTTTGCATCAATACTTTATTAAATTGCATTTTTAGGATCCATTACATTTAAAAGAAAATATATAGATATTTTTTTTGTAATATTAAGTATTAATAGCTATAATATCAACATTGATTAAATTATAAGACATATCAATTAAAACAAAAAATTATATATATATATATATATATATATATATATATATATATATATATGTAAACCATTAAATCATATGTAAATTATTGGCCAAAATAAAGGAGAAAAAAAGCAATTTGGATAAAAATATAAAATTTAAATTTATTTGTAAAGTAAAAAAATACTTAGAAGGTGTTAAGCTAATGAAACAACCTAAAGATGTGAAGTTAAATGTATAATTGTACAAGGATAAAAAAATTGAAGTTGTAAAGAGAAAGTATGGTTCATACACGAGTTTTTATAATGATTATCATTGATTATGAAAATATTTATTTTTATGTGATAAATATAATTTGCTAGTAATGTATTAAAACATGGTACATGTTTAATAGATTTAATATATCCTATTTCATAAGTAACAATTAATAATGATATTATATGAAAATTCTCAAATGATTTTAGATGCTTGAAGCATGAAATTTGGATTTTTGAAAAATATATTCAATTAAATTATAAAGATCTTTATATGGATTAAAGTAATCTACATGGATATGTTATAATCATTTTAATGAATATTTGTTGAAAGAAGTATATAAATTTTTTTGATATTTTTATTAAGAAATCTAAATGTGATTTTAGTATAATTGTTATATATGTTGATAACTTGAATATTGTTGAAACTCATGAAAAGTTTTCAAAAGTAGCAAAGAATTTGAAAATGGGAGTTTGAGGTGAAAAATTTTAAAAATCAAATTTATCTTCTCCTATAAATTAATTATTTAAATGATAAAATATTTATTTATCAATCAAAATGAAAAGATCCTAAATATTTTTACATGAATAAATCATATCTATTGAGTGTTCCAATAATTGTTTAATCACTTAATACTAATAATGATCCATTTCAAATTCTTAAATATTTCTCAATCTTGAAGTATTATATCTTAGTGCAATTGATGTGCTAATGTATTTTGCTAATTACATATATCATGATATAGCTTTTTGGCAAGATATAATTCCTTTTCAACTAAAATATATTATAATAAAATTGAACATATGTTTTGGAATATTTGTAAAATAATGATATGATATTATTTTATTTGTATAAATTTTGAATCGTAACTATTTGGCTATACAAATGTAAGATATTTGATCATGTTCATAAAGTTTGATCTCGTATTATTATTTTTGATGATGTATCTATATTATATTTTTTGTTAAAATGAATTACAATTAAATTTTTTTTCAACATATATGTAATAAGTGAAGAATTAATTCCCTTGAATTTCAAGGAAGAAATTTCAATAAAAGTAATGCGACATGCAAAAGCTTAATTAAAGGATAATATATCAAAGGAAATGAAATAAATTATATCTCATTAGAGTTCTCTCTGATGCTTACAAAAGGATTGTGCCATATTTGATCATGATAGCAAATTTGTGCAAATTTTCCTTATAGAATTGCTAATAAAGATATTGACTCAAAGATTTTGAGTGATATTTTTAATAAAAGAAGTTAAGTTCATATTGCCCTTTTTTGTTCTTAACCATGATTTTTTTCCATTGGCTTTTTTTGATAAAATTTTTAATGAGGTAAAATATTCATTGAAAGAATAATATACTTTTTTTTCACTAGAATTTTTTTCCCATTAGGGTTTTTATTTTTTGGTGGAAATTTTAATGAGACATATTCTTTATAAGATATACATTCAAGGAGGAGTGTTACAAATAATGATAATTAAATAGGATGTCCATAAGTTAAACATTATATTTCTATTTTGATCAATTATTAAGTTTTAAATTTTTTTATGAGTTATTATTATGAAATTATAACGTTTGCTTATTTGTCATATAAACATAATTTATATGAATCATTTTTATGTACAGTTGGATAAAGTATATCCTCCTCTCATAATTTTTCTTTATTTACTTCATATATTTCTTTGATTATCTTATATTTTTAATATTGAACGTTTTTATAACAAATATCAATTTAATATTTCCTTCCTAAATTTTACATCAAAAGAAATTATGAATAGTAATTTATATGAAATCTACAAAAATCTCTATTCCTTTCTTCATTAAATTCATAAACCATATTTCAAATACTCCTACATTCCTACAGTATCCTCTCAAGTTCTCCTGTACTATCATATTTATATAACTAATGTACTACTCGTGCCATGCACAGGTGAAAAGGAAAAAAAAAGACACATTATAATTTTAAAATCAAAATAAAATATTAAATTATAAATTTTTATGTAATATATTATAAAAATGATATTGTATATTATAGAATTTCTTGGTTTTGTATTTTTTATTGACATTATTTTTGAATATTATTTCATTATATATTATTTTAAGAATATAATACAAATTTTACATCTTAGTTTGAGATAAATAAAAATTGTACATACAATTAGAGAGTGTTTAATATTATGTTTTAATATTATGTGCCTATCTGCAAGTAATTGTTGATTTTTGTATGCATACATTTGAAATTAATTACTGATTACTAATTGTACAATTTCAAATGCAATCAATTTTCATTTACTCCAGAAATAATATTAAATCAAATCAATACTTATTTTATAATAACTTAATCAAAAAATTTATGGCATATATATGAATATTTGTTATTGTTATAATTTTTTCTTTATTATAATTTGATTGCATAATTACAAAAGGTTTAATTTGAGCTCATTACTACAATTTTATTTTATTATTTTAATAATATTTTAATTCAATATATAAGTATATTTTAAAATTATTTTATTTTTAAATACCCAAGTATCTTACATTATAATTTTTTTAAAAAGCAATCACATTTTTTAAAATTAATGAAATATATTGATGATGGGGATCTAGATTAAAATGGATACGTTATATTTTAGTTACATTTCTTGATTTTGAACTTGTGCTATGCGGGTTTGTAAAAAAAAATTAATAAATTAATTAAATCAATGATTATTCTCTCCCTTTTCAATGATAAAATTTATAATAAGTAATATTTAAATAAAAGATATAAATTATTAAGCATAAAAACATAAAATTAAAATTATGAATCTTCTTATAATGTACTAATATTTATAGTTAGTATTTAAATAGATAAGAAATTGATGAATATCATTATGATATGTAACTATTCTTTACCTTCTTTAATTGTAAAATGTATAGTAAGTAATATCCTAATAAAAAATATATAATTAAAAATAGGAAACTCCTTACAACATTTTAATTATTCAGGCAGCAAATTCATGAATATTAATATCTAATAATAATTATAATTATGAAATTAATTTTCAATAATAATTATACTAATGGTAAGCATTAGTATAGGATTATAAATATTTATAAAATTAACATATGACTCTAATTTAATTAATATAATTAAAATTGGGAAATATACAATAAAAATGAATAAAAATTGAAAAATATTTAACTCAATATGTCAATTAATAGTTTCAGTTTACAAAAATATTATAAACTAGAGAAGGATAATTTATCATATAAGCTACAAATACATCATGTAATCATGTAATTATAATAAATATGTAATGATTTAAAAGGAAAATAATCAATAATTATGAAAGGCCGTGAGTCTTATAATGATGCGTCAAGATGTTGATGGAGCACAAAGAAAATTAATACAAAATATAATTTTTATTCAAGAAAAATACTATTCATGAATAGAAACCACGATACCCTTACGTGGCTTGTCTTAATCTTCTCTCTTCGAGGGTCATTCTTTAAGTAGGGAAGCATCACCTAGTGAAAATCCAATTTCAAGACAACATTTAAAAAGAAGAAACACAAAACTAAAAGCTTAAACTTTTTTATCGAGTAAAAACATACAAATTAGTTTATAAAAAACCAAAATAAGATATAAAGTATGCTATTTTTTAATAAAAACACTAACTTAGAAAAAAGAAAAATGAGGATGAAGACTCGAACTCTATATATACAAATAAAAGAAGAATTATCTCATCAATTAAATCAAAATTCCCAAATCATTGTGAAGAGTCACGAAAGATGTTGGAATTTTATGTATTTGAAATTTCAAAAGACAAAAAAGAAATAGTAGAAAAAGAAAGACCCAAAAGAGGAAGGAAAAAATACAAACTAGTTTAACATTGTGGAATATGGAAGATTGTAAGTGTGATCTAATATGGATGCAGTACCTATGCGATGCCATGAAAATCAAGAATCCCTCATTGAAAGAGTGAGGAGAGGTGAAACCCAAAAATGTAGAGAGAAGATGAAAAACGATGGAGATTGGAGAATGAAGGGACATTTGCATCATTATGACAAGAAAATATCTTATGGTAGAAGGTTTTTCAAATTTTATGGTAGTAAATAAATTAACAATTATCAATAATTGAAAATGTTTAAAGAATTTTATCCAAATCATAATTTGAAAAAAAATTAACTAAGAGAAATTTGCCTTTGCTATCTCTAGAATTCAATGACGTAGTATGAAGGTGGTAATAATAATATTATGAATATTAATGAATTGAAATGTATTATTTTTCTAAATAAAGATTAGAAATGTAGTAGACCAATGACTTTATGGAAAAAATATGAAAAGTCATAAATGAAAATCATTTTGAGAAACGGATACCAAATTGAAAATTTGAAACCTAAATAGCATAACCATAATTTAAAACAAAACCAATTATGAATAAAAACCCTTAAAATAGAACAAATTGAAAATCAATATGAGAAACAACAAAGAAGTATATGAACTGAATTTTTCATTCCAACAAAACACACATATGAGCTCGAGTAAGAAAAATATTTGGAGAAGAAAATTAAATATTGGGTTAATGATTTAGCTCAAAAGTTGATGTTGAAGATTGCTGAACTAAAGTCATCGCATTGCAGGTTGTATCAAAAGTCAATGTTAAATTTGATTGAAAGGGATTCGATTAGAAAGAAAACGAATTTTAATCCTAAATGCTACTTGAAATAGAAAGAATTTAGAGCTAGTGAGACAAAGGTATAGAGAAAAGAAGAGAAAAAATGTTCACTTGCCTTGATGAATTTCGTTGTCATATTAAACATTAATGGAAATGATGATGGATTGAATTTTTTTTTTTAAAAAAAAAAAGGCAAAAGATTAGAGCGAATTTCGTTTTGAAACAATTATACATTTAAGAATTTTATTTTCCACAACAAAGGAAGTGGACATCACTGGCCTCATCATTTGAATTTCACAACTGCTGACAAAGACTGTCTACTTACTACCTCGTTTGATATCTTAAAGTGGTGAAGCTCGGGCAATTTGACCATTCACCTCGAATTTGGAAAACAATTTACTGCATCCTTGCACCGACAAAACATTTTATCAAAATACTTAAAGAGGTTTTTTTTTTTTTTTTTAAATTTTAATACGGGTCACTGGAAGGGGGCTCCCGTGATCCGTGCAATCACGGGGGAACCCCCGTTACCAGAAGAAATTCTTTTTAATACAAATTAAGATGTTTTTTTTAAAAGAACCCTGTACCCCATCACCAGAAAAAATTCTCTTTTATAAAAATTAAGATTTTTTTTAAAGAACCCTGTACCAGATTTTATTTTTTTTTAAAAGAAATTAAGACTTTTTTTTTAAAAAATAACCAGAATTAAAAAAAAAATTAATTTGCCCGTTACCAAATTTTTTTTACAAAATTAACCAAAGTATTTTTTTTTAAAATTAATTTTAAATTATCAGATGAGCTATTTATCTGTTACCAAACTTTTTTAAAAAAAAATTAATTTTAACTTATTAGATGAGTTATTTTCATAAAGAGAATAGATTTTGAATTTAAATTTAACTATTTTAATTTGAACCCATTTTTTAATTTTTTATTTTTAATTTAATTTATATTTGATTTAATTTTTGTACATGTTTAATATTGCTTAAACACTAATTATTCGATGTTTTAGGATGAAATCAAATTATCAACTCTCATAATAATGTGTAATACATAGTATAATAATATTAGTAAATATCGTAAAATCCTTAGAATAACTAAAATTTCAACAGAGATAAAATTTTTCTTATTCTCCTATAAATTTATAAGTTGGGAGATTTAAATTATAAAAATTATATTTTCATACAATATTTTATCATAACGCCATGTATATACATATATAAATCCTTAGGTGTTTTTTTCAATCAATTATACATTCATAAAATTAGAGTGTAAAATATATTTTGAAAAGTAAAATAATAAAGTGTAATTAATTTTTAAAGTATTATTATTATTTTGTTTAATTTTTTTATTATTTTACTTTTTGAAATATATTTTACACTCTAATTTTATGAATGTATAATTGATTGAAAAAAATACTCAAGGATTTATATATGCATATACATGGCGCTATGATAAAATATTGTATAAAAATATAATTTTTATAATTTAAATCTTCTAACTTATAAATTTATAGGAGAATAAGAAAAATTTTATCTCCATTGAAATTTTAATTATTATAAGGATTTTATGATATTTACTAATTTTATTATACTATATATTACACATTATTATGAGAATTGATAATTTGATTTCATCTTGAAACATCGAATAATTAGTGTTTAAGGAACATTACACATGTAAAAAAAATTAAATCAAATAAAAATAAAAATAAAAAAGTAAAAAATAGGTTCAAACTAAAATAGTTAAATTTAAACTCAAAATCTATTCTCTTTATAAAAATAACTCATCTGATGAGCTAAAATTAATTTTTTTTAAAAAAAGTCTGGTAACAGTCAAATAACTCATTTGATAAGCTAAAATTATTTTTTTTAAAAAAAAGTCTAGTTAATTTTTTTAAAAAATATTTCTCGTAACGGGCAAATTAATTTTTTTTAAAAAAATTTTGGTTAATTTCTTTAAAAAAAGTTTTAATTTCTTTAAAAAAATTAATTTAAAAATAAAATCTAGTGCGAGGTTCTTTAAAAAAAAAGTGTTAATTTTTATAAAAAAGAATTTTTTCTAGTAATAGGGGTACAAGGTTCTTTAAAAAAAAACGTCTTAATTTTTATAAAAAAGAATTTCTTCTAGTAACAGGGAGGCTCCCCCGTGATTGCACCTGATAACAGGAGCCTGATTCTTGTGACCTGCATTAAAATTAAAAAAAAAGTTTTTTTAAGCATTTTGGTAAAATGTTTTGTCGGCGCAAGGATTCGGTAAATTGTTTTCCTAAATTTGAGGTAAATGGTCAAATTGTCGGTTAAGCTCGTGTTTCATCCATGTGACACTTTCAAGGAATTTTATTTGTTGTTTTTATAGACACTTAACTTAGATATAAAGAAATGAAGTTTGAACTACACATTAAAATGACTATTTATACAACTTAACAATTGTCATTAATACTAAGGAGCCGTTTGATTTATATAGAAAATAATTTTTTATAAAAAATTGAAACTTTCAAAAAAATAACTTCTTATATGAACTTTCTGAAACAATATTCAAAATTCTTTAATTCACACATAAGAAATAACACTTCTTAGGAAGTAATTTTCTATATTTTGTTTGATTCAGTTTTAGATATCCTAAAAAGTACTAATAAAATGACTATTATATCCTTAATTTTAAATATCTTATATGAACTTTTTGAAAAATACTCAAAATTATTTAGTTGACACATAAGAAATAATACTTCCTAAGAAGTAATTTCTTATATTTTGTTTAGTTCAATTTTAAATATTCTAGAAAGTGCTAATAAAATTAGTATTATATCCTTAATATTATTATAATATAAATTAATAAATTTTAATTATTATTAATTAAATTTAATAAGAATAATTTTATTATTATATTAATTAATAATATAAAAAATAGAACTTACTTAGGGAGAGATAGGTAAGTAATTTAAATTCTAGGAAGTACTATTTCTTTCAATTTGTAAGATAATAGTCAATTAAATAACTCATTTTTTTTCTACTTTTCAAAAAATAGAACTTTTCATATTATTAAGATGAAACAAACAACCTCTAAATTGATAATAGAACTTTTCATATTATTAAGATGAAACAAACAACCTCTAAATTGATAAAGGGTACTATAGAAAATTTGTCATATTATTAGTTATTTTTAATTTAATAAGCATATTTATTATAGAGATAGGAGATAATAAATGAGGTTGAAATAAATATTTTAAATTGATATTTTTCATTAAAATTACATAAATATAATTTATTATGTTATTTTTATTAAATTAGTAATATTTTTATGTAAATTAAAAAGTGGAGGTTGTTAATCTCTCAATATATATTATGTATAAATTAATTTTATTAATTTTTTATTTTAATATTAAAATAATTTAAATTTATTAAATAATAATATAATAAAAAATTTAACATATTATAAGATTTATTTAATTAATATATTAAATTTTGTAATAAGGATATTAATTTTGTTATATAAAATTTAATTAATAAAAAATTAAATAATTATCTACTATTTATAAAAAACCTATTACACTTTCGTGTATATTAAATTGGTACATGTGGTTAGAGGATACTTATTAGTTGAATCTTGTCATTACATCCAGAGGTTATTTTTTCTAATAATAAAAGTACTTAATACACACACATATAGTTCTTGAATTCGAAACTTAAATATAATGAGGAGTAAAATTTTCAAGATAATATTAGCTGTTGTAATACTAGTAAGGTGCTGACAAAGATTAGTTAGGGTTTTACTCCTTCAAATTATTTTTTATGGACCTTTATTGATTTAGTTTAATTTTTTGAAATTAAGTGATTGAGTTGATTAATTAATTAAACTAGTTATTTATCAAATACTTAAAAAATTATTTGATTTAATTAATTAATTAAAATAACCTAAATCAACTAACAATAAATGTGAAAAAAGCTATTTGCTAAATGTCGTCATATTTTTCAAGATATATTTTTTCCTCAAAACAAACTTATATAAATTATAATTCTTGTTTTTGCCTAGGGTTGTAGTATAGTGTAATATAATTTGGATTAGATTAGTTTGCATGATTTTCAGTCCATATAAATATGCTTAAAGATTGAATTGAAATTTTAGATGGTTTGATTTAACCTATATTTATAATTCAACTTTTAGTTTAGGCTTCGTTTTGTGCAACAAATAAGATAACTTATAACTTATTAACTTGATTAATATATTATAAATTATCATTCTAGAAGTGTTTCTTGTATTAGTTTATAAGTTAACTTATAAGTTCTGATTTAATAAACTGCTTAGAGTAAATACTTTTCAAATATATCCATATTTTTTTTATTAATTTATAACTCATACACTTTATATTATAAATTTAAATAATCATTATAATATATAATTAATTTAATTTTAACATAATTATATCTTAATTATAAATTATAAGTATATAAAAATATATGTAAATAAATAATATCATAAAATATAATTAATTATATTTTAAGTAATTATAATTTTATAATAAATAATAAAATAAAAATTATGTGAGTAAATAAATATATAAACTTGTAAAATATAAATAATTAAACATTAAGTATTATATTTTTATTTTAAACTATTAATTATATTAATATAATTTAATTTTTAGATAAATATAAATTATTTTATTTATATATCTATTTCTATGTTATTTTATAATTTCAACTAATTTAATAATTAATTTTATAAAATATTTTAATTAATTTATTAGTTACCAATTAATTTATTAATTATTAATTAACTTATAAATTATGAATTAATTTATGAATTACTTGTGTAAAATAGAACTTTAAACTAATTCGTATCAACTTTGATCCATAAGAACTGGTTTGATAGGCTTTATAATTAAAATAAACTTAAATTTTGAGTAATTTAATCTTTTCGAATGCCGTTTGACAAGTCTATTTTTGGTACTATAGATCTCGCACAACTATGAGATAAAACGTCATCGTTTATTACATTGTACTATTTTATTTATTTATTTTTCAGTCTGTTCTATTAACAGGAGGTACTAGGTAGGCTGAGCTCAACATCATGCATACGGGGAGGGAGTTTATACTTTATACGTCTGTTTTGACCCAGATTCCACTTCGTGACGAATCAAAACCGAGGAGGTAACGTTGTTTTGATGGATCCTCTTGAAAATTGTTCAGATCGTAACCGTCAAGCTGGTTGCGGTTGCCAAACGTACTGCCACGCAAAACCTTAGCTCCGCAACAAGTCTATCCTGTTCGATTCCCACGATGTTGAGGTTGTCTACTTCATCTCACTGTTTTTTTTTTAATATATATATTTTTATACTGTTAAAGAAGAAGAGCTCTCTGAGATTCAGTTCTGCGTAATCTCCCTGTTTTTTTCATTCTTAATATTTTCTGAAAAAACATGAACTGCCAATAAAATCTAAAGGTCAGTACTTTGTATTTCTTGGTTTCAATGTGAACAAAAGCTATATCTTTTTGATATATTTTGAAAGTTGGATTTCTTTCTTCTTCTTTTTCTGTTCTTTTCTTGTTTTTATGCATGAAAGTTTCGAAATTTGGATAATGAAATTTACAAGTAGTTATAGGTACTGTTTAATGTTTTTTTTTTTTTTTAAATAAAATTTTTTCCTCGATACCTAAGACAATGTATTTGGTATAGTTTTGCTGCCTAAGATAATGCATTGTCTTTTTTTTGTGTCATACCTGTGATTTCTGTTTAATGTTTTATTGCTTTTTTTTTTCCTTTCTATTTTAGTTCTGAGCTCTAGAAAAAATTTTCGGCTTTTCTTAGGAAAAAGGGAAATTATGTTTTACTTAATTAGAAACAGTTTTCTTAATTTTACGAGATTTACATTCATGTTCTATTTCTTTTTGTGTCATCCCAATGATTTTGGTTTAATGTTTAATGCTCTTTTTTTTGGTGCCTTTTTTAGTTTTTTTTTCCCTAGATACCAAAGGCAATGTATTTGGTATTGTTTTGCTACCTAAGATAATGCATTGTCTTCTTTTTGTGTCATACCAATGATTTTTGTTTAATATTTTATTGCTGTTTTTTTTCCTTTCAATTTTAGTTCTGATCTGTAAAAGAAATAAAATAAATAAATAAAAATTCTGCTTTTTATTTAAGAAAAAAGGTTATCTTTCACTTATTTGGAGACTGTTTTCTTAATTTTTACAAGATTTACATTCATGTTCTCTTTCTTTTTGCTTATTTCAGCTGCCAAAGAGAATGGAATTGATGTTCTTTGTTATGTAGTGAGCAGCCTCTCTAAATGTAGATCTTCTGTATGTATACCCTTTCTTCGTTTTATGTATCCTTCCTAGAGTTCAAGTTCAAACTACCTTTCAAATTTTATTTATAACTTTTAATTATCCTTATACAGATCTCTTCTCTTCCTGATATATTTAGTATGAATTATGCTGAACATAACTTCAATTATTTATCATCGCATTAGTGTTATTAATTAGCAAGATCATCCATTGTGTCATTGTACTTATTCTGCATGTTTCAACAAATCAAACCATCGAAATTTGAAACTAAATTTATTAAAATAGTTTCTTCTATCTGCGTTGCCTATTGTGAGCAGAATTGTCTCGGTTTTACTTACAATCACAATGTTAAGGATTTTGCTTAGATTGCTTGTCATCATGTCAAGGAAAGATGCATTTACTATTTTCTGATTTATATTGCAGTTCAGATTTGGGAACTGTAAGTTTTTGTTTTATATTAGATCCTATAAAATTATAAATGCAATTAAGCATATACGTAATTTCAACAAATCTACACATATGTTCCTAAAACATCTAGGAGTGCTAGGAATCATTTGAAGTATCAAAACTAAATATATTGCAGATGTTTTCTATTCTTAGATATATTATTAGATTAGATGTTCTCTGGTATCGATTTTACATTATATCCGTGTGTATCTTCTCAAATGGATGGATACCATTTTTGGTTGATGATTCTTCCATTCGTTTCATTTCCAAATGCATGCTGAGTGCTAGATGGTGAATTGAAAGGTGAAGACCGAAAGTCAGAAGTTGCATTGCCTGTTACATTGTTATCTGTCCCAATAATCAGATACCTGAATTTGAAGGAAAATGGTTTCAAAAATTATTCAAATGGCAACCTTTTTGTGTCTTATTGCAAATTTTTGTTTCAAGGTGATTCGTTTGACAGGTGTATATAAGGTATTGAGTTCTAGCAAGGACATCCTCTCTTGTGCATCATAGAATGGATTGTTGCAATGCTTTTTTGTTTTTTCTTGCATAAAAATCTATGAAACAATTGAAAAAAAGTTAAGTTTTTAGAAATATGCTTTTTTTTTTTTACAATTCTTAGCTGCAAAGTTATATGTGCTTGCCTTTTTTTCTATTTTTGGTGTTTCCTTTCTTTTTCCTTACCTGTAATTATAACCTTTTCAACTTATTTGATGCATATTCTGTCATAATTACAGGTTTTATGTGGAGAATGGAATGATAACCTTGCCATATATGTGGCAGTCTTAACATTTACCAAAGTCAGCTGTGAAAAATACTCTTTTAGAACTTTGATAAAGATCCTATCTTTCTTTCTCATTTTCTTTATCTGGAAAAATCAGACCAGACCCGGGGAAGCAAAAGAGAAAGAAAGAGGAATAGGATGAAACCTTATATGGTGGAAAACAATGAAATCATTGATAATATACCAGATAGTTGTATAAGAAATACAATGAATAGAAGGTCCTCTATATTGGATCGAACAGACAGTGAAAAACACGAACTTTCTTGTGCTGATGAAATTCGGGGGCTTTCTGTCTCCAATGGAGAAGATAGTCTGGAGATTTCCCGGATTTCTTTAATCACTATGCCTATGGTTCATTTGAAGAAAAAGCTTCTTGTTCTTGACGTAAATGGTCTGCTTGCTGACATTGTTTGCCCCCCACCAAAGGATAAACAACCAGATGCAAGAATTGCAGGGCGAGCAAGTATGAAATGATTGTGTTAAACTCTTTCTTTTTTTTTTTTGGCTCTTTGTATCTTCTACAAATCTTTTACGCTTTACTTATAGTGTTGTTCAATTCAGTATTTAAGAGACCATCCTATCTTGAGTTCCTGAAATTCTGCTTTGAGAAGTTTGAAGTAGGCATCTGGTCTTCTAGGACCAGGTGATGTTCAATTATCTTTGCCTAGGGGTGTTAAGTTGTCTGCAATCAGCTGCTGTAGATAAACTTAATTTTAGGGCTTTTCTTTTTGCAGGAAAAATATCAACAAAGTCATTGATTATTTGATGGGAGACATGAAACACAAGCTGCTTTTCTGTTGGGTGAGCACTTAAGTTTGCTTTGATATCTAAAATTTTCTTTGTTTCATGTTCACCCTTCTCAAATATTTGTCCTCCCCAGAATTTGTTTTCGTTGAGATTCAATTTTGATGCATTGATGTTATATAAAAGAGTTTTCCACTAGTGTTAGAATAATTTTTCTGTCAGTGAAATATCCGAGTCTATTGTAATGATGTGACACTCTTGTCAATGTAAAATCCTTAGTATTGCATTAAATTAAATTTAAGCTCTTTAGTATATGCTATATAAATCATTCTTTGTTATGTGTGACTTTTGGCAATTATGTTGTGTAACTTTTGACATTGAATCGAGCTGCTTAAATCATACGATTTTGGTATAATTCATATATAGTTTTGATGTTTTGGATCGTCCAGTTTTTTAGTTTGTGCTTTTCTTTTACATGATCCTTCCATTTGGCATAAAAATTGAATTTGAATATTAATTTTTCTTTCCATTTTTTTTAATCTGCTGCTGATTGGCATGACTTCCCATTGTTGTTAATCGATGCATTTATAAAATTTTCATCCAACTATCTTGTTTGTCGGAGACTGCTCAAAACACTGATCTGCTTTTGTACAAATTTCTGTTTTGTTAACTTTGGCAGAATCTGTCTCAGTGCACTGGAACGAGTTTCAAAACTTTGGAAAACAAGCACAAGCCTCTTGTTTTTAAGGATCTGAAGAAAATTTGGGAGAAGCATGATCCAAATCTTCCATGGGAGAAGGGATATTATAACGAATCAAACACGTCGCTGTTGGATGATTCTCCTTACAAAGCATTGCTTAATCCGGTAACTAAAGTGATTCCTTTTTGTTTTCTTCCCTCAATTAATCAGGCCGCCTTTACTCCTGGAATATTATATTTTTCATGTACTAATTCTTTGTTTTTGAATGTTTTGGACAATAATTTCAGCCTTACACTTCAATTTTCCCCCGTACATATACGTTTCACGATAAGATTGACAATTCACTAGGTACGATATCTTTGTACATTGTCTGCTAATTTTCTTATGTTCATAAAGGAAATTTGAATGTACAACTCTCTGCTTTGCCAACTGACTCACAATTAGAAAGGCAGGATTGGGCCATATACCAGCAGAGAGTCAAGGGTGGAACCCGCATTATGTGAGGTCCTTCTCTGATTGTGAGTTGGTTGACAGTTCAAGAGTGCATTTAACATGCTGGAACTTCTTCATAAAGATGCAAGGGTATAATTGAGATTTGCCTAGATACTCTGTTAACAAATTAGACCAAATTAGACCTCGTTTCTTCTTTTAAGTTGGGATTTATTATTTGAATGCTCAAAATTATTATTAGAATTTAGAGTGAGCCATTTCTTCCATATAATCTAAGGTAAATTACACTTGCTTCCCCTGAAATTTAACCTAATTACACTCTCACTTCTATTTTCAGGAATGTACACTCACCTCTCTTATTTTTCAGAAGCAATGTATGTTTCAAAGGGGAAGGGAGATGAGTGTATATGAAAAGGGTGGTTAGTGTATATTTTTTCAAAAATAGAAGGAATGTGAGTGTAAACCCCACTAAACTTCAGTATGGGTGAGGGTAATTTACCCGATAATATTTATAAATATTGCGATCAAATAGAAACAGCATCTTCTTTGTTAAATTGGCCTATTGCTCTTGTATTGAAGACTGAGGGCAACAGTCTGTTCCAAGGCTTTTTCTAATTTTTCTGATAATAAATCCAAATATATACAATTCATTGCAGCTGCGGAAGGTGATCTAAGAAAATACCTTGATGGATTGGCAATGGCTGAAAGCATGCAGGAGTATGTTAAGCAAAACCCATTTGGTCAAGAAGCTATCAGTGAAACAAGTCCATCTTGGGAATTCTACACCAAGGTTGTTGCTAGTCTTTCTTCCTCTCAAAAAGAAGACAATGCGTTTGGTAACTTAAAGGCGAGCGTACTTTCTTCCGGTTGAACAAAGCAAGAGCAACGTTTTGAAATATAAAAGGATAGTTTAAAGGCATTTTGTTCTTTTCACCATCATTAAAACTACACCAGTTAATCTTTTTTGTCTTTAGGGTTGCTTTCCACACGGTAAAGAACATTCTTTTAAGCTTTTTGAGCAAGTAAAATTGCTATAGGTGTTATTGATAGTTAAAAGGGTAATTTATTTTTGTTCTTTTAAGATTAAGTTTTTATTAATTTCATTTCTCATTGAAAGTTTATATTAATTTGATTTTTGTAAGATTAATTTCACTTTATATTTTAGTCCCTTTATATATGAAATGGAGTTACTGAATTTCTTGTACAGAGAGATCAAAATTTGACGTTATAGGAATTGAATTTGATACTAACTTTTAGTAAGGGATAAAATTGATAAGAAATTCAATCATACAGAAATCAAAATAAGATTTTAGTCTTTTTGGGATTATAGTTTATCTTTTAATTGTAGTTATTTTATTTTATTTTTTTAAACATTCATCAATGATGATATTTATGTTATCTGTCTAATACAGTGAGAATCTCCTTAGAAGAATGATTACAACGATGAGATGATTTTCGTCTTACTTTGATTATGTGTTGGTTCTTTTCTTTTGCAAAATGTGTGAATTCAAAATGTTAATTGCCATTCAATGCATAATTGATATAATTGAGGGGACTTCCTTTCTTTTTGCAAACTAAATATCTGTTTTCTCTGGTTTGATACTATGAAACTAGGTTATTGATCACTTGCTGAGTTTCTTTTATGTGAGGCTGCATTGATGTTTCTTGTTTCCCCTTTTTTTTTGGGCAAAACATATTTTCGCCCTCTAACTTTCATTTAGATTTTCATTTTGCCCACAATTTATTTTTCAAAATTTTCATCTAACTGTAAATAATAAACCAGTATTTGTTTTCTTATATAAATAAAGCAATGTTGAACTCTAGTTTATAAAATTAGTTATAATGACAGACAATTTTGATATACATTATTGTTAAACTTTTTATTTTTATTTCTAAAGGTATTATTATCATTGATAATTTTTATTTATTACATTCTTAAAGCATTTGTTGTAACAAATATAATTATAGAATAAAATGTACATTTCACTCATGAATATATCAAATAAAATTATAAAATAATTATTTTATTCTATTGTATCAAATTCAAAGGGGTAAAGTATAATTAGACTATTTTTTCCCTTAAAATAAGACCCAAATCAACTGTATTCAATGGGTCGCTTTGATCCGCAAGGAGGAGTAGGCCACAAGTTAGTTCATTATTGAGAGCTTGCCTCTAGGTATGATCTTTTTGTGATTTCTATAGTCAAACAAATTTTCAAGACTAATTTGAGCCTAATATTTTTTTATTATAAATTAAAATTTTATCCAAACAAAAGCAGCCCGTAATGTACAAATAAATTCACAATGAGGGGAATTTGTGATGGATTAATAATAACACTCCCAATGCATCCTTCAATCTATTTTGCTGCCTCATATGCTGCACTATACCACTCCCTAAGTTAATTTGATTTCGTTAATATTGTGGAATGCGAGCATTTTAGAACACTGTATGTACCAATCACTTCTTAATTTCTTGATCTACTACTACTTTCTTTTTGAATAAACATATAAATCAGATGTGTTGCTCTTTTTTTGATCTAATTAGATTTGATAATAATCTGAGGGGAGCTCTACTAAAAATCTCAGCATACGATTAACACCCCTATTCGATTCGATTGTAAAACCTCTCTTTCCTATCATTTTTAGTTAAAAATAAAACAAGCTTATCATAGTTATAGCTGAAACATAAAGTAAAACACTTTAAGAAAGACAACTCATTAGTGCCTTTGCTCGGTTGAATGGGGAGAACACTTCTATTATTTTATATATATATATATATATATATATATATATATATATATATATATATATATATATATATATATATATATATATATATATGTATATATATGAAGAGATTATGGTACATCACCAATATAACAGTGTGTTAATGCATTACTAAATTTGGCCATATATTAGATTTGATTTTTCTTAAAATTAAATGTAATAAATTATATGATAACATATCAATAATTAGATTTAGTGATGTATCAATACATTATTGTATCAGAAATGCACCATAGTCATCTCTTAAAATGTTTTAGGAAAAATGAGCAAAAGTTGGATAATATTGAGCACATGGAGAAAGGGAGAGATTTTCATGCACCATAATAATGGTGCACCATTAGATCTAATGGTTTAAATTCATTGATTTACATAAGTTAAGTGGAATTGAATAATTTAAAATCACAGGTCCATGGTATAACAGTATATCTTAATCTACATCATGGAAAACGGGCCAATTCAAAAGTGTTTTTTTTATTAGTTGGGCCTGTAACTTTAGGCTCATTTTAAAAGAGATTTTCAATAGCCATATAAGACCAAATTCATAGGTCAATTCATCTAAGCTTAAGTGCCCAAATTCTTTTGTGGGTCACTAACTTGTATTGTCAAGCCCATTTGGACAGACAAATTTAAACGGAAAACATAAGACTATACGTTAATTTGCCATCAAAGTTTTATAGAATTTATTTTATTTTATAATAACCTTAATTCATTGATAAATGAATTTTACTATTTGAAAATTTTATAAGAAATAAAAATTTTAATTTATTTGTAAATGAAATCTTTTATTTTAAATATATTAAAAATTAAGTAGATTTTGGTAGTATTATAATAAATACAATATTAAAAAAAGAAATTTTTTATTAATATGTGTTTTTGGCCAAATGAAATGAATTATAGTAAAATCTATACTAAATTTGATGAATTTCATAATGACACAAATATGATTAAAATATAAATTATAAATAAAATGAAAATTCTTTTTACTTAAACCCAAACATCATTTTAAAAATAAATCAATTTGAAATTAAATGAAAATAAATCTGTTTAGATGTGTCATTTTAAAACGTAATTGTTTAAAGTATTTAAAATTTCATTACATGAAATAAATTAGTTTAGGAAATTAATATAGAGAATTTAGAAATCTTTACCACAGATAAATTATCCAAACAAGTGATTCTTTAAATGAAAAAAATTGAAGGGAAGTCAATAAAATTTATACGTTTTAATCTTTAGGAATCTTCAAATTCCTTATCCAAACACAACCTAAGAATTTAGACTCCTTTATTTTGTCAGAGACACCTTCTACAAAAAAAAAAAAAAAAAAAAAACTATTTGTTTGTGGGTCTTTCTAATCCTGTGATTAACAAAATAATGTATAGCGTGAAATTATGTAAAAATATAAGTTGATCCCGTCTACCTCTATACATATTTTGATTTGAAGTAAATCTGAATTAAAATTTAATATATTTTTTTGGCCGTAATATATGTCTTAACAGTTGTAAGTCATATATTAAAAAATCCTTCCATATTGATACTGAGAAATTGATGGGAAGCGTTCATTCGCAGAAAAATTGAATTAAACAACTAATATTAAAAGGTTAATTTGCGAGCACCTTACTATAAATTAATTTAGGAAGTACAAAACTATTGATTTTTGTTTAAATTCTAATTGTTATTAATTATTGTTATTTTTTTATTCTAAATCATAAGATTTTGTGTTGAGTATGGTTGTGACTCACAATTGAAGACCAATATACACCAAGAGATTATAACATAATATCAATAGTGTACCATACACTATAAGATTTTATTATACATTAAAACTTCGTTTCGTGTAAGTAATTAATAAATTAATTAATAATTTATAACTTATAACTTATAACTAATAGTTGATAATTAATAAATTAGTTAAAATATTTCACAAAATTAGTTATTAAATTAGTTAAAATAATAAAATAATATAAAAGGATATATTAACAGAAATAGATATATAATTAAAATAATTCATGTTTATCTAACAATTGAATTATATTGATGTAATTAAAAAATTTAGAATAAAAATACAATATTAGATTTATATATTTATTTACTTACATAATTTTTATTTTATTATTATTTATAATAAAATTATACTAATTTTAAATATAATTAATCATATTTTATGATATTATTTATTTATATATATTTTTATATATTTATCATTTAAAATTAAAATATAATTATATTAAAATTAAATTAATTATGCTTTATGTAGATTGTAAATTAATAAGAAAATAGAAACAGATTTGAAAAGAATTTAAAAAGATAGTAACTTATAAATTATAAATTATTCTAGATAATTTATTAAATCATGATTTATTTTTACTAATAAGTTAGTGTGAGAAATACTTTAAAAGCCTAAGTTATTAAGTTAACTTAAATTATTTTTATCAATAACTTAAGTTAGCTTAATAACTTAGGTTATAAATTAATTTATTTATTATGTGAAATAGAGACTAAGTTTATTTTTCAACAGTGAGATTCAATGATACACTGGTATGCTAATACATCAATGATACATTATATTTATTTTTAATATATAGTCGTTTTCTTCTGAATAGATTGATAGTCGTTTTCTTCTGAATAACTTGTATAACCAATGATATTCTTACGGTGTGAGTGTTCAAATGAGCTGGAAACATCTCACGAAGCGTATAATACACGAAAGACATGATAAAAAAAAACAGTAAAATACATAATTGTTAGAAAGTTTGTGAGAGAATGGCATCTGTTAGTCTTACTCGTAGGGCTCACACATACACAAACTTAACCAGATTAGGTTAAACCAAGCAAGGAAAACTCATCGTTTTTGCCTGCGGGTTTGCAACCGAAGACTTTGGGTTTGTGTCTCCTTCACATTGTTAATTTCTAAAATCTACGGAATGTGTCTCATAGGAAAGCTCACTTGCGACGCCTCTATTTTATTTTGATACATTAGACAATTGTTGTTATTATTAAAATTAGAAAATTTGAAATTATCCTTAATCGTCCAAAGATATTATTAATGATGCCAAAATGAATACTGTTAATTTAACTTATTTACGTCGAAACATTGCTGACAAGTTTTCAACCTCTAGAGGCTGTGATAAAGACATGCACAGTAAGCTGATAATGGTGACAGCGGAGGGAAATTTTGGAGATGAAGTCCCTAATGTTTAAGCCAATATACAAATGGAAAGAAATATTATGGAGAGAAGCAGAAATAACTTAGGGCATACAGTGCATACTTGGTGAGGTTACATAATCATATAGTCAAAGAGCGGTTGTGTCCATAAGGGACAATAGACGTAGCATGATTGACTTATAAGTTATGTCATTATATGGTAGAAGATTAGTTATGCGGGACTCATGTAATATTATATGGATATTAAGGGTTATTAGTATCATGCAAATGTGCGTGCACATGGGTATATATATTGCACAAATAAAAATGATTAAATAAATATAGATTAATAGGACAAACTAAACACATAAAATGGATAAAAAATCCACAAGTAATGTGGGTAGCTCACATGTATGAAATAGGGTAGGTACCTTAAATTGGAATCCGCATTTTTCATGAGTTAATATAGGCAAGTCCACTCTCATATGGGCTTGCTTGCGGACTTTTTTTTTTACACATATAAATTTTCAATAATTCTTTAAGTATTTGGGATTTTTTTAATATAATTTAATGTCTAATAGACTAATGTAATCTTTTTA
The DNA here is from genome assembly GCA_020226215.1 of Sindora glabra. Classification (NCBI taxonomy): domain Eukaryota; kingdom Viridiplantae; phylum Streptophyta; class Magnoliopsida; order Fabales; family Fabaceae; genus Sindora; species Sindora glabra. The sequence continues at coordinate 80,751,718 of CM035228.1, forward strand.
ATCTTATTTAACTAACCTATTACATAAAATAAAAAAAATTAATTATTCAATTACAATATGAAAAAATTAGATTTTTTTAATTTAATCTAATTTAATATTCCTTAAAAATTTAATTTAATCCATCTAATATTTCTTAAAATTAATTTTTTTAATTTAATTTAATCTAATATTTTTTTTACAAATATAGATTTTTAATAATCCTCTAAGTATTTAAGGATTTTTTTAATCTAACGCAATGCCTAATAGGCTAATGTAATCTTTTTAACCCTATTTAACTAACCTATTACATAAAACAAAAAAAAAATTAATTGTTCAAGTACAATCTAAAAAAAGTATTTTTTTAATTTAATCTACTTTAATAGTTTTTTAATCTAGAATTCAACCCCTAATACTTATTTGAATATTTTTAGTAATATAACTACTCTTAATAGCAAATATATATATATATATATGCAATCTACTCCTAACTTCTCATGAGCATGATAAATTTTAATTATATTTTTTATGGACTTATACGAATAAGCCCTCATGGGCTCAAGCCTATGTCGGCATGGCCCATAGTGCGACATGCTTAGGGTAAATCATAATGCTACCATAACAATGGGAGCGAGTATAAATAATGTGATACATTTTAAGTTTAATTTTTTATAATGATAGACAATTTTGATATACATTATTGTTAAAATTTATTTTTTTATTTTTAAAGGTATTATTATCATTGGTAATTTTTATTTATTACATTCTTAAAGTATTTGTTGTAACAAATATACTTATAGAATAAAATATAGATTTCACTCATGAATATATCAAATAAAATTATAAAATAATTATTTTATTCTATTATATCAAATTCAAAAGGGTAAAGTATAATTAGACTATTTTTTTCCTTAAAATAAGACCCAAATCAACTATATTCAATGGGTCACTTTGATCCACAAGGAGAAGTAAGCCACAAGTTAGTTCATTATTGAGAGCTTGCCTCTAGGTACGTTCTTTTTGCGATTTCTATAGTCAAACAAATTTTCAAGACTAATTTAAGCCCAATTTTTTTTTACTATAAATTAAAAATTTATTCAAACAAAAGCAGCCCGTAATGTACAAATAAATTCACAATGAGAGATATTTGTGATAGATTAATTATAATACTCCCAATACATCCTTCAATCTATTTTGCTGCCTCATATGCTGCACTATACCACTCCCTAGGTTAATTTGAGTCCATTAATATTGTGGAATGCCAACATTTTAGGACACTGTATGTACCAATCACTTCTTAATTTTTCGATCTACTACTACTACTATCTTTTTTAATAAATATATAAATCAAATGTGTTGCTCTTTTTTCGATCTAATTAAATTTGACAATAATCTTTGAGGGTAGCTTTATTGATAATCTCAATATACTATTAACACCGCTATAACCATCCAAAGATATGCCCAAAGATATTATTAATGATGCCAAAATGAATAGTGTTATTTTAACTTATTTACATTGAAACATTGCTGACAAGTTTTCAACCTCTAGAGGCTGTGCTAAAGACATGCCCAATAAGCTGATAATGGTGACACCCGGGGGGGGGGATTTTTGGACAAGAAGTCTCTAATGTTTAAGCCAATACACAAGTGGAAAGAAAATATTATGGAGATAAACAGAAAATAACTTAGGGCATACAGTGGATACTTGGTGAAGTTATATAATCATGAAGTTGGGAGCAATTGTATCTATAACGGACAATAGATGTAGCATGATTGACTTATAAGTTATGTCATTATAGGATAGAAGATTACTAATGCGGGACTCATATAATATTGTACGGATGTTAAGAGTTATTTGTATTATGCAAATGTGCGCGTGTGAATGTGTGTGCGCATATATATATATATTGCACGGACAAAAATGATTAAATGGATATGGATTAGTTGGATAGAGAGATGGTAATGCTGCCACAAAGATGAAAGCGAGCATGGATAACATGTTATGTTCTAAGTTTGATTTATTTAAAATAATTGGTAAATCTGACTCATTAGTTTAAAATATTAGTTTAAATTGATAAAATAATCCTTAGTCCTGTCAAAAAAGAGATAAAAAAAAGAAAAAAGAAAAAGAGCGCAGCACATATATAGTAAACTGCACACATGATACGCTAAAAATGTGGCAAATGAATTTTGACATGAATTGCGTAACAAAAATTTAAGGCATGCAGGATGCCCAGCCGTATGATATGATAACAAAAAAGCAGGATGGATGGCCCCGAGCGAGCGTGCCAGCTCGCTGCGTACGTTACGGCTGTGTGATGCAGAGAACTCATCGTGACTTTTTGCATCCTCTCTTTTTGACTAACTGCCCGCTGCTGCATCTTCATAATTCTCCCTCCGCTCCATGTCTTCATCCACAAATATCTTCTCCACTGTTCATTTCGCCATTATTGTAATTATGCTGTCCTCCATTCTCCTGCATAAATTTTTGTTATTTTCTTCTGGCTGATGTTATAATTCATGTATGGGCAATGCTTCCTTCGTACCACCAAAAACATGTAAAACGGGTCGGGTCAATGTAGATTGGGGCTTACATGATTCGTATGTACGTAATTTTAACAAGCCAAATTGAATAAGTGCTTGCATTAAACTTTTTTTTTTAATAAGAAGTGTAATTAAATTATTAAATACATGTCTGTAAGAATCAATAATTCTGAATAGAGTTAAAGACAAAGTCTTTAAGAGAATATTAAATTAGGTTGGATTTAAAAAAATTATTTTCTTGTTAAATTGTAAATGATCAATTAGATTTTTTTTTGTCTTATATAATGAATTAGTCAAGTGAGGTTAAAAAATTATATTAGGTCATTGAATATTGAATTGAATTAGATTAAAAATTTTTAAATGCTTAAAAGATAAAAAATGTAAAGCTTAAAAATTATATTAAATCATTAGATATTAAATTAAGTTGAATTAAAAATGCTTAAATATTTAAAGAATAAAAAAGAAAAGTTAAATTCACAAGCAAATCCGCACAAAAATAAACTTAACAATACAATTACTACTCGTGGCCACCTCAAACCTGCGGGACTTGGCTCGTTTTATATGTATATTCGGTGACCTCCAATAATTTTTCTAACAACTTTCAATTTTTGGATTGTAGTTCTAATTTTTAGATAAAATTATATTATTTTATAATAAAAATTATAACTTCATATTTTAAATACTTGTGAATTTCTATATAAAAATTTATGTAAAAATAATTATAAATTCAGTGAAAAATTACTTTTTTTTATATAATTATGTAACTTTCTCTGGAATTACAACTGTGTCGGCTAAGATGGTACTTAACATGCATATATGAAAATAAATTCATATTTATACTGAATCAATAATCTCTCTTATTCATCCTTAAAGTTAGTGGCTAAGTAGGTTTGAATAAAGAATATTTTTTATGTCAATTTTTCATAGACATAAAAAATTAAGTTGAAGGAAATTATTTTATTTGTTAAATATTAAATATAAATAATTTAAAGAAAGTAATTTTTTATTTTAAAAAACTTTATTTTTTATTATTATAATTTTAAATATTTTTTTAAATCATAAATTATACAATATTATGCGACTCATTTATTAATATATATATATACATAAATAATATTTTTTTTTACAAAAAATACTTTTCAACCAAATGAAGGAAATGATAATAATGAGTCATTTTTCATCGCAGAGAATATGAATCTTCCACAAGGGCATTTTAATTCATCTCCTTTAGGAGTTAGAATTATTCATGACGTACCCTAGACTTAGTTTTTATCGGGAAGTATTTTTTGTAAAAAAAATATTATTTATATATATATATTAATAAATGAATAATATTTTTTATATATAGATAAAAATAATATTTATAATTATAATAATAGAGAAAAGTAAATTTATAATATATTCTATAACTATTGATTTGTGTCATATGTTATAATAAGAGAGTATTTTAATGATAATATTTAAAAAAAATATAAAATATATTATCTTTCGACACATTAATAATTTTAAATGATTAAACTTTATTTAATTTATACAATATTATATAAATTAATAAATCTGAATTATTGAATTAAATGATGCATGGTGTCAATGGAGTATCTTAAACGCCGTGAATTTTAGAAAAGGAGACCAACATTAGCCGCCCTTCTCTCCCCGAGGAAGAAAAAACTATGGAGTACCAAACCCTAATCCAAAAAAAAAAAAGTATCGTTATACCAATAAATCATTGGCAGGGACACACCGACAAACACGTTCACTTCTCCATCAATCTTTTCAACCATTAAAATTGTCTTGCCGTTAACTCAAAATATTTTCTATTTTTTCTTTGGTCCTTGAACTTGATTGGTATTTAATATTTTTTAAAAATTTATACTTTTTACAATATTTAAGCTTAAAATTTTAATTTATATATATATATATATATTTAATAGTTAATCACTCCAATAATTATAAAAAATGCAATTTTTATTCTCTTAAATTTATTTTCTACTCATTATTGTTTACAAATATCAAAATTCACAATTCTATAACTTTTACTCTTTATTAAATAAAAGTATATGATACAATTTCAAAGAAGAACTACATTGAGCATTTCTCTTTTACCACATCTGTGACCGGCTTTATCTGATGCAATCATTTCATTGGCCAATATTTTTATTTTGGTAGATTGGTCTGTTTGAGATGAAAATTTTTTTGATTACTCAACGAATGTGCTAACTACTAACGAAAATTTGTCATTCAAAAAATTTATAAAATAATAAATTTTCAATTATCTCTTTATACATTTATCATAAATTTTATTTTATTAATAGGGAACATATTACTTATATTCCCAATGGAGAACCAGGAATTTCTCGTTTGGTATGGATAGATGTTGTCCTGCGTCGTATTATTGGGTTGCACAGCAATTTCTGGCGCATGATTACATTCTTTCGGCCATATATGATGAGTACATTGACACATACCAAAACCACTTTCGGGACCCACTAAAAGAGTACAGCAAAAGTGGTGTTGGGCCCAATTTTTCAGGGCCCAAAAATTTATATATATTTTCGTGTTATTTTAAAATTGTAATTTCTTAAATAAAAATAGAAACTTTTTATAATATTTAGCTTCATAGAGTTGTAATTTTTTGTCCACTTGTTTGATGCATATTCTATACAAGATTGAAACTTTTCCTTAAAAAAATTAGGATTTAAATTTAAACTAATATTAATATAAATTAATTTTATATTATCATTTATTTATTAGTATCATATTAATAAAAATTATAAAATTGTGTACTATTAATAAATATTATTAATTATTATTATTTTTAATAACATATAATTTTTTATCCACTAATAAATAAAAAAATTTTATATTAATAATGAACCAAATTTCAACTCAAAAAATTATACATAAAGTTACAATTTTTATATTATACCTTTAAGAAAACTTGTTAGATCTCCAACTACCATAATACTTTGGTGGTAACGCTATGTATGTATCTACTTGGTGCATTTTTTTTTGGAGAATTATAAAATATATCTTATATTTTATATTTCTTTCATTAAAAGTGATTTTTTTATAAAATGTTTGACTTTTTACTATTTTTATACAATAAAATCAATAGAATTAAATATTTTTACATAATTATTACGTATAAAATTCATTCAAATTATAAGAATCAATATAAATTGTTATTTTTTTGAAAAATTAAAAATAAATTACAACAACCTCAATGAGTATCACAATATTACCCTAACAATGAAAGTCTTCTTCTTCTTCTTTTTTCAAATTAATTTTTTTAGATATTTTTTAATTTATCTATTATTATACGGGTGGAATAATGAAACGAAGCATGTGACATTGGGTGTTGAGCATGAGATCGTGATGACCTGTCAAAGGGTTGGTATGATTTATTATTGACTTTTTAGGTATAACTTATGTCATAAGAATATATATTATTTTTATAATTTAATATATTTAAATCAATAATCTGACGGCATTAAATAGAATAGCATTTATACATTACATAAAGTAATTCTTAGTACACGTGATGCCAATAATTCAAAACTACTTTAATCTTTTTCTGAGTTCTTCCCTTAAAAATTGTCCCAAAATTCAAAGGCTTTGCGTGGGCAAGTTATCATCAACAGGTCAAGTCCAGACCGACCACACCATCTTCTGAAAAACTGCATATGATATTCCAGCTACAGATAATATTTTATAGAATTTAAATTTAATCTATTTTTATATAAAATATTTTATAAATTAAAAAATATATTATTAAAAATAATTATAATTGAAAAATTTTAATTATAATAAATTTTTTAAATAATTTTTATTAATATAATAATATACAAATAAATAATAATATAAAATTAATTCAATATATAAATTATAAATGCTATTTTATGTTGCTGAAAGTTTCTCTTCATCTTCTTGCCCGATGTTTTAAAAGCTGACTAGAACCTGGTTTTGGTTATGTGAGATTGAGTTTTTTTTTTTAATTTCATTTTTAATTAAAAATTATCTTAATTTAATTCTTATAAGATTAAAAGCTTTTATATTTTAATTCTTCTGTACAAATTTTTAGTCAGGAGATAATTGTATGGAGGGATTAAAATATAAATTTTTTTAATTTTACAGAAATTAAATTAATACAAATTTTTAATTAGGGATAGAATTGAAACAAATTTAATTTCACTGAAACTAATATAGAATTTTAGTCTTTAAAAGCTAGATCAAATCAAACTGTTTAAGTGATCAATTGACGGCTAACTATTATATTTAAATTAACTTAAAAACAATGGTCGTCTCAACCATCTAACTGCTTTAAATCAATTTGAACTGGCATGAATTATTAAGACTAAAAAAATTAAAAAATTGGTTTGGTTGTAATTTCAGGTTTCTTTTTTATGTTGATTTGTCCAATATATCTATATATAATAAAAAATTAATACCTTAGACCAAAAAATAATAATTTATTTTATTTCTTTTAATGCTTTATTGTATAAATTATGAATTCATATATATATATATATATATATATATATATATATATATATATATATATATATATATATATATGATATAAATAAATTATTATTTAATTTTTTAATAAATTTATATTTATAATATTATCTACCTTGGTTATTGATTTAATCTATTAAATCAATTAAACTACGTTCCAATTACACTTTTGATTTTATTGACCAGGCGGATACTTAGAAAATTTCTTCTTGTATATAACTAGGTACAACTAAACAAGGTAGAACGAGTTGGGTATAGGAACTTTTCCGTTGTCAAATTTAGGTACCTTTTATATTTTAAAAAATACTTTTCCTAAAAAAATTTCATTTACTTCTGTATTAATAAAAAGAGTAACATACTTCCTTTATATGTCATGATTAAAAAATATATTTAAAATTATAATAATAAAAAATAACTTCTTCATTATAAAAAATTATTAATATTAAATGTATTTATTTTTTAATTATTTTAATGTTTTATAATTATATTATTAAAAATATTGTAAAATAACCGAAATCATTCTATGGTTGAATTGTCTATGAGTCTGTGACAATGTACCTACCTCCTCTTCATGGTGTCAGAATTAACAGCCATCGAAGGAGTTCAACAGATGCATGAGTAGGAATGGCAACGATAAAGATATGGGTCAGAGTTTAACACCTTTATATCCATTTTTGTTTGAAAATATTTTATTTTTTCTCGATCTTTGGATAAAATGAATCTTTGTATTGGTTTTTTTTATTTAATTTAAATGAAATATATTTATTTATATTCTATTATAATTTTAATAAAAATTAAAAATATCAAATTATATTTATTTTATTTATTTAATTATAATTTATTGATATCTTATTATATTTATCCTATTTATCTAATTTTATTATTTTTTTAATAAAATAATAATTACTTAAAAATTTTAATAATACTAATATAATAAAATATAATGTGAATCTTTTTATTAAAATTTATTTTAAATTTTTTATATTTAAATTAACCAATTATCAACATAGTTTTAATTGTTCTTTTTATTAATTTATATGTAAATATAAATTATTATATATAGTATAATATGGGCATGAGATTGGATAATATAATTTCCGTATTTGTTGTACTTGCATCTAATAAATTTTTCACAAAAATCCCTTTACTTATACCTTTATTCATTTTCAAGGATATATATATATATATATCCAAACGGATAAAAATTAAGAGTACAGAGTTAAATTGTCATCCCTATACACGACGGAAACAATTGCTTATTATGCCAACGAAAATGATTATATGAAAATTTTGAGATTGAGGTGACAAGTTCATTTAAGTTAATCAACTATATATTCTTCAGTCAATTAATATTTTTAACGATATAATGATATTTAATATTATTTTGCTCCATTTATATTTTGAATTTGAACTCAAAATTATAGGTATATATATATATACACATATTAATTAAGTAGGGAAAACAAAGACATTTTTTATTTTCTAATTTTTATTGAAGTTTCAATCTTACCTCCTAAATTCTATTTAGAATAAATTTATCATCCAACTTTTTAAAAACACATAATATTACTCAACTAGCTAATATCATTAAATTCTGTAATGAAGGGAATTGCTTACATGACATCCAATACGATGTATACAAGCCATATTATCATATTATTATGGAAGAAAGAAACTTTAATTTAAATCCTTAATTTTTATTGAAAATTTAATATTATATAATTAATTTTTATTTGAACTAAATTTATACTTTAATTTTCAAAAGAATCGATCACTTCCATTGTAATAAATGTACAAAATGTCATTATAATATGATGACTTTTACTGTAATTAACCAATATAAATCCAAATAGTAATTTGAAGAATTCTAAAAATAATTATATTTATATTTTTGAATTATTTTACTCATTAGAATAACTACTTAGGATTCATAAAAAAACATATAATACTCCAAAAATGCATCTCCAAACGTTGAAACAATATTTATTTGGACTTATTGATGCTAGTAGATTTACTTTGTCTCTTCTACTTTAGTTTCAGTTTCAAATTCAAAAACAAAGAAGCCGAATGGCTACAATATGGGAAGATTGATTTCGTATGATTTTCGACATTAAAAAAAGTAAAAATTTGAGAAATCCTCCTCAGAGATTGCAATATAAATATGTTTAAATTAAAGGATAAATTTGATTTAAATAAAGATTGAAACTTTTGTGAAACTTAAAAAGATCAAAAGTTGGATTTGACCATGATTAAGAATATAAAAACATGATTTATATGTATCATGTTTGGATGTTAAATTTGATATCATATAAGTATTTTCATTACAAAATTTAATGGTATTCAGCTGCTGTGCAACATTATGTACTTTTAAAAAATTAGAGAATAAATTTATTTTAAATAAAATTTAGAGAATAAGATTAAAATTTTTGGTGAAAATTAAGGAATCAAATTTATCTCTTGACCTTAAGTAAATTACCAAATTTAGCTCTACTATTATAAAAAAAAATTATTTTTCAGACAGATTAACAAATCAGTATTACAACTGTTACGTAATAATCGGTTTTAATTAATGAGATGTGTATACTAATACTATTTGTGATACGTGTGTGATCATCATGTCATCACGATCTAGATTGATTCCTTCATTTGTTTGTCACTTCATTTCATGGGAATTATTACCAAGAAAAGGGGAAAAATATACAATACTTGGTTTAATTATATTGGAGGAAGTTGACCTATCTATAATGAAAATGAAAGGCAACCAAGTGACATATAGCTGCAGGTTCAATGTTTGTGCCCTACCAAATGAGAAAAAGAAAAACAAGGTTGGTTAGTTAGTGTAAATTGTTGAATGGTTGGAAATCCAAGCTGCAAGATGAATATTACATATGCGAGATCTCAAAGGCTGTCTCTCATGTGCCCTAAAGGATAAGATGGAATCAACAAACCCTTTCACTATCCTCAATAACATGCATTGTCCCTTGTTTAATGGCCACACCATCTTCCCCACCTTGATGGCATTCCTTAGTATGCTATTAAGGATCTTCTAGTTTTGGTTTTCTTTTGAATCTCTCTTTCTTTATTAAGATTTTTTTTTTTAGGAAGCTAGTTAGAGGTCATAATGTGTTGTCTCTCTGATTCAAATTATTTTTTTAATTGATGACTTTAGTATTATTTTGGAAAAAATTATCTATTACGTGATCTTTAGATATTACTATTCAAATGTCGCAAAGTAATAATGCATGAGTTTATTTTATCTTATAATTAATTATAAATTGACTTAATATTTTCTTTTAATTTTCTGTTTCATCATAATTAGTAATAAATAATTATTAATTTATTATTTTTATTTAATTGATTACTAGATAAAATGAATTTATGCATTATTAATTGGTTATTAATTGATAGTATTTGAATGATAGTACCTAAAGATAATATAACAAACAATGCCTATGTAAATATTTCTCTATTTCAAGAAGATATCCATACAAATTAATTTATGATATATTAGGAACATAATTTTAAGTCATAGTTCTACGATAACCCTAACATGTTGAGTTCAAATAGATAAACACGAATTTCTCTTCCCTCTTTGTTAAGATTTCTTTAAATTTCCTTCTACAGGATCAATTTCTATTAACTCTTTTTTTTTTTAAATAATTCATCATTTAGGTAAAAAATTCATCATGTTTTTTTTATCAACAATATTACATGCATTGAAAATAAAATTTGAAATTAAATTTTGAATGTAAATTAAGGATTGTTAATTAAATATATAATGATAAAATAAGTTCGTAAAGTTCAATTCGATGGATATAAAAGATTTAGAACTCATTTTTAGATCTCTTTTTTAGTATATATAATATTTTTGCTTTTCTTATTCATTCAATCTTATTTATTATACGTTTAAAACAATATAATGTAAATTGATTTTACTCATTTAAGTCTCGAAAATCAAAGAATTTCAAAATAAAGTCACATTTACGAATGGGGAAAAAGGAATGAGGAATAAAAGAGATTAAAAATATTACTAGAAGAATAATAAGATTCATACTTGAATTCAGTTGAGCAGCGAGTGAAAAATCCTTTTCACAAAGAAGAGGAAACGAGGAACCCAACCATTATCTGAGAATTAAGAGCATAAATAAGTGTATAATTTAGGAGTAAAATATTTTTTTAATTTGATTGAATCAATTATTTAAAAATGCTGGATTTTCAATTTTTTAAAATGATTGATTTAAAGCTAATACATTAATTAAGTCCATGAAATGATTATTAGATTAAGTCAATCAACGGGAATGAATAAAATTATTAAAATTGGTAGAAAAATAATTTATCAAATATTATTGTGCTTGTTTATTAAATGAGATAAGCTAACCCGGTATTATTCTCCTTTACCTGACACAAGGTCCCAATTGTATTAAAATGTGCAATGCACATGCTATATGGTGGGGAATTCGAAGGGAACATCAAGTTCCAATCATATGCACGCCAATGGGGTAAGCCAAGTTTGAGTTCTAGGATGATTGAGATGGCTTGCTTAGTTGGTCCATCACCAATCGCCGATGTAAAGTACGCAAGCCCTCGTGATCCCTCAACTTTTTCCATGTGGTTTTGTATCCCCTTTTCCAATTTCTCTTTCAACCATCAAACCCCAATTTGTGTAGACATATCATTGGAAGGGACTACTTTGATGTATATCATATATTAATTTATTTGTTTAAGGTTAAATCTAATACTTATATGATAATGTATTTATAATCAAATTTAATAATACCTTAATATATTATTGCATTACTGATATATCATAATCATCTCTGATATTATTTTGTGACTCTCAATTTTTTTTTTCTATTCTTTGTTGGTTAAAAATCTATTGTAATTTTTTTAAAATTAATTTTTTATCAATTTTATCTCTGAATAAAAATTTATATCAATTTGATTAAGATAAAAATATTGTAATTTTAATCTTTTTGTATAATAATTTAATATTCCACCTTATATAAATGATGATTAAAATTTAAGAAGTTTTAATTTTATAAGGATCAAATTGATAAAAAATTAATTGTACAGGGAATAAAATAAGTTTTTTATCTTCTTTATTTTGTGGCTCTCAATTTCTTACGGTTTCAGTTCTTTTTTAATTTTGAAGAGAGAAAAATATAAAATTTTAAATTATCTTGAGATTCATATAATTTTTTCATTTAATTATGCTTCCTCTTAAATTTTTGCCTGACATCTCTTACCCCTTATTTAACATAATAAAAAATAAAATTTTATTTCATTTTCAAATAAATTCTTTTTCAATATGATGTTTAATTTTAAATAAAAAGAGATTTCATTTCATTTACAATTTTCATTTTAATTACAAATTTATCATCATAAAATCCATCCAATTTTACAAGAATTTCACTAAAATTTATTTCATTTGACTAAAAAAATATTATATAAATAATTTACCCTTTTTTAAAATTGTATTTACTATGATACCATCAAAATCTATTTTTTAATTAATTTGTAGGCAAATTTTCAATATATTACACATAAAATAATTTATTTACAAATGAATTGAAATTATTATTTTTAACAAAGTTGTTAAAAAATAAAATTCATTTATAAATGAATTGAAATCATTTATATTAAAATGAAATGAAATCAATTTTAGAAAAAATATATGCCAAATTAACCCTTAAAGAAATTGGGAAAATCCATATTCTGTTTTATATGGCAAGCAATAACACAGTATTTTTATGTCTCCTGCATGCAGGTGAAGTACTCTATTGTATCTTGAGCCCATTATTCTTGAATTTGGATCTGCGAGTGCGATGATTTTCAATCATTCGGGGCTCTATTTATTTTTTAAGATTTTTTTTTATAAAAAATATCTCTTTATATATAAATAAAAAAATCTCATATCTCTTTATATTTTATAATTAAAAAAATCTTTAAAATTATGATAAAGCATGAAAATATTTTTACAAAAAATTATTTTTACTAATTTTTATATTTAATATTAAATATTTTAATTAAATTTTATTATTTTAATAATTTATAATTATATTTTTATAAAAAAATATCTTTTAATAAAATAAACGGAGCCGAATTATTATTTAGGGTTTGTTTGGTTGAGGGGAAAACGAATTTTTGAAATTTATTTTTTAACTTTTTTTTGTTTGAACATTTAAAATTTTTTGTCAATAGGAAAATGAATTTTGATTAACCAGAAAGTTATATTATTTTTTAGAAAAATAATTTCTCATTTTGAAAAATAGAATTCATTTTCTTTGTTATTTAATACATCCATATGCAAGTCTAAGCTTTCTTCCTTCTCAACTTATTACGTAATTATGATCATGAGTAGAATTTATTTTTATTTATTAAATATTTTCATGATAAATATTCTATTTTTATTTATTAAAATCCAGTGTACATTTTTATGCAATGTTCTCCCTTTCTTTCTTATTACGCAATCATGATCATGAGTAAAATTTATTTTTATTTATTAAATATTTTCATGATAAATACTCTATTTCTATTTTTATAAAATCTATGTTTATTTATTAAAATCCAATGCATATTTTTATGCAATGTTCTCCCGTTCTTCCTTATAATATATGCTCTATCATATAATATTTTACAATAATTAGTTAAACTAATTATGTATATATAAGATTTCTTTTTAAAAAGCTGTAAAATTATAATAATTTTAAAATAAATAATTTTAATTTACTTTAAACGGAATTAATTTTTTTTAATACCAAATAATAAAAAATTAATTTATTTTTTAAAAATATATTTTCTTAAAAAAATATTTTTATAAAATTCTATTTTCGGACCCTTAGTTTGAACATGGCGCACATCGTCGCAATGCAGCGGGTGCTGGACAACTCATCATCGCAGGTAAACGCTCCATCACATTTTCAAGTCTAATTTATGTCTGGTGTATAATCATTATCTATAAATGATTGTGCAGACATAAATCAGATGCGAGAATTAAACCTTGTATAACATATTTAGAATAAGTGGTGGATAATGATAATAAAGGTAAAAATAAATAATTAATAATATTGTTATAAAATTTAAGAAATATAATAATTATTTATATAAATGGAATAACAAATATTGTGTTTATTTATTTTAATAATAATATTGTACTTTTATTAATTTTTTAAAGTTTAAATATAATTATATATATTATTTAAAATATTAAAATATATTTATCCCATTGAAATTCAAATTTTAGCTTCAGAAGTGGTGTTTCCCTTTCATTTGACCCTTGAGTTCTCGAGTCCCATTCTTGACAAGATGATAATTTTGATACCAATTGTAAATATATACTTTCGGTACATCAGCAAGTATACATATCATATAAAACTATTTTTGTTGGATCAAATTTAAACTTTTGATCATGTAATCCATACTTAAATAGGAATACATATATTTCACATCTTTTAAATTAATTAATCAAACTACAATACATTGGGTTGACGACTATATTCACTTCTCACGCATATATATTTTAATTTTCATCAAAGTTATCAAAATATTATTAATTACAAATTATTTTCTTTAAAATGATAAATATATGAAACACTTCTCTGTGCTTTATTTTGAATTTCTTTGATCTTAGATAATTTCTATCCATAATTATATATGTGTATCACGGTATTTGTCATATATATTTTACTTAGCTTCTGTTTATAAAATATAACTGAAAAATCAAACAACTTCAATATTAAAAATAAATAGTGTGCAAGATACTAATTTAAAGTATGTATAATTTTCTCTATCAAACTTATATTTATAATCATATTATCACAGGTAGCCACATTATGCACTAATTCTTAAGCATTTGTGATGAAAGGAACCATTAAATGGACATAAAATGAAAGAACCGACTATGGCTTTCCTAATGCCCAAAAACAGAAATTAAGTTGGCTTGCATACGTGACTAAAATCTAGGATTAGGGCACTAGATAGATGCAAGAGTTGCTAATCCAATTCTAACTCACATTTCCATAGGGCCAGAATACAAATAATCCCGATCTTTTAATAATGTGCAATAGCGGTGAAAACTTTTAAAACTGACAAAATTTAGTGCTAAAGTTTTGAACATGATTTCAATTTACATCCTTTCTTTATGTTCCACTTGATGACTAAATCCATTTTGCTTGACTAATAATTAGATCATATGAACAATGTTTTCTACGGAAATTTAGTTTTGTTGGCCTTAATTTATATATGATGCGATTGTAATTTTACATGACGATGTTTGGAGTTCGAATATCGAGCTTTTTATTTAAAATTGTGAAATGTTTAAACAAAACTACCTTTAAATTTAAGAAAAATAAATAATAGAAAGTGATTAGTATTATAAATAGTTTTTTTATTTAATTACAAATTTGAAACTAAAAATAAAAAAATTAAAATTTATTTCTATTTTTTAACTTGTTAAGTTATACATTTAGAATTATAATTTTTAAAAATAAATTATGAAAACAAATACCAAATAGGAGCTTTAGGACGTGTTTGTTTACTATTTTTAAAAATGATTTTCTATTTTTATGTTTCTAAAAATGGAAGTTTTTGTTTGATGATTGTTTTCAAAATCTATTTTTAAAAATTGAAAATTCGAAATATAACTTAAAAATATAAAAATATAAATAATTTTTAAATATTTTTCAACATATTTCTTTATTTCTTATGTTAATTTTTTAATTAAATAAAACATTTTCTTATTTACTCTTATGAATATCTTCTATTTTTTATTTTTTATATATCTTAAAATAATTTTTAAAAATGAGAAAAATACTTTTTAAAAATAAATTTTTAAAACAGTTTTAAAAATAAAAATATAGAAACATATTCAAATAGATCCTTTATATTTTAAAATAAAAAATTTAAAAATAGCAAACAAACGGGTATTTAATTAATTTTATCTCCTTTACAATTACTTATTATGGTAGCCATGTTGTTCAATGATTCCATAGCAGCAATATTGAAAGAAATATGTCTAATTTTATATTTTATATTCCTATCTTAAACACTCAAATTTTCAATATTATTATTCATTATTTTTAGTAAACTAAAAAATTATCTCTTTAATTTTAAAATTTATATAATAATGACGTCTACATAATTAATTTATCAAAATATGACAAACACTAATATTAAAATCTCATTAAGATAAAACCAGAGATATTTCTTTCTTCCGCAGTTCTGGAAAGCCAAGCGGTCCTATAATCAATACATTTTTAAGTACTTTGTGGCCTAATGAGCTTACAACAACCAGTTTCTTTTTTTTTTTTTTTTAAAGGGTTTAGGGTTTAACCACAAAATTCTTGATAAAGCTTAAAACAATGTAATTAAACCACAAAAGACAGCTTCGTACAATTGTATTGTTGAACTTGGATTTGACTCTTCTAAAATGTATCTTACATTTTAGAGGGTAAAGTACATCATTCAAGTTATTAATAAAAAAATTAAAAAAGTGAATAATCACAAATTTAAAAATTATTTGTTATTTATTATTATTTATAAAATCATAAGCCATTGATTTTCTCATTAATGGCTTGAATGATACACTTTAACTTCTAAAGTGCATCTTATACTTTAGAGGAACGCAATCCATTTAACCTAATTAAGATAGTTGTCATGAGCAGTTAGATTAGTTGTGAAAATTTACACAAAATTATTGTGATTTTTTTAAGTTATAAGTTGAAATTTCCTTCATTACTAATTGTTTTATTTAGCCGACAATCTTTATAAGGGATTCCATGAGTTTTAAGAATTAGTTGAATTATTGTTTGCTGATACTCCTAGTAAGCTATTTTAATTGATGAGTAATCTTTTTCAAAAAATTATTTTGATGCTTAGAAATTAATTAAATCGTTATCTGCCAGCAGATCTAACATGTCTCTCACTACCACCTTAATTGCTAAGTTGATAGAATTAGGAAATCTTATCCTTTTAACGTTTGACTTAAAAAATAATCCAAAATCTAACTAACCAAGTTATTGAAAGTGCACGTGAAAGGAGGATATATTGATGCTTCGAATGTACCTTGCTCATTGATGCAATTAACAATAATTGCATCTTTGTTTAATAAGCAATATCTACAGGATAAAACATTATTATTAGTATTGGTAAAATTATATAAGTTTATTATTCATGCAAAAGGCCAGAAACCCTCTCATTAATTTGTACAACTGTACTTCTGAGGCATAATAGTAAGATTAATTAACATTAATAATATAAAATAGTATCACATGGATATTTTATAAATAATTTCTTTTTAGATGCATGTGAGATGGAGGTTGCTTCATTGTCTCATTATTCTTTTTTCCTTTTTTTAAAATTAAAATAATAGTACAATTAGATTACTCTATTTTTGTTAATCAAGAAGTTGGTGATTCATTTAAAATTTCTTTTTTTCCTACATTAATAATAAGTAAATTTAAATTTAATATTTCAAACATATTATTTAAATCCTTCCTTACTATGTTATGAAATTAGAGTCGTACATGCGTTGGTAATGACTAATCACATCAAAACTTAATTAATTAGAATTTGAATTCAAATTTAATTTATTATTAATATAAATTAAATTTATATTATCATCAATTATATATTATTATATTAATGAAAAATTATTTAAACTTATTTAATACTGTTAAAAAATTTTAATTATTATTTTTAATGACATATTTTATTATTTACTGATAATATAAAATATTTTATACTAATAATAAATATAATTTAAATCCCTAAAACCCTCTCTTAATTGTGATTACCCAATCAATTTAAATATTGAGGTTATGCTATTGGTACTTAAAGTAATATGATAATATTTAATATTATTTTTTTTTCATATTGTAAGTTCGATTTTATAATTTTACTAGTGACTTGTATAGCAATGCTCTTCTATTTATTTATGTTTTTTCTTCCTTTACCACAAGACATACTGCCATATCTAAAATTCTTGTGGGGGCCCAAACATTATTAGGTAAAATCAAAATAGAATTAGAAAAAGCAGTTGAAATTTATTTTGGTTACCCTCATATTTTTTTTTCAAAAATGAGAGAATAAAGAAAATAATTTTATATTCTTATATCAGAAAGATTTGACTATCTTTATCGAAAAATGACATAATTAATATAAAATGCAAGAAACCATGATCCAATTAAGTGAGATTAAAGAAAAACTTTTGAAGATTTTATAATAAAAATTTTAGGAAAAAATGGGGCAAATGAAATTCCTTTTCTAACGAAAAAAGTTTGATATACTCTCATTTTAAGAGTATATGATATATACTCTCTAATATACAGTAGAATTCATGGAACCGTGAACCTTCCATTCTATAACGAAGAATGATTTTGAAGTGTGTGCAAAGAAATATATGTAGTAGATTTCATTTTTCAATTCGCCATCTTATTTAAGAAATAAAAATAAAAATTATTTTTAAATTCTTAGGCTCTTGCTCAAATTTTTTTCCTTATTTTAATTTATTTTTATTTTTCATATTAATATTATGAGAAAAATACATCAACCTTTCTAAATTTTAGTAAAATTATATGAATCTCCCTTTTAATTTTAAAATTTATACAACTTTTTTAAAATTTAAAATAATGCTACACTTAAATTTAAACTTTTCTTTAATAAAATGATGGAAAAAAATGATTATAGATTTAGATGAAACAATATATACTAGTATGAGATATTCTAAATATTTATGATAAAAATATACTTTAATTAAGTTTAAACAACTAAAAATAACTAATGAATATTTTAAATTTTAATATAATATATTTCTAATGATAAAATACTTAAATTATTATATATTATTTAATTTAAAATTATGATTATCATTTTTATTATTTTATTAAAAATTTAAATTTGAATTTAAATGTAACATTATTTTACATTTTGAAAGAAGTCCACTTAAATTTTAAAACAATAAGAAAATTTCATATAATTTTATTAAAATTTAGAAGAGGTAAGTATATTTTTCTATGGTATTATTTATCATTTTATCTAAACGAGCCGGTACTGGAGACAGCCATAAGGCACTAAACAGCGTATGACAAGTGGAACCAACGTTGTGGCCACAAGACAAAAAGTCTGCGGCGAAAGCTGATCAATGGTTTTCTGTGCAGATTTCATCCAACTCATAGTTTCTGGAAGATGCTATTCATCCAAGCCTTTGATGGCTTTGTAATCTGTTTGGCTATTTTTTCATCCACATTTTTGTTTGGACCACATTTCCTCTTCCAAAATACACAAACTGAAAAGTTAAATAGCCAAACGCATTCATTTGGTTATGAATCAGTCATTTTGGCTGGTTTTGATCCAGAGAATTGTGTAACTCACACAATCAGAACGTCTCACAATAAGTACTACGACAAGTGAAACGTATCATATGTTTGTATGATGAACGGCGGAGCATAGCCATCTCCTAATTTTTTTTTAAAATTATAATGTTATTTTGAGTATGTAATTAATAAGTTAATTAATTATATAAAAATATACATTATAAAAGTAACTATTAAATTAATTATATGTTAATATAAATATATAATTTAAATTATTTTATATTTATTTAAAGGTAAAATTATATTAATATAATTAAAATATTCAAAATAAAAATATGAATACTTGAAATTTAATTAATTATATTTTATGATTTTACTTTCTTATATAATTTTTATTTAACTAATTATTATTTTTAACAAAAATATATTTACTTAAAATATAATTAATTATATTTAAATTTACATGATTATGGGCATGAGCTGTCAATTAATTAAAGAAAAAAAGGATAAATTTAAAAAAATTAATAAGTTATAAACTATCAACTATATATAAATTATTTAAAATAATTTATTAATTCATAATTTTTTATAAATTAGTACAAAAAATACTTCTAAAAATTAGTTTATAATTTATTAACAAAACCAATAAATTATAAATTCAATTATTTATTGTGTGAAATAAAATACTATCATATAATTGTGTGAAAAATTCTTTAAATTTTTTTTACAAAAATCATTCGGCCCCAAAATTTTAGGTGTACATCACTCATTGCTTATGATTTACTTCTCAATAGAATAATATAACTAACACAATCAGAACCTCTCGCAATAATTTTACTCTGTGAAGTGAAATGTAATTAAATTCGTAACTGTGTGTGGGATTTACTTCTCTCTCACGTACATAATACAAGTTTATTTATATAAAATAATTTAAAAATTGGTATAATTGTACTATGATGAAGTTTCAATAATGAAAAATCACAAGAAAAAAAATGAATGTAACAAAAGTAATTATGATGTAGTTGTGGCAACTGTAATTTCACGTGAAAAAATAAATATGACGAAAAAAAAATAATTATGATATAGCTATGGCAGTTTTCTTTACAATCCACGGTACTTTCAATTTTAATAATTCGCCCTCAAACAAT
The DNA here is from genome assembly GCA_020226215.1 of Sindora glabra. Lineage (NCBI taxonomy): Eukaryota > Viridiplantae > Streptophyta > Magnoliopsida > Fabales > Fabaceae > Sindora > Sindora glabra. The sequence goes on from CM035228.1 coordinate 80,772,215, forward strand.
ATATGAATATTATATCCACTAGAATACCATATTATTTGAGAAATTATGTACTAATATTGAAAAAATAATACTATTAAATAATAATCTACTTAATACATATATATAAAATTGAAAATTTTATTCTTAAAATAATATAAAATATGATTATATCACTAAAAATATCGGTAAAATTTACAGAGGGTTTAAATAAGCAGACATCGGTGGCGCGCTAAGAAAAATAAGTCATTGGAAGTATCTACCTACTTTTTAGGCTAAGAGGTACAAGCAAAGAAAGTAAACAAGGCAAATAATTTTGTTGGTCATGATAGAGCACCATACCTTAGCACCATTTAATTGTGATTTTTGATAATAATAAACTATTTTAATGTGCTTAATTGTTAAAGAGGATCATTTATTGAAATTAATCTAAAACTGAGCACAAAGTCTTTTGAAAACATTTAGTTTATGATTTTATTTAATTAGATTCAATTACAAAAGAAGAAATTAAATTTTAAAGATTCTGCCTAAAAGACCTGCAAACTTGCCTTTTCAAAATAATATTCTTGTATTTAATTTCATTTATTTGAGTTGGTGCAAATATGGGAAGAATATTATTTAAACATGTTCAAAAATGAAAATGAATTTAAAACATTTTTCAATAAACAAGCATCTTTTAAAATACATGAATTAATTCACCAATTGATTCATGCATTTTCAAATAGCTTTTGGATAGAGTAAATTAATTCTCTAATTGATTCATACCTTTTAGTGAACATTTAAACGAGTTCAATCAATTTTCTAAACAATTTAGATTTTTTAATTTTTAATTTTTAACATGAATTAATATCTATTTTATGTAGAATATATCAATCCACCATAAAAAAAAATTGAATTTTTGGCTCAATAAATTGATTTACCAATCAATTTATTGCAGACCAACTTTAAAATAATGACTTTTTCAGTACAACGGACATTGGATGCATTTAACACTTAATATAAAGGTTAGAACACATTCTTAACTCAGAATACAATAGCTTCACTATTCATTTTACATAAGAAACTCATTTTCTTACTCTTCAATAATGAAAATTCTCTTGAGATTTTAGATTCAAATTTCTTCTTATTAAACTTCATTGTTTATTCAACTTCAAAGAGTGTTAAGTTAAAGTTTCTTTGTTTTAAACTCAAATTCCTTATATTTTTGGGCTGAGAAATTTTAGGAGTAAGGCATTTGATTAGTGAGTACTTTAAGAGAAGAGATTAAACTCAACGGATTTTGTTCATACTCAAGAAGGGATCGTAGAAACTTTTTTAAATTCGTGTCAAATTTGAAGAAATAATGAATTAGCAAAATATAAATCACCCAATCATGGTAGTAAATATAATCTTTGGAGTGTTAAATCTTCAAAGTTGAACTCTTGTATATATTATGTTTATTTTTCTCTTCCCAATCTCTTTTGAATTTTAGTATTATATTTTTTAAAAATTGTGATGGTGTGATTATTTAACTGTTTTGTATGATTTAAACTGCTTGTGACACAAGGTTAAGTGATAATGCTATGTTTCCAAGCTATTTGTGATTAAAAAATTTCTTTGAAAATTTGGATTTATTTTTAAAAGTGTATAAAATTCTAAAACTTTTAGGGGAACTTCCGCCACTGTTTATGTTCTACTGCTCAATAGAATAATATAACTTACACAATCGGAATCTCTCACTATAATTTTACTTTGTGAAGTGAAATGTAATTAAATTCGTAATTCGTAACTGTGTGTGTGATTTACTTCTCTCTCACGTATGTAATGTTTTATTGTTACAAGTTTATTTATACAAAATAATTTAAAATTCGGTATAATTATACTATGATTAAGTTTCAATTATGAAAAATTACGGAAAAAATGAATGTAACAAAAGTAATTATGATGTAGTTGTGGCAACTGTAATTTCACGTGAAAAAATAAGTATAACAAAAAAATAATTAGATAAAATTATCAATTTCATCTCTAAAATTATTTGATGGTGACAAAAATGATTCCTTTTGAATAATATTAAATGATTAATCTTATCTTTAAACAATAATTTGTATAGATAATTTCATCCCATTATATAAATATTTAAGGACTACATTGTCTATATAAATTTATATGGAAAGATGAAATTACTTGTATGGATTATGATTTAAGAAGAAATTTGACTATTTAATATAATTTATATACCATTTTGTGAATGTAATATAATTTTAAAGATAAAATTAATAATTTTATCCAATAATTATGATATAGCTGCGACAGGTTTCTTTACAGTCCACGGTACAATCAATTTTAAAATGCATTTTAGATCCCTCCATAACAATACATGAGTAATTTTATCCACTAAAATACCATACTATTTAAGGAATTATTTACTAATATCCAAAAAAATGATGCTATCGATATTTATAAATTTAACCCTTTTATTTGAAGTGAACATCATATCATGTTTTAAAATTACGATCCTCTTTAATAGGAGAAATTTTAAAGTATACACCATGACATGAAATTATTTTAAACAATTTCTAAATATTAAATTATTTATAAATTTTGATTTAGTGTAATAATTATAATTTTTATATTTAATTATTCAAATACTTAGAATTTTTATATTTTTATAGGCCCTACACTGAAAAATGAATCCATGTGTAATATGGGATGGGCTTGTGCGCACTGTGTTTTGAAAATCTTAAAGAGAGTAGGTATTATGTATATTTGGTGCCCTCATAAAAAAATTATAGTGTCCTCATTAAAGAAAAAAAATGAGAATTTTTTTATTTTTAATAAGTGTTACATAATAGACTATTAGATTACAAATGTAAAATTAATTAAGGGCATGTGACTTATATTTTTTTTCCATCTTTTGACTTTTGCTTCTTCTAATTTTTTTATAAAATAAACAGAAATTATTCTTTATTTTTAAATTTTTTCATACTTATACTTTAATATCTTCTAGAGTAAATTCAACCATCAAGTGGACATTTTTTAGGATTAACTAGGGAGGACTGAACCCTAATTTTTGTTTCCAAGGAGAAAAGATATATAATGACATTTATTAATAGATTTGTGATTTCATATTCAAAATTTTTACGTTGGTGTGTGAATAATATCATGCATTCATTTGCTATTGTTATGAAAAAGTCTTTTATCTTTGAAATTGAATATTGTAACTTTAAAAATATCATTGATAAATTAAGTGTGTACCAACTACAATTTTTTTTATTTTGATTAATATTGGAAAATATGAATATTTTCAAGTTATATTTTTTACTAAATTTATTTTTATAATATAAATATTCAATTAGACCATATTTTATGTAAAAAAAATTAAAAGTTGATTTGAAAGACCTAGTAATTGATCATAAATAAAATGTACGAATTTCGAATTGTTATTCTAATTATTATGTTTAAATTAGGTGAGTTTATATATTAAAAAATCATTTTCAACTATAGGAATATAACATTTTAAAAATAATTAGAAAAAACTTTTACTTTAGATTTGTCATAATTATTAGTAGGCACTGTAAAAGAATTTTCAAGTGCCCATCCTTGCAAAATTTTTCTAAATCTGCCATTGCTTACACTAATCAAAAGTCATGTGAAGAATTCATGATAGGTTGAAGACTCATGAAAACATAGGAGATCCATTCATTTAGATCATTAGATATAATAAATAATTACAATTGTTATGCTAGATTAAAATTTAGGCTTCATATATATATATATACATACACACACACACACACACATATAATAATTTCTCATTTAATTGAGGGTTTAAATGAGTAGATATCAATGGCACCCTAGGAAAAATAGGCCATGGAAGTATCAACCTACTTTTTAGTAAGGTTGCTAAATGGACTAGCAAGAGTGGAGTGGACCAGGTTTACGTGGGTCTTGACCTATCACGAACCGGTTTATTTAACTTGCAAACGAAAATGGACTTGTTTGTCTTGGTCTGGGTTCGGTTTGTGAAGCCCGCGAACTAGCCTGCGAACCAGCTTGTTTTGCACATGCCTAAAACAATGCTTGCCTGTCCTAGCTTTCACAAATCAGCCCTCAAATTGGCTCATAAATTAACCTATTTTGGACATGTTGGTTCACATATAATGGCATCACAAACATCACCAGACAAAGCTGTTCTTTGCACAAAACAGAAACCCCTATTTTACAAGAAACTCTCTTAAATATTTCAAGGTCTGCTGTACCACTAGACTTTTCTCACTTGAAATAAATGAAAGCAATAAATTTAAAATCAAGAATATTTAATACAATTAATTATTTGTTCACACATAACAGTCATTGTAACATAATAAAATAAAATTCACTTCTAAGTTCTAATGAAATTGCTTTCAAAATTAAATATTTGACAACAAAATCCACTTCTAAGTCCTTGTAACTTGTGCAAGTAGTAGCGAAGACTCTTGAAAATATGATTCATGAACAAGTTCTTTCTTCTTCTTTCAAACTTCCATAATTTATATACCAAACAAAACTAAAATGTGTCACATTTTGCAATACTTTATAATCTATAATAAAACCAAAATAATAGAATTATTTTACTAACAAAGTAATATAATTGTTATGATCTTATGATACACACACGTATGTAAAATAGAGAAGGAAACTAAGTGAGAAATATGCACCAATAGCATTCCAACCAAGCAACCAACTATTAGGATTTAGATCAATGAAGAGTCCAAAGTGGCTAACCAAAACACATAGAAGTTCTTTTATAAGTTAGTATAACTAGTAACCAGCCAATTAAACAAAAATTAATGGAAAATTTAAAGACTTCAAAGCAAAAATGTTAAAAAAGGTAGAAAACCTAAAAATAATTAATTATTGATTGTATTTAACATAAAAACAATAGAAATCAAATCTAAAGCAAAGTTACAATAACACTAACCAACTTATTCATTGTAAAATAAGTAGGAGACCTCTATCTATGCATTCTCATCATCATCAACTTCTAACTCTTTATCTAGATTAATTATTATATTTGTGTTTGAATCCTCAATTGAGTTATTTTTTTCTTCCTCTTCCTTTTCCAAATCTACAATTGAAAGTTTAATTATTAATGAATTTCAAAGATTAAAATAAGAAAGGTTAGAAAATTTCTAAATTAACTAAGAGTTTAGACTATAAAGATTACTAGTAGAAGTGAAATCATAGAGCTAACTACGAGTGCATATTAAAGTTTGAAATTTCTTTGGAAGGAGATAACTTCTATACTTATTTAGCACACGCCCTCCAATACTAAATGTTGATTTGGATGCCATTATGGTAATCAGCACACTTAACAAGTTACAAGCCATGATAGCTAGATCTGAAAATTTATTCTTATGCACCTTCCACCAATCTAGAACATCCAAATCTTCATAATGAGAAATTCAAGCTTTAACTTTTCCAAACAAATCTCTAACTAAGATTTTCTAGCTCTTATAATAATTTGAGAATTGAAAGCCTTAAAATTCTAGTAAAAAATTCGTATAATCAAAAAATAAAAGTAATCAAAATACAATAAATTGAATAAAAGCATTAAATCATATTTATAGGCAACAAATTAGAATTGAAAGTGGAAAAACTTACAATGAAAAGTTTTTTTAGTCTATTACTTGTACTTGAACTTCCAAAGGATGACAAGGAAGTGACATTTGAAGTTGGGTTCCTTAAAATCTTAAAGATGAATGCTTAGGATATGCCTTATAGAATTGGAAAAGCTTTTATTTCACAATACTGATTTTTTTCTTCATAAGTTGTAGAGTTAACAATATTGTAGCAAAATTTCAACAAAAAAACCTTTATTCATGGATCAAAGACAGCCGTTATAATAAGCAAAACATTGTACTCACTCTAATATTTATCAAATTTAGCCTTCATATTAATACCTATCTTTTTCATGGTTTCATCTTCACTATTTAAATTATCCAATAGAAGGCATTCAATTTTTCAAACTTAACTGAAATACAAGTTTGCAATTCGATAACCTGAATCGGATACTAAATTTGTCATCTCATAGAAAGATTCTAAAAATTCATTCATCTTTTCACCTCTTACCTACTGCACACTTGATGGACAATACTTGTAGTTCTTATTAATAATTGCAAAGCAAATAGATACTTGTTTATATTTTAAAGCACTATCAAGTATGAGAAAAGTAAAATTCTATCTAGTGGGTATATCTAAGCATAATTTCATACCTCCATCAATTGATAAATTTTGGATAAACTTCTCAAAGCTTTTCATTCTTACCTCTGAAGCTTTAACATATTTAATACTTTATTTAATTTCATCAATAGCATTATGCAGAACATCTCACATGAAAGAATTCACAATCACACAATAAACTTTGTTCCAAACAAAGTTTTTCTTTCAAATAAGATTACATGTTATCATTTGCAGAAGCATTATTCAAAGATAGAGTAAAAATCATTTTATCTATCCCCTATTTACATAAGAATTCCATTACTTTTTTTGATAATTCATACCCCATGTGTGGATGTGGCATGCCATAAAAAGATAAAATTTTACTACTTAACTTTTAATTAAGATCGACACAGTAAGTAATTAAGCAAATGTAGCCTTCTTAAGTGCAAGAAGTCTACAAGTTAGAAGTAAGAAAAACTCTACCTAAAATTTTTTCTAATTTATCTTTCACCCTATCCTTTTCATTTAGATAAAGCTTTCATATATCAACTGCAACTATGTTTCTAGAGATTATTTTCGCATCGGGGCTTAAATATTTCAAAACATCCCTAATTCCATCATATTCAATAAAGGTAAAAGGAAGATCATATTTTATAATTGCCAATGCTACTTTATTCCTAAAAATTCCTTGATTAATTTTTCTGCTTCTTGATTTACCAAGATTATTCAATGAGATTTCTAGTATCTTAGTTTGCTTCAACCTTCGAAGCTTTTTACTTCTTTAAACATGATGGGCAAGGCTTAAGGTACTAGCTTGGGTTCCACCTCTCACAATTAAAGTTTCATAACCTTTATATTTACCTCGATGTCTACTATCTTCTCATATTCCTATATTCTTATAAAAAGTCCACACATCTAATATTATTTTCTTTCTTTTACAACCTTCATTAGCTTCATGTTGTTCCAATTGATTTTCAAAAGCATGGGTACTTTCATTAACCATGTTAATCTTTTGGGTTTCATTATTGTTCCCCCATATGCACATCACCTTTTTTTTCATTCCTTCCTATAACATTTTGATGTGTAGATTGTGATTCCATTTTTTAGGACTACTATAAACTGCATGTTGACACACAAGTTTACATTTAATTAATACGCATACACATAATAACACAAATAACAAATTACTACTCAAGACATATACAATACAAATAACAACCTAAATAAACAAAAAATTAAAAATAAAAGATCGATCCAATCTCCTATCTTGCACAAAAGAAACTTCATGGCCTTAAACAATAACATATTTGACAAATCACAACAAAGCAAGGAGTTAAACAACCAAAGCCATCATAATTTTATCAAGTACTGAAATGACATTTAAAGATAAGCCAGTAACTACACATTCATTCATAATAAAAAATTCCATAAAAAAATAGAAGATCGATCCAATCTCTTATAGATGATAGCAAGGAATAGGATTCAACATCAAAGATGTAAAAAATAGACATGCCTTTGGAACTTTGTAAATTTTGAGTGAGTCTACCAAATGGTTCACTAGTAAACCAAGCTTAGAAATTCAAGTTACAAGAAAAGGATGCCATTGAAAATGAGATAAGGGAAAGGAGTCTTATTAAGATGATAAAATGCCATTGAAAATCGTATTATCATGAAATGCATACCCATAACATTTTTATTGTGCTATTTAATCAAATATCTAGGTTATCAATAAAAAGGTAATTCATTAATTAGTCACATAGTAATTCCTTCCATATAAAGATAAGTGTGAGAACCAACTTAATAAACTTCGCAAAATTGCACAATAAAGATGGTGAAATCCAAATGGCTTGAAGATTCTGAAAGAAGCACAGCATCTTAACGGTTCATGGAAGAAAATTTCTACGACACTTCTAGAATAATGAGAAATTATTATTCAAGAAAAAAAAAGAAAAGTAAATTGACTAAGTTCACTCAATAAAAGTAAATTGAATTTTAAGATATTTTAGATTTGATAAAAAATTTGAAGGCACCATCATTAAAAGAACTTTAATTTCTACTACTCCTATTTTAAACAAAAATTAATATCATACACGATAAATAAAAAGTTTGGAATACTCTAAAAAATTGATAACTTTGTATAATTATGAATAGAATTTCTAAATAAAAACCATTTTTGTTGTAATAATGTCATTCACAATGATATATGATGTTATGATTTCAATGCCACATGTTATCTAGGGGAGCCATGAATGGCCACATGGCTCCCCCTCATCATTGTGCCACAACCTCCTTCCCTCCACGACTTAAGAGGCTAGCAATTTGCAAAGTGGTCTTATTTTCTCATTAACAGGTAGTGCAAAAATGTGGACCACGTTGATTGATAAAATTTGTCTCAATATGCCATTAAATTAATTAATCACTAATAATTATAACTAAATTACCTAGTTTTCCCTCCCCTGCACTAGATGCATCAAATTATAAAGAAATGATAAAAACGTGTTTTTTTCATCTAGCAACAACAGTGAACAACATGCAAATAATAAATAATATTATCCTATGCATTCATTTCTCCATAGTCCAAACACAAAAGAATTACTTACTGCTTTCCACTTTCCAATGGGACAAAAATACTAATGAGCTTCGATTGCAAGTTTGCAACCCCAAAAATAGAATAACATGAGCTTTGATTTGCAAAAAGAGAAGCAACAATTGACAACCTAACAACTGCCAATCGTGATTTCTGGGTGATTTGCGCTTTAGAGTAACAGAAGGTAAAGTATGCCTTAGTAGATAGCAATAGCACTATAGCATAAAGAACTAAATTTTTTCTTTTTCTCCTATTGATTTGAATAGTTAAATTTCATTTACCTTTTGTTAATTGTTTTCACTTTTTTTTCAATGTTTTGTTTAATTGTTTTGTTTCTATTTGATAGTTTTTCTAATATAAAAAAATTTATTATTTTAGTTTAAAAATTAGGATAAGGTCACAGGATCAGTTTTGCAATTATATACAGTTAGCAAGTAGCAATATGGATTTGGGTTAGGTTACATAGGTGAAAGTGATTGTGTTAGGCCATAAAGGCCTTTGCCCTTTTATTTTTTTTTCAAAGGTGACCGATCCACGAACCAATTCATGTCTCTATGGGGCAAGCCCGTTAGGACTGTGGTTTATACAAATTAGCTCATTTAAACACATTTAAAAATGAGCTCATTTTCAATGGTCTAGATTTGTGCAAGTTCACAAATTGGGGTAAGTTGGTCTGCAAGTCAAGGTTTGTTTGACACCCTTGCTTTTTAGGCTAAGGGCATAAGTAAACAAAGTAAAGAAGGCAAATAATTTTGTTGATCATGGTAGAGTGCAGCTAACCTTAGCATTATTTAATTGTGATTTTTGATAATAATAAAATATTTTGATATGCTTAACTGTTAAAAAGGATTATTTATTGCATTGTACTTCAAAATAAGTGTAAAGACTTTTTAAAACATTTTAGTTAAGTTCAAATGTAAAAGAAGAAATTAGACTTAAAAAGATTCATCTTTAAAGTTGGTGAACTTATTCTTTCAAAATCATATTATTGTATTTAAATTTATTTTATAAAGTTTGATGCAAATATGGGATAAAAATGTTGTTTAAATATATTTGAAAATGAATTTAAAATGTTTTTCCAATAAACAACTATCTTTTGAGATGTTACCAATTAATTCATACCTTCTAAACAACTTTTGAATGGGGTGAATTGATTCTCCAATCAATTCATATCTTTTAATGAGTATTTGGATTGACTAAATCAATTCCCTAATTAATTTAAATTGTCTTGTTTTAGTTTTTAATATGAAATTTCTGCTAAATTGATTCCCTAATAGATTCAGTTTGTTCAATACCTATTTTGTGAATAGTGAATAAATTTACCATATAAAATTTTGAATTTTTAGCTTGATAAATCAATTCACCAAACAATTCATTGCATACTAGCCTTAAAATAATATTTTTTTAATATAATGGATAACATATACACTAAATATCTATATAAAAGTTAGAAGTTTTCAACTTTGAATGCAAGAACTTCATTATTCATTTTACATAAGAAACTCACTTCCTTACTTTTCAATGATAAAAAATCTCTTAAGGCTTTAATTTCAAATTTTCTCCTGTAGAACTTCATTGTGTATTCAATTCTAAAAAGCATTGAATTGAATTTCTTTATTTTAAACTCAATTTTTTTTAAATTTTTTAGAGGTGAGGAATCCCAAAAGTGAGATATTTCTTAGTTAGTGAGTGCTTTGAAGGGGGAAATTAAACTTAGAAGGTTTCCTTTATATTAAAAAAGGGATTGTAGAAGCTTTTTCAAGTATCTGTTCTAAATTTGAAAAGATAGTGAATTAGTAAAATCTAAAACATGTAGGCTTAGTAATACTATAATTTTTATAGCATTGGATCTTCAAGATCAAATTACTATATATATTATGTTTACTTTTCTCTTTCCTATTTTTTTTTAATTTTAATGCTATATTTTTGATAAATTATGATTGTGTGACAATTTAATTATTTTTTATGATTTAAATTGCATGTGACACAAGGCAAAGTGCTAATTCTATGTTTCCAAGCTATTTGTGATTAAAAAATTTCTATGAAAATTTGAATTTATTTTAAAAATATATAAAATTCTAAAACTCAACTCAATTCTTTTAAATGGAATCCTCGGCTACAACAGCATCACTTGAGGAGAAATAATGAATTTGACAATTATAGGTGTGAATTTATTACCAAGCAATTTCAATTCACAAATTATTTTTCCTTTTTTTGTAATGTTATTTTTTTAATATAAAAATGATTAAATTATTAAATATATATGCAAAAATTAGGAATCGAATTTTGAATTAAAAAAAAGCACAAAACTCTTAAAAAAAATTAGATACCATCTAAATTAAAGACTTTCTAACATTTTTTTCACTATTTTAATGGAATGCATAAGTTACTTCCAATAATGATCCACAATGTCCAAATTGCAATAATTGCATGTTGTGCAATTTTTTATTGTCGAAATTTTTTTACCAAGTGATATATAATATTTTTTAAAATTTTAAGTTTGATTTCAGAATTTTACATCTATATCTAATAATTTAAACACTTATATCTTTGTGAAAAAATGTTTGCCTTTTTTTTTTTTCAAAAGTTTTGTGAGTGTAAACAGTAACAATCAGAGAGGCAGGTGGAGTCATTTATGTTGCCATGCATTATGCACTGCAATTCCCCAACTCAAGGGGAAGGGAACAATCAACTATTAAATTCCGAACTGTTCAATCAATACGTTATAATGGAGACACTTTCCTGCTGATTTGATTATTATTATCTGTAATTAATTTGAAAACGACATAAATTAGAATTACTGTTATTCATAAATGAGAAAGAAAAATAAAGATATCACCCTTAAAATTATGAGGTAGATTTAACTTTTCATTGAGAAATTTCATTTTTTAGGGATTTATATGTTACTTTCTTTTAGGTTTGGTTTGTTTTTATCAAAAGATTCTTTTATTGAAAATTTTTATTTTTATATATACAAATAAAGGAGTGAAATATGAAATATATAGAATAGTTAAATTACTATACATACATGCAAGAACAAGGGGACAAATCCTAAATATAGAAGAATTTACAAAATTTTTAAGAGATATTAAATACTATATGAGTTAAAAAATATTAATGATTTAAATATTTTAATTAAAAATTTATGATATTTAGTATTATAATATTAGGAAAAAATATTTTTTTAAATTAAGAGTGTTAAATTTTGCCATATTCTTCTTATTTAGTATTAAATAAAATATTTTTTTAATTTTAATATTTTATAATTATATTTTTATTAAAAATATTTTTTTAAATTCAAATAAATCCTTAATTTTGTATTTTTATATTTCTGTTCTGTGAAGTAAGAATCTTTGGGTACTTATATTCTATATATCAGAATTTTTGTGCCATTAATTCAGATTCCATTAAAGGCGTGGGAGAAAAGTGGACAAAAGAATGAATAAAAGTAGAGTGCCAAAGCGAACAGGTTTATGTCTACTTTTGAAGCATTATTTATTTAGAACAGTAATATTACAGGACTGCACATGAGGCTAACAAAAGATATAAAGTACTTACGATGAAAAATTAATTTTTACCCAAAAAAGAAAAATTAATAACTCAAATTTAAATATAATTAAAATTTAAAAATTTTCAACAATTAATAAAGTTTAAATTATATTTACTGTTAGTATAAAATTTTTCATATTATCGATAAATAAAAAATATAAAAAATTAACATTAACTAAAATTTTTTACTGAAAATAAATTTTTTTAATATTTTATAATGATTTGACGATATATTAGTGTGTGTGATACTATAAAATTAATTTATATTAAAAGCGAATCAAATTTAAATCCTTATAAGGCATTTTTTACTCATATTTAAAATTTTTACATTATAATTGATAATTGAAAAGGAGAGCATGATATTTCTAAATTTTAATTAAATAAGTTCAAATATTATTAATTTCTGGAAACTTAACCATGCATTTAAACTTTACGTGTAGCTTTTTATTATATTTTTAATAATAAAAATGATTAAATAATCATACATGTAAATATAAAATCCTGAAAACTATTCAGGATACTTAAATCTTGCTAAGATACGCTCTTAAAAACAGTTGTGATTCTTTTTACAAAAGTTGAATATAAAAGTCATAAAATTTCTAAATTTTTATATAAAATATCACAACTTATTATACTTCTTTGTAAAGAGATGTAAATGTGTACAAATTTTGTAAACAATAATTAAATAAAAAATTACAGTTTTATCATTCAAAATTATAATAAAGTATTTTGAGTTTTATGAAAAATTATAAAATGTTATATAAAAGTTATAACTTTTAATAAAAATTTTAAAAATATACATTAATACCAATTTTTTTTCTTCTTTTATATGACAAAAATGAAAGTAAGTAGAATGACAAACTTGTGAACTGGGCCAACTGGCATTCTTAATGTCTAACAACATTGGATTTTGTCTTTATCTTCTTCCTTTTTTTTTTTTTTTTTCACTCTCCCAAAATTGCTTGCTTTTAGGTACAAAATGAATCGCTTAAATGTGTATCTTTTCTAGTCTGACAAACTCCACATGGTGTGAGAGTGAGATTCAAAGGTAGAGAGACCCACCACGTTAATTTGTCCACATGGATCCCCCCTTGCAAAATTCCATGGCATCATTGCAAAAATCTGACCCACACTTTTATGACAAATTCTTAATTATACATCGTGGATTATATATTATATAAAATTATTTTAAAATAAATTTTAAATATTAAATTATTTATAAATTTTAATTAAGCATAGTAATTTTTATCATTTGTTTTATTTGAAAGTTTGAATTCCTTATATTTTTATAAAATTTTTATTGATTTCAATTTATCACAAATCTTCTTTTTAAGCTTTTATTAATGTGGAATTCTTAAAAAAAATGAAGGGGTCAATTATTTAAATAATTAAATACAATAATTGTAATTAATATATAAAATTAAAATTTACAAATAATTTAATATTTAAAAATTATTTTAAATTATTTTATATAATATATAATAATTTATATTTAAGAATTTCTCCACTTTCCCAGCCTTACACCGCACACTTCTGTCTCTATCCCACTTGCTTCTCTTTTTATATTTCAGCAACAACCCTCTTTCATACATTCAGATTTGACCCCAAAATTCCACTCCTCTTTCCCTCTTTCTTACGTAATACGTAATCTAATTAAAATACAAATTTAAATCCCACCTATTTAATGGGAAAATGTGAACTGTAGATTTAAATTTTTTCATTAAAATATGATAAATATTAAGTACATATGTAATGCATACAATATATCTTCGTATTTCACCTTTTTATTGTTGGATCATGGCTTCACAAAATAATTTAACGTTAAATGATAATTTTGTAAATTGTGCAATATATTAGAGCATAGTTCTGTTTGTATTTTTAGTTGTTAATAATACTACATGACCTAAATCAAATGGTCTCTACCTTCTTCTAAATAAAATGTAAATTATATCCATCTTATTAAAAATTTAATTTAATTATTTCATTTTTAAAAAATATATATCTCTTTTATTTTTAGCAACAAAATAAGGTGAGTATAAATTTAAAACATATTAATAAAAAAGGTGAATATGAATTTTTAAAAAATAAAATAGTATAAATGTTATTAAACTAAAATTTAAAGGAGATGGGTATAGTTTACTCTTAAATAATTGCAATCACTATTATCAAATTTTGACATGTATAAAATTTAAGGTTTATAAAAAATAAAAAATGGAAGTGGAGTAACTTTTTACTTATTTCTATTATTTTCGATTTTTTCACACTTCACCTCACAAAACAAACATATTAAGTACTACATACTCATAAAAAAGTTTTCTCGTCTAAGAAATTGTAAATTTGTAAAGCTTTTTTTTTTTTCTGTTTAAGCCACCAAATCCTCGCATGAGTTTGGAATACAAAAAACGGAGGAAAAAATTTTCAGATAACATCATATACTTTGAATAAAATATTCTGTAAATTTGTGAAGTTGTTGATTTAATATTTAGCACCCTTTTTCACGTTGGCCTCCATATATAATATATCACAACTCCTCAATTCTTATTTATTCACTCTTGCCTCTCTAAGCTGCATCTACATAGAGAGTAGAGAGAAGCAAAAAGATTAGACCTAATCTTTCTTTAATCTGTTAAAACATCTCTTCTTGGGTCTGTCAAATTTCTCTGCAGTTTGAGGATTTTCCTTATTAGAGTTGCAGGTAATGTATATTGCTTTGCTTTCACTTCATGTTTTGTTCCTTCTGCTTCAGCTGCAGAAGATCTCTTCTGCATCTTGTTATCTGAAAACCCAGCATCATAATTAATTTTATAATCTAATTTTATGTTTCTGTTCTTCAATATTATCTCCTTGAATCTGCGGATGAACATTCTCTTCTGTCAATATATTATCATATTATGTAACGGATAATAAAAACTAGCATAAGATCTTAGTTTTCAGGTGAATGCAAGTTTCAGGAATCTTTCATTTTGGAAAAATTACATAAATAATTTGAACACATTTTCCTCCATTGAAGCTCAAGAAGTTGAGAGACGGTAATGGGTTCAGAGTAGCCATTGTTGACTTTGGACAAATTTGAAGAGAAAAGGGCAAAGATGTCTGCAAAAGCTTTGAAGACAATGAAAGAGGAAAACCCAGAATTGCAGAAGCAGATTGGTTGCATCAGTGGGTTTTTTCAGCTGTTTGACCGTCATCGTTTGCTTACCAGCCAACGCACTTCTGGCAGCCATAGCCAGAACCAGAAAGCCCAGAACAGGCCTACTCCAGGTACTTCTACAATTTTCTCTTTTCGTCTGCAATTTTCTTTTAGAGGTTCAGAGGTGATTTTGGTGTGCAGTAATATTACGAACATAAAAAAAAAGAGATTTAAAATTAAATTTTGAATAAAATTAAAAATTATTATTAAATATAAAATAATAAATAAAATTTATAAAATTTGATTCAATGGATATAAAAAATTTAAAATTTAATTTTGCATTCTATTTTTGTTATCAAGAGAATTTTACCGTACTATTATGAAAATAGTGATATAGATATCATGAAATCTTGGCTTTCTATTATTATAGAACAGGCCAAGATGAGAGTCAAGATTCTGTGTTAATGCTGGCGCCGTTTCGTCCCCTTAATTTTGATCAATTTTCATGATATGCATTTTTTTTAGACAAAAATTATATGAAAAGTTTAAAATATATTGATTGACGTTTGTACCTTTCTTACAACAGTAACATTGACAAAATTAGCATATTATATGTCAATTCGGTGTCCTCTCCCATCTTCTTCTCTGTTTTTTTCTGGTCTTTCCTACGATCTGAAAGTTTCATGATATATTTCATTTTTTTTTTCGTTAATTAAGAATGGTACAGAAAAATTATCACGGCTTTCATATAATTCGTCATTTTGTCCACAGAGCATAACTAAGGTTTACGGTTTTTTGGCTGTTGGAATTATTGTAACTTTTTTCATTTTAATTTTGAGGGGCTACTTCCTTTTATTTTGTCTGTCAAAGATACATGTTTATAGAGTTCAAATGAAGCTGCAAAACCAAATTTACGATGTAAAAATACAAGACAAAACATTTACTGCTTTAGTACAAAAAGAAAATTTTCATCATTTGCCTCACCCACACACTATTTATTTATTCTGTTCTGTCAGTTATTCAACTAAACAAAGATGAAATCATCTTTTATTTCATTTTTCATCTTTCTTTAGCTTCTGTCTGATTAAACGTTCTTATTCCTATTCCTAGGGAAATAAAGTAACTTTGTGTTGATTTTTTTCTAAATTTAAATTTTCTTCTGCCGCAGGGACAAAAAAGGAATAAAACAATTAATCAAAATCCGGCAGGCCTACTAGGCCATTTTTATCTATATGGATTAAGATCCCAATTCATGGATTTCTCGGTTTGACAAATCAAAATAAGACGAAGATTCTTTTACAATGCATTTTCCTTTTATGTCATGACTAAAATAATTTTGTCAAGATGTCCATCTTGTTTTCCATGGAAAGTGTGCATCCCTTAATATAATATAATATAATAACTAAAATTTATAGATTATTTATGTTAAAAGTTTCATCTTTCTAACATGAATTAAATTTTCTTAATACAACTCACACAAGATAATACTTCCTTAAATATCATGGTAATTATTAGTTTCCAAGTCAAAAAAAAAAAAAATTTACCTTCTCAAATTTTTACAGGTGGAAGAAGCAATAACACCAAAGAGCTCAATAATCCAATGCAGAAATCGACGGTAAGCTAACAGTAATACAACTCATCTGAGAATTTTATCTAACTCACTAGAGAATTTTTTTTTTTTTTTTTTAATGTAGTTTAAGGACAGTGTGTGTATAATTACAGGTCAATAATCCCCAGACTAAAAGAGAGAAGCAGCAATTTTCTACAGAATCATCCATAACTTCAATGTCTTCATCATCTGGTTCATCAAGCATGTCATCCCTCGAGTTCAACAGAACCATTCAGATAGAACCATCATCAACAACCAGACACTCCAAATTCCCAGATTCTGCTAATTCTGGAGTGGCACTAAAGCAAATTGGTACCCCATGCTGGCAATCTCCCGATCTCCGGAACATTGTCAAAGATTCAATGTATAGAGAGGCTCCAGGATTGTCAGTGAAAACGGGGGCTAAAGAGGAAAGGAAGGGGCATGGCTTTAAACACGTGGACTCACCCAGGCCTCTGCTGGCATCCAAATCTGGCAATGCAAGAGCTCTGGCTGCCAATGAATCCTTCCACGTTCCAGCCAGGATCCAGAAAACACCTTGGGATTCGCCACGGCTATCCTATGATGGGAGGGATACACGAGATACATTCAAGTCCACAATGAGGCAAAAGGATCTTCCAAGGCTTTCACTGGACAGCAGAGAAGGAACCATGAGAGGTTTCGATGAAGCAGCAAAATCTCAAAACTTTTCAAAGGAGCCACAGAAAGGTTATGGGAACTCCTCTAACCAGCTACCAGAATCAGAAGCTTCCATACGAGCATCCAGTGTAGTAGCAAAATTAATGGGATTGGAATCTTTTCCAAACCCGTCACTAAATTGTGACACTCTACAGAGGAATTCTACATCTGCCGACTATGAAAAAGTGCCCTTGGCAAGATCAGCCGGTGAATACAGGCAATGCAGAACTTCTGAATCCCCACGAACGTTGAAGAAGGAATTCACCTTGCCCCAGACAACCAGGACCGATTCAATAAAGCCAAGGTTTTCATTAGAAGAAACGTCATGGAGGCAACCTGATGTAAGCCAGGGTTCTCAATCTCCAGCTTCCAAAGACAGGGAATCTGCAAAAGTCTCAAGCCCCTCCTACTCTGTCTATGGCGAAATTGAGAAGAGGGTTGCAGAACTAGAGTTTAAAAAGTCAGGGAAAGATCTCAGAGCCCTCAAACAGATTCTCGACGCAATGCAGAGGTATAAAGATTCATTGGATACCACAAGAGATCAGACATCAAGTTCTCCATCTAGCATCAAGAATATTAGTGGTCTCCATGAAAGCTCAAAAATGCAGAGCCCAAGAAACTCACAGAAGGGGGACTCATTATCCATCACCAACACAGTTGAGATACCGAATTCACCTCAGGGTAGTAAATCACCAATTGTCATCATGAAACCAGCAAAAGTTATAAGAAAAAATAGTCCTGCTTCCAGTACAATGTCAATTCATGATAAGTCAGGCCTCAGAAAGCTCTGTCCTGGTAATTCCCCAAATGGAAGAGTGGTTGACAAGCATACAACAGAATGTTTCATTCCAAGAATGAAACATAATGATCCTTTCGTTGAAACCCTTTGCTCAGCAGAGAAGAGTAACAAGAGGAGAACTTCAAAATTGACACAATCCTCAAAAGTTCCTCAAGATGCCAATGGAGAAAACACCACCAGCTCCAGTAGTACAGGGACAGAGAGCCCAAGATTACAGCAGAAAAAGTTTGGCTTGGAGAGACACTCTCGACCTGGCTGTCCATCATCAAATTCCAGCAGTAACACAAGACAAAACAATAAGCAATCCATAGAATTACCCTCCCCAAGAACACCCAGACAGAAATTTTCTACTTTGCAGGAAGGAAATGAAGGTTTCAGCAAGATGAGTGTCCATAGGACAGATTTTGAGCATTGTGTTGAAAACACTCGTCCAGGTTTAGACACAGACAAAAGATTGGTTAGTCATAGTAACATAAAGATCATTCAAGGTGATCAATCTGAAGAAACCAATAGAACCTCATTCGGGGTGCATGAGCTGAATCAAAATGTAAGTATGACTTCCCATATTACTTAGATTCTTGTATCTAGATCAAATGATTGAATATGTTTCCATTATCCAGAGTGCTGATAAAGAGTTGAGTGAGGCAAGATCCACAACTGAAACAGAAGTAGTTATGGTGGAAAAACCAAGTCCTGTGTCCGTTCTTGATGCTGCTTTGTTTAGAGACGACCCACCATCTCCACTGAAAAAGATCTCACATAACTCAAAATTTTCAGGTACTGCACACATCTCAGTTCTAACTTCCAAGATGTAATTTAAATCTGGAATAAATATAAATTTAATTGTCAACCATATCACTATCCAGTATACATGAAAGGAAACTGATTTACCATTGAATTATCTCCAAATCTATTGCTGCAGATGAAGCTCTAAATCCAGATGAGAGGGAGGAGAATTCTACAGATCTTCATCATTTTTCCAACACTACAGAAGCCAACTTCAGCAGTGAGATCAATGACAGAGACATGACACCCCTGCAGTTGGTTCAAAACCTTCACCGAGTAGACTGCAGTCATGCGGAACTGCTCAATTTCATTAAAGCACCTTGCAACAGGAAAGATCCTGATCACAAATATATATCAGACATATTGTTAGCTTCAGGTCTACTTAATAGTCCAAGATCTTGCCAGACATTCCATTCAGCAAACCACCTGATCAACCCTAAGTTGTTCCTTGCCCTAGAACAAATCAAGACTACAAAAAGGCATTTAAACATTCAAGAAAGCCCCAAGACAGCCAAGATATATAATGACGAGCAAATACAGAGGAAACTCATATTTGATGTCGTTAATGACATCTTGGTTCAAAAGCTGATCCTGGAATCTTCCTCCCGTCAGTGGTTCCTACCCAGTAAGCTGGCAGGTAGAACACCAAGAAGGGAGTGGCTTCTGCACAAAATTTGCTCAGAAATAGAACAGTTGCAACATAACAATAAGAATGGCAAGCTTGTTGATGAAAATGAGTATTTACCAGGTCTCTTACAGGGAGATTTGATGCATCATTCCACCATGTGGACAGACTGCGATGCTGAAGTGCCAAATGTTGTGTTGGATATTGAACGGTTGATTTTCAAAGATCTGATAACTGAAATTGTGAGAGGTGATGAAGCTAACCATCCAGGCAAGCATTGCAGGCAGCTGTTCTTTCCTAAGTAGAATTTTGCCTGAGCAGTTCTACAAAAAACTAATCAGTGTTCGTCTGACTTTTGTTTTTCAACTTGCATAAATAGCATGAAGGGCAATTAGCTACAAAATTGACATTATAACCTATAATTTATACAAGTCATGCACATTTATGTGTACCTTTGCCTTCTTCCTTGCATGTATTTATATTGTATATTGAATAAATACATGTAGAAATACATATAAATGAAGTCATCAGTGACTTGACCATTTTAAGTTCCATTCTATTTTTTCTTTTTCAATTTATCAGCATCATAATTTGAAACTATTGAATACAGCAAACTTTCCAAATGTTGGTTGGTTGTCAAATCATGAATTGGATGTTGAATTGTATGAATCATGAATTGATAAGATTCACAACCCTTCAGACAATAGCGCATTTTATGTTATGTATAATAAAATGTAGGCACAAGAGACATATGATTATATATTTAAGCTGAGAAATACACACTCGTTCCAATGTCATAAACTTGAAAAAATCCTAAATCTGGATATCCAAACTCAAAAAGAGTCATAGACTCATAAAGAAGTCAAAATTCAAATCAAGATATGAAACAAACTTGATATATCAAAAGCAACACAATAGAGAACCTTCCCCCCTCCCCTTCCTCCTCAAGAAAAGGGTGGAGGTTTAGGGTTTCAAGATAACCGTGGTGGGGGTTCAAATTTAATAAGATAGGGTATTAGAAGAATGTGTGTAGAAAATGATTCAGATTTATTAAAAAGTCAGATTTGTTATATTTAAACAAAAAAATAAAAATATATCCAGTCTTCTTTTACATTTGGGTCACATAGACCTGACTCAGTACCATCGCAATGAATGAATCACCAGCATCACACCGATTCATGCATTCTGGTCCCAAATCATACTTTTTTCTAATTCCCTCCGAGATTCTTATCTCTTTAGAGCTGAATCAAATTTAATCGCCTGAGTTATATCACAAATCATACGATTCTTAGAATCATGACAACAACACTGTTTTCAATGTGTAGGACTGCCATCTCTCCCAATTCATATATACACTCTACCATCTCCTTGATAAGACAGTATAAAATAAAAAAAAATAAAAACCCAACTTCCGTAAAGAGAACATGATTGTGTCCAGCATCAAATGTGTTCTTTCGGCAGATAATATAGAATATTGAGGTTCTGTTCTAAATTCAAGAGTAGAAATTGACATCAATACGTTTTGAGGTTAGATGCATATTCTCAGAGGCACCAAGTCCTATGATCAGAAATTAAACATTCCAACCAGGATATGCTTTGTTTTATTTCATAAAACAATTAGCGAGATGCCAGCATAACAAGTATCCTCATTGAAAGAACTGAATATTAAACAACTCATACACTACAACCCCAGTCAGTTTTGTCACCCACTTTCTTGTGAGTCAGGATATACTGAGTTGATGAGTAAACTTATCTCCTCAATGTTGCAATAACTTTACCAATGAAATGAACAGATGAGGTCCTTTAAGCAATAACTTTACTAATGAAATGAAAGATGAGATCCTTTAAGCAATATAGTTTATACTGCATATTAAAGACTAGGGGCAAAAAAGTTGACTCCAAAATGAATTAAGAGTTCATGACTACAAATACCTCATTTATTTCTGTTTACTTGCATGGTATTTGATATTTTTGTTGCTACATATTATCTTTTTCATGCCAAAATCTTAAACACCAAATTATCAAAAGTTAAGAATCAACCATTGTGCTGCAATGCGTTAGCCAGTTTATTGGAGTTCAACATGCAATTCATATGTCAAAAGGTTAAATTAACAACACTTATACAGCATTTTTGAAGCCTATTGCAAAAGCATTTGTGTGCAGCAAATGAACAGTAGAAAACAAGAAATAAGAGTAGGATTGGCTTGGGGGGGGGGGGGAGTCCATAGACCTCAATACTATTTTTTCAACAAGTGTCCATATGGAGTGGACTAACTCCCAGTAGCAATTACAAATGAGCTAAATGCCTGATCTGATCCTAGTCAGAGCTATTTATACTAAATAAACCAGTATTATTTGCAAGAATTAAAAGAAATAAAACAACAGCATAAATAACAGATTGCCTATTTCCTAAGGCTATAGTATGGGTAGCTGAAAATGAGGAGGTTTGGCTCCTTCCAATCCCACTATGACTCCCTTCACTTCAGCTTCAGTTGCATCAATCAGTTGCTTATGGTTGAACTGGTCAATACTTAATAAATTAGCTTGACTTGTATCTCCTGTAGTATGTGCGCAAAGGGGGTGTCATCAAAGCAAAGATCATTCATCACTAACAGAAAGGTGGAAGGGGTGTTGGTAAGGCTGAAAGGTATCACAGTAAATTCAAAATGTCCCAAATGTGTCTGGAAAGCATTTTTATGAATTTCATCTGGGTGAACTCATATTTGGTGGTAATTGGATTGTAAGTCAATCTTAGAGAAAATAGTAGCTCCATGTTGTTCATTGAGGAATTCGTTGACATTTGGAATTAGGTAACTTATTAGGGACCATTATTTGATTCAAGTCTCAATAATCAACACACATACACCATGAGTCATCCTTCTTCTTAACCAGAAGCACGAGACTAGCAAAAGGACTCTGACTAGGGTGCATAAAGCTTGATTGTAACAGGTTAGTGACTTGTTTCTCAATTTCAGACTATTGCAAGTGTGGATAGCGGTATGGTCTAATGTTGGGTGGCTTGGAGTTGGGGAGTGATAGGAAGGTATGGGAGTGGTTACAGAAAGGTGGCAAGGTAGTTGGCTCTTGAAAAACAAAATCAAATTGAAGAAGATTTTGAATAATAGGATGAGGTGAAGAGCTTGTAGCTTAAGGCATTGACTCCTTGGATAGAGGAAAGTGGCTTCGGTTGCAGACTAGTGAGGCACCCTTTGCAATTTATATCTCTTCCTGTTTAAAGAGAAAATTAGAAACATCTCATTTCAATTGACTTGGACGGTATTAAAAAATGTCAACCATTTGATACTCAGGACCAAATCAACACCCCCAATTGAAAATGGATAGTAATCTTGCATGATCATCAATCCTAATAATTGAACACCCACATTTCAGCATATTTGGTTACAACTAATCACATCTCCATCACTGATTTGCACACAAAAAGGAGGAATAGATTGAATATGTAAGCTGAGTTCTTGCACAATTTGTTCAAAGATAAAATTGTGGGTAAAGTCGCTATCTATCAAGGTCAAGACCTTTTGGTTCTGAATAGTCCTTTGTAGCTTCATGGTGGTGCTCAATGCCTTTTCCAGAATTGCATGAAAGGTGATTTCGGCAAAATCCTCCCTTGGTGCAGTTGTGTTGGGTTCATGAAAGTCCTTCTATGCCTCTCCGTCCTTCGTGAGCTCCAACAATGCTAATGAAGATGACTTGCAGTGATAGCCAAGAGCAAACTTCTCATTACAATGGAAACAAAACCCCTTCTCATAGCAAGCTTGGTATTTTGGCATCCTATAGGCATGTTGTTGGTGTAGGTATCATTGATTAAGGTGGATCCTAGAAGTTACGCTGACCAAGGGTTCTCGATGAGACTCCTCTCGCTTCACACTATGCTCAGTTGCTAGAGCTATTGTTTTTTGTCTAAGAAGACCCATTGGGTCCTTTGGGCCCATCATTAGATTGAGACTTAGTCTTATATTGCAGTGCTAAACTTAGGGCCTTGTAAACATTTCTTAGTTCATGGATTTGAACATCTATTTTTAATTCTTCTTTTAACCTATTAATAAACACCCCTAAGAGACAATGTTCGGGACAATTTGCAATTCGTGCAGCCCATTTTGCAAATTCTTGTCGATATTCTTGCACACTATTGACTTGTTTAACATTGTAAAGATGCTTATCTAGATTTTGAAACTTTGCAAGGCCATAGTTCTCCCATAGTGCCCCGACTAATTCCTCCCAATATAAAAGTGTGCATTCACTATTGATCCAAGCAAATAAATCTAGTGTGTCTCCGTCCACATACATAGTTCCAATGTGAACCTTGAGTTCATTAGGAGTTTGATAATAATGAAAGTATTTTTTGACTTTCAAAATCCATCCATGCAGGTCCCTCCCTTTAAACTTGGGAAATTCCATCTTGGTGTGGGGTCATCGCGAAGGATTTTTCATCCACCATGGGCTGTCCACGTTGTCATCTTCCTCATATAGCCCTTTTCCCTTATCGCTATTCCTATGATCGGCTTCCCTATGGGGATCATTACTTGACTATGCCTTGAGTGAGGCCACTTTAGCGGTCAAAATATCAATAGTATTTAATTTGGAAGCAATGGCTAACAATTGTTGAGTGATAGTATTGGGAATACGGGTAGTTTCAGGATTATTAGTAGATGCATTGGAATGTGTTTGCACCATTTTAACTTAACCAAACTTGGATACCAATATGATAGGTGCAACAAATGAATGGTAGAAAACAAAAAATAAGAGAATAGGATTGGCTAAAAAGAATAAGTGCAAGAATCTCAACACTATTATTCTAGCAAGAGTGTTTGTATGGAGTGGACTATCTCCCAATGGCAGTTATAAAAGAGGTGAATGCCTAATTTGATCCTAGTTGGTTATACTAAATAACCTAGTATTATTTGCAAGAATTAAAAAATAAATAAATAAATAAAACAATAGCATAAATAACAAATTGCTTATTTCTAAGGCTATAACAAATTGCCTATTCCTAAGGCTATAGTACATGTAGCTATGAACATGTTTGTCAAAATCGCGATTTGGATTGCAAAATCATACAATTATATGATTCAATCACAGCCATACGAGTTCAATTACATAGAAAACTCACAGTTACTGGGATTGTGATTTTCACCATAAAATCACCGAATTTGTGTGTGTGCCTAACGATCCTAGCTAAGCTAGAAACTACTTTTGATGTTCCCCAAAATGACAGAGATTCATTTGAGGTAAAAAAACATGGCCCAACCATTCCAAAAATCAACCCTAGTTACAAAAGCCAACTTACCTTTGATTCAGGAGAAAGATTGGAGCTGCGCTGGAGCTAGATGCCTTGAAGGCAAAATTGCACGTACTGTAGAAGGTTGGAGCTGCAAGATGCCCCATCTATCGCTGGAGAAGTAACACCAACTCAGAGATGCAGACGCCAAACAGAGGAACACAGGACATTGCTGCTGGGGAGGTAAAAACGCACTAGAACCTTCTAACACTTCTGTTTCACATTCCATATATCATAATATAAATATATATTTATATTTTTTTTAGATTTTATGTATATCTAATAGAAAAATAAGAACATATTTTATATATCTGATTCAGATTTTATATTTTATATACATATTTATATTTATTTGTTACTTTGTTATTATCTTTATTCTTTAGTATTTTATATTAATTACATAGTTGTATTAATTTTGTTATTTGATTTTATTTATCTTATTGCTAATTTCACTAATTTGGCTTATTATATTATATTAGATATGTTATCTAATTATGTTGATTAAATGATTATTATCTTCTATATATTAAATGATTAATTTTTTATATTTTGGTGTTGATTAAATGATTAATATTTATTTGGCTGATGTTGTTTGTTATTTACAACATGTTAGAGGACTTTTGCTTATTGTATAAGACTTTTATTTTATCTAAATTATGGATGTTTGGAATTATTTTGCCCATATTTAATATTTTAGGAAGCATATATATATTTATGTATTTTTACATTGTAGGTAGGATCTTATGATCCTACCTACAATCACATAACTCCCTCATTCGATCCTAGGTAAGATCTACAATTTTGACAACCTTGGCTGGGAATGAGGGTGTTTGGCTCCTTCCAGTCCAGCTATGAATCCCTCCACTTCAGCTTCAGTTGCATCAATCAGTTACTTATGGTTGAACTGGTCAATACTTAATAAATGACTTGTACATGATTTCCCCTTTGTAGTATACGTGCAAAGGGGGTGTTGTATCAAAGCAAAGGTCAAGGGAGTAGAAATGAAATTTCTGATTGAATAATATTGCTATCCTATGTCTCAAAAGAGTCAAAACATTAAAAACACCAGATTCATATAACTATCAAAAGAAAAGGTGCATAAGCCATCAGCATCAGAAGACATCACTTGCAGAAAATGAACATATACCAAAACCAGTGAAAATCTACTCAATCTTAACTGAAATATACCAAGGCAGTCAAAATGATTCGAATGACCATATATGATGCCTACTGTCTCTGGTCAGTAATTCCCTATACAAAGCCATGCAGTTTTTTAGGGAACTATGACAGCAAAGTACTAGCCAAACAGCTCAATTGGGGAAGAACCAATTGATTACATTGATTCATCCAGATGGGAGGTGGTTCAAGATGCTTTTGTGTGTAATTTTGGTGAGTTCATGAAGGTTAGCTTTCCCAACAACAAACATACCACACAATTCACATAAAAGAATGAAGAAGAGGCTGTTATGATGAGCTACTTCATATATATATTTATTTATTTTATTCTTTTGCAAATAAGTGTTTTTCTGTGGAAAAAAGTACTGCTTTTAGAAGCTGGATAATGGGGCTTCTGAAAAAGCTAGAGAATGATAATGTAGAAGAAAGGAAGAAGTTAAAACAGATAGTTATAGCTTTAACAGCTTTTACATCTATCCCAACGCCTAAGTAACAAAAAAATAAAGAGCCAAATGGAGCGTGATCAACAACAAATGCTCTAGATCTTTCAACAAGTATCAACAACTTTTTTGATATTGAAGCTTCTTCAAAATTATTACTATTATTAATAATCACTATTATTAAAGTACTATAATTGTTATTATTCCAAAGAGTTTCCCACGTAATATTGTGACATTTATCAAGAATCCTAATTATACACACTTATTGGTTTTCCAGGGGGAGGGGAGCACTGAACGGAACAATTTATAATTGTCTCTGGCCACATGCACAAACTGGGGAATGGGAAACCAAATAAAGAACTTTACTTCATAACAGATGCAGGGGCAGAACTTTTTTCTGAAAATTCTTGCATATCTCTCATCCATTGTAAGTAACAAAGATCTCTAGAAGGGACAATTTATCATAGTCAGATAATATCTTACTACAGTGACACACTGATATGTCAAATTTTAATTCAACTTCCAAGATCTGCCTCAAATACTTCATAAAACAAAATGCCAAGATTAATAAATCAGTTCATCCTCAAAACATAGTATTTGAGTTCAAAAGAGTAAAGTTGCATTGCAAATAAATTTATCCAAAAAGATTGCTTAAGTACATGACTGTACATGCAAGCAGATAATCAGAGACATGTATATATCATTATACAAGTGAACTTTATTGTTCTCTCTCTAGCTCCAATCTTTTTCCTTTTTGGTCCAGCAGGAATGGGTATTCTTCTTTTCTATACGATGAAGGAAGAAAGAATGAAATTTTATACATCAACAGTAAAAGATCATTAAGAGTGAATTGAACTTCAACATAAAAAAATGAATCATTAATTGATCTACCAAGAACTGAACATGCACATACCTGAAAGCACGGGAACATATTTCGGCAAATAGTAAAATCCATCCTATAATGCCAATAAGCAGACAGGACTTAGAATTCACTGTTGCAGAGCTAGCTACTCTGACACTCTTCTAACAAGTATACAAAATTTAATAGAAGCAATCTAGTTTACAACTGAACAAGCTTATCTTGGTTATCCAAAGATTCCTTCAGAATTTTCTCAGCCCTCCTCTTCCTGTCATCTTTATCATCTTCCATTGCAAACAATGGAAGAATCTTTTTCTGTTCCTCCTCTTGTGGACTCAGGTCTGTCAACCTAGTTAAAAACTTATCTCCAACCCCAAGCTTAAACCGTACAGTTGGTCTCCTATTCAATGGATGATTTTTCTGCTCTTCTTCAGATTCACACACTGTGCTTTTCATTGCTTCAATTGCTGGACAAAATGTATCCAGCACAGAAATAGATTTACCTTCAACACGATCTTCCAAAACAGGGTTTTTCAAAGCTCCTTCAATTGAAAGCTTAGCTGGAGGAACAACAGAAGACACTTCTTTGTCCCCAAATTGGAGAGGTGCAGAAAGGAATGGGTTATTTTCTACTGCTACTCTTTTTGCCTTGGCATCCACTACGTCAATCAAAGATGACTTTTCAAACATAGTTGAAACCAGTTGATGCTGGTGCAAACTAATAATATACTGTCCGCTGTTGCCATTCTCCCTTTCATGCTCAACTTTGGCAGCTTGAGGTTCCATTGCTTTCCCATTCCATATAGGTGACTGAGCATATGCTTGGGGATCAGGCAATGTGGGCAACCAAGCAGGTATATGCTTCCCAGGAGGCTCTTCCCCTCTCTGTAAAAAACTTGGAGGCAGCACTCGATCTTTCACAACTGGAAAATGAGGAATGGCGTGAGCAAATGGAATCTGCTCAGCTTCAGTAGTAAAATGAACAATGTCTGCAACAATGCCTGAACTTCCAAGGCAATGATCAACATCTGCAGCACCTGCGAATCCTTGTGCTGTTCCCAGATCTTCCAACCCTTGAATAATATCAAGTACATTGCATTCTGTTCTACCTGCAAGATTGGCATGGTAATGTGCAGTTTCGCCAATGTTCTGAATATAGCGAACCACAATGTCAGATAGAATTTCAAGAGCTGACTGTTGAACACCCTGAAAACCCTCACTCTGGCATACTTGGGCTACTGCAACTTTTGCAACTGCTTGAGCAAAATCATCACCACCCAGTTTCCTCCGATTATTTGGTTGTTCAAGCTGTCTTCCAGCCTCCCCACCACCATTGCTCATGTTCAGCACTTCATATCACTTGAACCTGAGACATACGTCCAAAAGCATTACTCGTCATTCCAGACCAGAATTCCCCAAAGATTAACACGTTAAGCTTCATTTCGCCACTCAAATACTGTCATTGCTGAAGAATTGACAAAGAAGTTCTTCTTAGATTTGCTCATTATCCAATTAAAGAAGTAAGAACAAAACTAAGAAAGTGACTCGTATAACTCACAAGATCCGACTTTCCTATCAATAGGATTTTGAAAATATCGTCTCCCAGCCACTATTCAAATGAAACCCCTAAACTACGTTTGAAAATTCAAAGAAACACATACATGACAAAAAAGAAAAAGAAAAAGAAACACCTTCAACCCTAGCTCGTCTCAATTTAAATGCAATGAAACAAATTGGGAAAGCGATAAAATAAAGGAGAAAAACAATCAAACTTCGAAAACAAAATCATGCACTTACCGGGATTAAGTCCCCCTATATTGGATCTCGTCAGGAAAGATTCAATCAATGATTTTGGAGAAAATCTAATCGTAAGAGAGTTAATATAAATGCGAGAAATGGGAAATTTTAGGGATTGGATTCGTAATATCTTAAACCCCGCTAAAACCTTTAGATCGAAAAGGAAAATGGCACGAGCGTGGGGAAGCACAGAGAGAAGGACTCCGAATTTGAAAGACGTGACGAGCCAGTGGATGGCATTCGTACAAGTTCGATATTAGAACATCTAAGCTGGGAAAATGAAGCTCGGTTGAAACGACGTCGTTTAAGGGAGGCTGTCGCCTGTCACCGCGTGGCGGTCTAATTTGCAATCTTTCATTCAATTTCGATACTAGAACATCTATGCTGGGGAAATGAAGCTCAGTTGAAACGACGTCGTTTAAGGGAGGCTGCCACCTCGTGGCGGTCTAATTTGTAATCTTTCATTCTCCATGTTGTCATATCTCATAGTACTAATTGCATCACCAAAGCTACATCTACCGGTTATATTTCAAGTACTTATCTATAAGCGATCTAGTTATATCTGATGGTTTTTTTTAATGATATATATTCTCAAATCTAACGGTTTAGATTGATTAATCAATGCAGTAATGCACAAATAGAATAAAATTTAAATTTTAAATTTAGTGATAAATCATAAAATAGTGCAACTTAATTATCATTTTTTTAACATTTTGAATATAAAAAAACTTATAACATGATGTGTGTTGAAAATGTTTTCAATTCTATTGCAATAGTAAACTATTTTTATTTATATTTTGATTTGTTAAGTAAAATTATTTTGACAATATAATCAAATGGTCCTTAAAATTTAAACAAGCACTTTCTTATTTATTAAAATATAAGTGAAAATAATATTGAAATTGGTAAGATTACAAATATTTTTTATGTTAAATAATTTGCTGCTTTACAATTAAAAAAATGATAATTTATAATAATAATCAATGTTATAATATATTAAAATAAAAATTATAATGCTATTCGTATAATTTCCCTGTTGAGATATAGGAACATAATTTTTTGCCTACCATTAATTTGTCATACAAAATCGTTAAATTATCATTAAATTTGTATAATTTAACAAACTAATGACTTAAAAAGTAACCGTGTTCGACACAAACATCAATTGATTGTTTAGACTCCAGTGACAATTTCAACAATTTTAATGTGTAAGACTTATTTTTATTATCCGGACCGAATTTGTGCAATTTTCAAATTTATATCTTCTAAGTATAATTTTAAATAATAATTGAATATGATAGAGGAGATGTTTGAAAAATAACTTATCAAATGACTTTTAACTAATTAGATTAAATTTGACTAATGGACTTGTGGAATTAACTGATTTACCTATTTGATAAACAGTTGTTCTAATCAGCTTTTGACCTTAAATTAGCTGAAATAAAAAATGCTACAACTTGCAACATTTTACTTTAATTGCTATGTTATAAATTTAAAAAGTGATTGAATTGCCCTTCTAGTTTTCTTATTTTTTACGCATCAAGTTTGTGTCTTTTTGGGTTGTTCTACTAGTTTTGGTGTGTCTGGTTTGCCTTTTTGGTTTTGCTGGTTTGCATTTTTAATGCATTTGGTTTGCTTTTTATTGGTAAATTTATTTACTATAAAAATTATATTAATTTAATTTTAAAAAAATATTTAATTTATAATAAATTATAATGATATATTATTTACAAGAATTTAATCTACTAAATAATATATAAAATCTAAAATATTAAAATAAAAAATATTCAAATAATTTATAAAATATACTTATACTCTTATTTGTCATTTTATATATAAATAATTAATTATAAATAGTTAATTTTATTAAATATTTTTATTTAAATAACTAATACAATCAGCTGATCGAATTAATTAACATAATTAGCTATTAATTAATAACTAATTAAATTAGATAATCACCACAGCTATTAATTAATTAGCAAATAAGGACATAGTACTAATTTATTAATTTATTAATTGAATTAGTTTTAATTTTAAAAATATAAATTATATATATACTAGTAATATATATTTAAAGTAACAAAAGTGATATAATAATAATTTATATTAGAAATAATTAAAAATATAAATTTAATTGATATGAAATTATAAAGATGTTAAACTTCCACTATTGTAAAATTATAAAAATTTTATTTTTTAAAAAATTAAAAAATCAATTCAATCCACTTGTTTTAATCAATTCAAACCAATTTTGGTCAATTTATATTGATTCTAACTAATTTCCCCTCGTTTATATGTATTTTTTATCCAAAGATTTTAAATAAATCAACTTGTTGGCCAATTCAATTTTTAAAACTATACTTTCAAAAGAGATCATGTCCTATTAATTAGTCATAAATTATTTTTATTTAATAATTTTAATTAAAAAGAGAGGAGATGCGAGATTTATAACTAATGGTAGAGCTAATAATACAGAGTGTTAATTTAGAATTTGCTTTAATATGTACAAAACAAAAACAAAAAATAATAATATGTGCTTTTTTAATTCTTGTGAATTTTTTATATTTTCATTAAAAGTAATTCTATATAAAATAAAATTTTGAAAAATTTTTTATGCAACTTTAATTTATGTAATTATAATTTTTAAGCATTTGTTACATATAAAGTCTAGATAAAATTGCAAGTTGTAAGAAAAATTAATGGATTTCATATGTAGAATTAAAAAATTTATATTAAATCTTTATAAACACTTACAAATATTATGTATTATTCTTAAATTTTGGTGATATCCAATTTCAGTTGTTAATATGGATTAAAAAAAATATACGATAGAAACTCATGACTTATAATTACTTTTTTAGAAGATTTCAAATGTTGGAAACATTAGATGATATGTATATATCAACAGTGTCAAATTATTTAAAATAAAAGGATAATATTATATTCACTTATTTTGAATTATTTAATCTCACTTATTATATATACAAAATTATGTCTTCAATAGACTTATTCAAATGTTATTTGTATCATGATTTAATAATATAATTGCAATTTATTAAATATATTAATTAAAGAAAAAATATAAATGTTGCCTTATTGCACTACAAGAATGTAATCACTCCGAGGTAGGATTTATGGGTCGTCGCAAGGATACCCATGTAAAACTAGGGTGAAATATTGACAAACAATTCTAGTTAAATTTTAAAAAAATAATAAAAATGAAATACATCTCCCATTTAATTGCTGTACAACTTCCAAAAGTTCACCCTCCATTTTGCCTCTTCTATTTTTCTTTGTTTCTTCTATGTTCTCTCTTAAACTTCCTCCACCTATAGCCTACTACTGCCATTGTCTAACCAGCCATTCCTTCTGCTAACCTGTCCATGCCTCCTACTACTATCACACCCTTCAATCTTTTCTATTTCTCTTTCTTTCTCCCATTCTCTCTCCTCAAGTTTTTTCGCCAAAAGCCATAAACATAATGAATCTAGCCATTTTTATTGCTGACGAACCTCCTCCCCACTAGGGAAGCTTCATTTATTCCTTTTCCCTATTTTATACTTTTCAAATTTCTTTGTTTATTTCATTTATCCCTTTAACCTAAGGTTCCCTTTTTCTTTTTTAAACTTCTTATGCAAATCCCTCAATTTCTCACTTAAAAAGGCCAACCTCTTCAAACTTATCGTTATAAGTTTCGATTATGCCTTTTTTTCCACCTTCAATGCGGCCGTTTTTTATTTTTATTGCTATTTGATCCAAAATAAACTCATTTACTTTTTCAAAATCTTTATTCTTCTCAATGAATGATTAAGAGGCGAGTTAAACTTGGAATATAATTTTTACTATAATACTTATGACCATTGAAGTTATGAAATACTAGGCATTCGTATTTCACTCTCTCTTAAAAAGTGTTTACTTTAGAAAGTGGGCTTGGATCTGGTGTTACTAGTGTAGCCACTACTACCATTGTTGCCAATAGAATTTTCAATAGCAAATTAGGAATTGAAAAGTTGGTTCTTGCTTGCTTGAAACTTAAAGAGAAAGTTTCAGGTTATCACACTAATAATGTGGCGCCAACTATCATAGAGGGTTTTGTGTTAATTCAGAGTTGTCAACTTTTAGATTTGATCCAATTGAAATTTTTTAAAATTAAATTTTATAAAAATAATATCCTAAATTGAATCATGTAAAAATAATAATATTAAACGTGAGAAAAGATTAATTATTACTTGATGAATTCATTGTGAGGTAAATATAAAATTAAGATTTGTTATAGGCTAACTATTCACGATTAGTTTTGATCACAAACTCTAATAAAGATTTGCTACTTATATTAACTCCAGATGAGAACTTGATTGAGAAGACTTTCTAATATCGATAGACAGTGTTTAGAATTAATCATAGAGTTTAGGAGTAGCAATCCTTATTTATTTTAATAATATTGGTAAGTTGACATATCACCAAGAATCATCCATTATCACATTAGTTAGGTTAAATTATCACTGTACTCAAACTATTCAGTCACTTTAATTTTAGGCTAAACCCTTTTACATCTTATTTTATTATTGAATTAATTGGTCTATAATAGAAAATCTAATAATCTCCCACTTAGACCATGTAATTCAATAATAGTGGCAACTTTAATAAGATATAAAAGAAAACTATGACATATTTACATTTATTAGTCTAAATTAAGATCATGAATATCTAGTAATATAAAATATAGTATCTAATAGGGATATCAATATAATATATATACTATATACTTGCACCTTACTAATAATATGCAATATCTAATAGGGATATATATAACAAGATTATGCTTAATAAGATTTACATTACAAAATTATGATAATATATGTAAATGTTTATACACTGGATTGAAGCATCCACCCAAGATACTAAATGAAAATTATAATTCTTAACACAATATTGAGACAGGCTCTAAACATCTCTATAGATATGTTATAACAAAAATGTGCACAATATATGGCAAAACATGAATATTTCATTATGAATATCTTATTTATATACATCTCAAGAAAATCATCTACATCATAAGACTCCTACTAATCTAAAACATCAAAAGACTTAACTAATCCTATATTAATTACATGATCATGATATATTCTTACTATTAAACCTTTGATCAGTGGATTCATAAGCATATAATGCATGGAAATATGTTCAATGTATGTGACATACTCACATACTTTCTTTCACACAAATTAAGACTTTTATATCAAAATACTTTATACAGATAGAACTTTTATTATTATTAGAGAAGTTTATAGTAGCAATATTGTCATAATAGATGGTTAAAGGTCATGCTTTCAATAATCTCGAAATCAGTCATAAAGTTCCTTAACCATAGAGTTATACAAGTGACTTCGTAACATGTGATATATTTTATTTCTATAATGAAGGTTACTATCAAGGATTGCTTAATATTTTTTCAAGACACAGCTCCTCTTGCTATTATAAAGATATGTCTGGATGTAGATTTGTAGATATCTAGATAGCCAACAAAATTTGAATCTAAGTAGCCTATAACTATGAGATCTTTCAATTTCCTGTAGTTCAGCATGTAATCTTTTGTACCTTGTGAGTATCTCATAACTCTTTTGTGGTAGTCTAATGTCTCTAACTAAGATTACTTAAGTATTTTCCCAGTACATCAATAACATAAGCTATATTAGGACATGTATATACTTGAGCATACATTAGGCTATTGATAACTAATGCATATGGGACATTTTACATTATTTGTATTTCAACATCATTTTGAAGACACTGGAACTTACAGAAAAAATTTTCTTTTGAAATAGGTGTAGAAACTTAGGAATAGATTGACATATTGAATCTTTTTGATAATTTTTCAATGTAAATTTGCTGAGACAAACCAAGTAAACCCTATAGAAACTTAGAATATAATTTTATTATGATACTTATAGCCATTGAAGTTATGAAAATGCTAGGCATTCATATTTTGCTCTCTCTTGAAAAAATTTTCTTTTGGAAGTGGGCTTGGATCTAGTGCTGCTAATGTAGCCACTATTAGTGTTACCACTAATAGAATTTTTTGTAGTAAGTTAGGAATCAAAGAGCTAGTTCTTGCTTGCTTGAAACTTAAAGAGAAGGTTTTAGGTTATCATACTAATAATGTGGCACAAGCAATCATAGAAAGTTTTGTGTTAATTCAGAGTTGCTAGCTTTTGGGTTTAATCTAATTAAAATTTCCTATTGATAAGCATTTAGAGTTTGTATTAGTAAGCCCTGATCTTCAAGTATCCACTAAGAATATGCGAGCAACATTGCATGGTATAGCAAAACACATTTAAATCTAGCCAACAAGGAGCTTTAGTGGCATCAATTTTACAAGGAGATTTGATAGGTTTAGGCAAGGCATTATCCTCTAATGTGATTATAGAGCTAAAGTGTGCTCTTTTGATTCCTAGCATGAAAGCTGTGAAAAGAGTAACCCAAGTAATTTTATGACTGGATACTTAAATTTATATACAAGGAATATCACTTTTTATTTATTAATTTGGAAAGAAATGTTTAAGTTACCTTTATATTCTATTTGTAATAAAATTGAAGGCTTTAAAAGAAGATTAAAAATTTAATTCTTCATGTGTAAATTTTTAGGTAAGATTTATGATTTCATAGTTTGTTTGCGATTACATTTATGCCAAACTATTTATGCTATTGTAATCATTTTGTTTTGAATTTAATAGGCTTTTGTTAAATACTTGATGATTATTTTACCATATAGCAAGTATAAATCAAATCAGCACAAGATGTATTTGGTGTTTATGGCATCTAAGTGGATTATATAGTAAGTATCTTGGGTTTAATAAAGTTAAACTTTCTATCATGTAACATTAATTTTCTTTATTGTGTTGGTAAAGAAATAAATAGTGTACTTTTCTTTAGTATTTCAAGTTTTACTATTATAGCTATGTAAATTGGAAAAAAAGATTAGTCATTCCTAAGTTTGCTAGCTGAAATGCAATTTTCTACATAAATAATTTCAAGCAGTTGTCTTCTTTCATTCCTTGATTATTCTAATATATGTCAAATCTTTATTTTGTAGGTTTTTCTCATTAGTGAATTCTAGGAAGGAATGCAGGAGTTCTATTGGATCCCTTTCATTTGATTCTTATAAAAATATCTCATTAAAGTTTCATAGTTAGTTATCCATTATTTTATTCAATACCTAAGCATCATAAAATTTTATTATGGTTGATATCATTATACGTATTTTAAATTTGACTTATATATACATATACATACATACACACACACATATATATATATATGTACATATATATATATACATGTATATATATGTACATATATATATATATACATGTATATATATATACATATATATATATATGCACATATGTGTATGTATGCTATGGTTTTAAAGAGGCATAAGTTATTCACTTGCTTAATATTGATAGCATGAATGCATTTAATATTATTTTTTTCATTAATTAAACATGCATCAAATGCTAATACACAATATATAAATTATACATACTCACTTCTCAAACTACTGCTTGGATATATAATATATATTTTGAGTAAAGTCATTCATCCTCAATTTTTTCATACTCTGTAAGATGTTATGATTCATTGAACAAGTACACATTACTGATAAGTTAGTTTTTAGAGCATGTATGATACCTTTACTTCTTTGTGGGGGTTGAAAACATATAGTGTCATACTTCTTTGCCTTATTTTTTTTAGCTTGAGTAAGCTTATTTATGATGTATCTTATTTTAATTGCTTTAGGATAAGATGTTTTACTATTTGGCTAGTTTGCTTTGTGACATATTTTTATCATTTTGTGGAAATATATAATAAGCAAAACTACAACATAATTAAAGCTTCTGTGATTATAGATATGCTTAATTTTCACTCCATTTATTAGTTATCTATGTTCATGTTATCAAAATTTCCATTTTGTAAGGTTTGTGTGTCTCCTTTTCTAGAGGTTTTTAAAATTAGTGGTTGTGAACTAGTTTTGCTAGATAAAAATTTCACAGTGCATAATGTATTAAGCTTGTAGGTATATAGTTTGGATACACCACTACTATAAAATTGTAGTTCTACATCAGTTAGTAGATGTCAACTATAGGATAAACTAACATTTATATAAATGTGATGACATTTTTAAAATTATTGGAGCAAATAAGATGACAATTGTAAAAAAAGACATCTATTGTTACATGATGACATTTTTGAAATTTAAGATAACAACTAACTTATAAATTATCCTTTTTTTGTCCAGATCAACATGTTTGAAAATAGATGTGATATTAAGACATTGGTCCTATGTATAATCAATGTCTAAAATGAATATGAACCATTATATTTGAAAGGGAAAAAGAACTCAGGACATTGGTTATTTAAAAAATTGACTTTGAAATTGAGCATTTGGTAGTATTTTTGTAAACATCATTTTAAATTTGTATGTTTATTTTCTATAAATCCAATATAATTTATTTAAGATGTTGATTTTTAATTGGAAATTGACATGTAATTATTTTGTTTGTAGAACTTTCATTTGGTCTTTTATTTCTTATCACTTTTACTTTTGGAAACTTATTTTTCTGACATTACCTCTACCATTAAAATTTCTTTAGTGAGTCCCAAACCCCTCCCCCTCCATGTTCATGTTGATTATTGCACTTAAAGTTAGCTTTGTGATGGTTTAGTCATCAATAATTTCAAGTATGTTTTCTTATCCCATTTTTGTTGTATTTATAAATATTAAGAGTTTAAATTTAACTTTATTTAGGTAGTACATATAAATTTATGCATAGTGACCTTATGATAATTTCGTTCATCATTAAGTTTAAAATAATATTACATGTTATGTTTATCAATGCTTTTAAGGTTTAGTCACTCTTGGAACATAAAGTTATAGTCATACCCTACTCGGTAGTGATGTTTATGTCATTTTTACTTACTTCCTTTTCCTTTGCATAGTATTATGTTTTTTAAGGATATTGAATATATTATATATTACTCTATGATTCTTATTTGTTCCATTATTATGTAGATTATTATAAGAGTCTATAAAGTATAATGACTAATGTAATCTTATTTCAATTCCTTATCATGCAAGTAATGTGTTTTGTTATGCAATTTAATGCAACATTTGTTATAAGGGCTAAACTTATACTTGCTACTTTGTTCATTATTGAGTAACGTTAACTTATAACTTTTTCTATGTATCATTGTACATGATTAATAGGACTTTTTTTTTACTAAATTTAGAATATGGATCCTTTTGGAAAGGTAGGTGCCCCTGCTATATATATATATATAAGGGGTCCTATAACCTTGAAAGACATTACTGCAATGCAGTCTAAAGATGAGAAATTACATGTTAAGTTCAATGAGAAATGACAACTAGATAGAGAAAATGTATAATAATATATCACTTATATTGGAGTGGTTGCACCATTTAAAATATTAATATCTATTCCTTATTAGAAGAAAATCCCCTAAGATTAAATGATAACATTTAGGAGGAGATTTTTCTTTGTATACTTGATTTGGATAATTTTGTGTTATAGATATGAAAAACTATATTTATAACATTTGTATATATAATTTAGCCTTTTTGTGTGTGTGTGTATGTGTTTTTTTCCTTGTAAAGTTTCATTTATATTTCAAACACTTAATAGATGTATAGAAACGTACTGTCGTATGTGACATCCTTATAGAGAGACTTTAAGATAGTATTAAAGTAAGAATAAATCAATCCTAATATTACAACAAAAATAGACCTAATGTAATAATGGAAGCACATGGACCAAGAATCATAGGAGAAGTTCTAAAAATAATGTGAGGATAAGAGTTTTAACGTAAAATTTTTACATTTTATTATCTAGTTCATCTTAATATCTTATTTGTATGTTATTTATACTTATGAATTGATATGTCTTTTGGTCAAAAGGAGTTAAGTAGGTCTAATCAGGATAGTTGAAAAAAGAATAAATATCCATAAAGGCTTTTTGAGGAGGCTATAAGCTAGTGAATAACTTGTTAGTTGAAAGGCATGTTGAAGCTGAAGAGAGCAAGATTACCAATGTGGCGCCATCCATTTCTTATGTAGAGTTATTGAAGCAAGGTCGAATAAATAATTAGAGACAATACATGACCTTAGAGTGTTAAGCCATTACAAAAAGGATTGTAAGTATTAAGATTTGTACTAAAATATATTGTTTGATTTTGAAGCTTCTATTTTACTCAAAATAATTCTAATAATTTATTTTATTAATTGCTACATGACATTTTTACGTAGAGGCCTTCTAGGATGAGTTTAAGTTAGTTAGGAAGAATAATATCTTGACCTTAGCTTTGGGAATGGAAAAGCATATTGACCATCTTTAGGCTATTAGACATAGTGTTGGCTATCAGAAGTTTTTCAACCCATCAATATGCCATCTAGTGGAACATTTGAGTGTTGAGTTAATGGACCTAGGAGTAAAGATCACCAAAGATATGGCATGAAAACTTAATACAAAATGGGAAGTAAGGTTACAATAAAAGGAAGAGTAGCATATGTAAGCATAATAGTATTTGCAATAGTAACAAGAGTTGTTTTGCATTTTACAATAGTAGGTATCTACCTAACATACTAGACATTGATGTTTTGCAGTGTTTGTCTAACTAGCTTATAGGTCCATTACTCTTATAAATGAGCTAATAATTATGATTAGTGCTTAGCTAACTAAGTTAACTCCTAATCAAGAAAGGATCCTGACCCTTCTAGTAATTGAGAGAGTGGATGCACTAACACTTATATTGTTGACCCTATGGTAATAGACTTTTAAAAATTATACCTAAAGTATATGTCACCCTTAAGCCTTAAATTTTTTTCTTATATGCCCATGCATGGATCAAGTATCTTATAGTAGGGGTTCATGAAGCTTAATGTGTTTTGATCATAGGAAGACTACCTTTGTGAAAAGTTATAGACAAGTGGATTTTGATAGGCTATGAGCTACACCATTAACCATTGTTAGATGATCAAGTCAATGTGGTGGTTGAAAAGCCTTGAGTCCATAAGTTTGAGGTGTTGATGCCAAATGATGTAGTCCAGATAGTGGAAGAAGCTTACTAGACTTTTATTCATGGCTAATGACTCTTATTCAATTGTATCATCATGTATTTCTCTCATCACTAGCTTTTTTTATATATTTATTAATGTTATTTTAGTATTATTATGTGAGATTACTAATCATTATTATTTATATTTAAGCAATCTCTTAATCATGCTTGGAAGGTGCTACAAATATGCCTCGGAGGCCTATAGGGCAAATAGTCTTAGGCTAATCTTTGGATTGATGAATAGGTGGTAGGATTAAAAAAAATCTGATTTTCATTAACAAAGCTTCCATTTAACAACAATTGAAGTTTAAGGAGCTCGATATGACTTACATTTAATTTTAGATTATGTAAATCATTTTGGTTACAAATGGAGAGCAATTTTTTTTTGTCATTATTATTGTCATCGTTAAGACTTTTATGAAGATAAAATTGTAGAATTTTGCTATTTCACTAAGTTACTCTCATAATTCAAGAAGTATGATGCTCCTTTACCAAATGTTAAGTGATTTTAGCTCATTTTGCTAATTTTTGATTTGTTACCATCACCTTCATTGAGGCTTTAAAGCTTTCCACTACTACAAGCTACATTGAATGGAATTTGTTATTTTAAGACTTCATTGTAATTACCATTGAAATCTAATGAGCTTTATGGCAAGATTTTTCTATTTTATAACTTTCATTAATCTTGCATGAGCATTGAAGACTATATTTCCTTTATTTTACTTTAATTTTGCAATATCTTTTCACAATCTTGAGCCTTAATTCTTGATTTTTTTTCTCACGACTTCCTTTGTTTCAACAAAATGTGAATAACCATTAAATGATGGAAAGGAATGGATATTCATCAAGACTTTGAAACTTTCCTCCTTAATATTGATATGTTTAACCTCTAAAATGCAGAAATTGAAGAATTGCAATTTTTACTTTGCAATGATTGATTTTTTTCATATCATAATATTTAATCTGTAAATATTGATATTTAATTTTGCTTGAAGAAACTAGAGGAATTCTAGATAATAATATTGATTAAAGGTAATTAATGGTGTTAGTTATTTAGCATTAAACAATTTTTCCTAAAGGATGGGTTTCAATTCCTTTTAAGTTCCAAAAGTTTACATTTTACATGGATTTCTTTCGAAGAAAAAGGGAAACAAAAAAAATTCCTTTTTTTATATGAATTTTTTAGGAAAATCAAGGAAAAATTAAGAAAAACTAGAATTATTTGATCTTTATAAATGATACCAAAGAAAAATTCCTTCTTTCTTTGATGTATTTGTAAGACAGAAAGAAGAAGGAGTGGAGCGCGGCTCTTATGAAAACTTTAATGCTCAAGATAGTAATGTGTAATAAAGAGATAATAATTTGAGTAAATGAAGGTATAATGTATATCTTATAGATGAGTTTTCTCGAATAGGTTAGTTAGAAGATGGTTGCAATTATTTGTGAGATATTTATCATTATAAACCATAAAATATTAGTATTTATTAGTAGAAAGCCATAATTTTAGTCTTCATTTATTTTGATGGAAAATATTTTTTTGCAAGAATATGGTTGTAAAATATTAAGATGATGAAAAATGGTTAATGTGTTTAATATTAACTATAAAGAGTTTGGTAAAAGATAACATCTTTTTTTTTAAGAAGATATTATTTTTCTCCACTACTATGGCTCTTGTCACAAGGTATAAATTTACATGGTACTCCTTCATTTA
Source organism: Sindora glabra (assembly GCA_020226215.1). Taxonomy (NCBI): domain Eukaryota; kingdom Viridiplantae; phylum Streptophyta; class Magnoliopsida; order Fabales; family Fabaceae; genus Sindora; species Sindora glabra. The sequence goes on from CM035228.1 coordinate 80,814,552, forward strand.
TATATAAGAAATTGAAATTTTTCTATGGAAAGCATCTTTTGAAAAAGAAATGGAGCCTTATTTTTACTATCATTTTTAAATTATAATAGATGGCATCAAAGTCACAAAAGGTACCAAGAAACAAAGTCTCCAATATCTATCTTTAGATTTTGCTGAGTAGAAGAAGTAGTAAAGTACCAAAAGCCATGAAAATATTAGAGTTTTGCAATATATAATAGCAACAATAGGAACATCGAACAATTTTACTACATTAACATTGCATCCTCTGATCTCTATTGATATACTTTGGCTTAGATTTCTTCCCATTGAGCATATTTTCCATTAATTTAAGCCATTTGATGAGATATCTTATTTTAAGCTCATTTGGGTCATTAATGTTCGCCTTGTCATAAAGTCGTAAAAAAGGAAAAAATGCATTCAATATATAAATAATAAAAATATATTTTAGATTTTCTTATTTTGAAGTTTGATTTTCCAAAGAACAATACTTTTCCTTACTGGATTATAATTAATGTTTCTATTAATTGAAGTTAGATTATAAATGGTCCTATATTTGTCTCAAGAGTTTTGTTATATTAGATTTTTTTTTCACAAGCCTTGTTTTTAGGGTTTGGAACGATGGTGGAAGGTTAAGGATGAAGTTAAAACACATCATTATATTTTGGTACAGTTGAAAGTTAAACTAAAAAATAAGTTTGAATTTAAGCATGAAGAGACCAGAGTTAGAGCATAAAGATAGTTAAAAGAAAGGATGGTATTTTAGCCAACTAATCGAAGAATAAGGTTCAAATTTTAAAAGCCATTAAAGAACTAAACTGCAAATGATATGAATATTTCTCAGTAAGTGCCATGTTATTTACACAAAAACATAGCCTCTTCATAACATAAGGAAATATATTAAAAAGAAATGTTAAGACTTAACCCATAAGTAAAATCCTTACAACTAATCAATTTGAAAATTACATAAAAATTATAAAAGATTAGTATGAAAGTATATATTTTAGCTCCTAAACTACATTATATCTCCATGAAACTATTACTTAATAAAGGGATAGAGCATTCCTAACAAGAGCATGCCTCCTAAGTTGTTATAATATATCTAATATCAATTTTTATAGTTGTTATCTTATTTTGACCACTTAGAATACAATAATTTTAAACTAAATGGTCCTTCTAAATTGTTTTTACTATAAAGGAGATTTATATAAGGAGTTATTATGGCTTTTTCTTCCATCAAATAACTTTTAATTAAAACAAAATTATTTTCTTAACTTATTTAGTTATATCAAAAAGGAGTTACTCAAAATTATCACGAGAATAGTAAAGAAAAATAATAGATAAAGGATCTGACCTAGAAATAATGATCACCTTATAAATTTTCTTTTATGGCTTGTTAAACAAAGTTAAATTTGAATGGAAACATAAAAACAAATCCATAAGTTTACTTGGAAAAATCTATTGTGTTGTTACTATAATAGGCTGGATAAAGGTGAAAACAACAATTAATACAAAGAAATTGAAATTATGAGATTGTATACTGTAGTGTAATGGATATTTCTCAAAAATGAAAAATTATGCTTAAACCTAGCCAATATCCCTTAACTAGCATTGAAATGAGAGAAATGAACATTAGATAGCAATACCTTGTAATTTTCTTAACTTATTTAGTTATATCAGAAAGGAGTTACACAAAATCATCATAAAAATGTACTAAGTAGACAAATGATTTAACTTAGAAATAATGATCACCTTGTAAATTTTCTTTTATGACTTGTTAAATAAATTTAAATTTGAATGGGAACATAAAAACAAATCCATAAGAATACTTGAAAAAGTTTATTGCATTGTTACTGGAATAGGTTAGATGAAGGTGAAAACAACAATTAATATAAGGAAATTGAAATTACGAGAGTGCATATTCTATGTGATGGACATTGCTTAGAAATGAAAAATCATGCCTAAAGCTAGCCCAAACCCACCAACTAGCATTAAAATGAGAGAAATAGACATTAGATAGCAATACTTTCCTAACACTACTAGAAATTTTGCTATTTTTTATTTTTTTTGGTTACAAATAACAAAATTTAAATAAAAAATCCAAATTTGTAATGGATTTTCAATAGGAAATAAATGTAAAAGATATGGTTATCAGAAATTTTTTTGTATAAAAAAAACCTAACAAAAATTAAGGATATTGAAATTGAATCCCTACTAAAATTTTTATTGGAAATCCATAAAAAATAAGGATTTTTTTAAATAGCCTATAAATACTAAATAAAATATATAAATTAAAATTTTATAAATAATTTAATATTGTTATTTGAAATTAAAAATAAAAATAACATAAATATAAAATATATAAGTCATATAATCAAATATTCATATGCAATGTGTATAATAAAAAAATACAAATATATAATTAAAAAAAAGTGATCAATTAAAGTCCAACCTGGAAAAATCATTAGTAATAGTGTCCTTACTATCTAGACCATGTTAGGCTTGATGAATCTAAGGGCAGGATAGGCTCATGACCATTCATTAGGTGCTTGTTATGTGTATGCAAGTGGTGGGTACATTAATAGAGGTAATAACATATAATGATTGTATGAAGGAGGGTAGGACTACAGCATTTAGTCCCTTGGTATGGCTCTAATCTTCGCTACTTTTTACCTTAACAAGGTGACCTTTCCCACCAAGTGAGATATTTGAGCTATAGAGATGTACTTAGAGTGCATTATAATAATAGAGGATGTTATCCTTACATGTCATAACCTTAACTTGATCATGATTAGCATAGAAGTCGCTATCTGATTTTCACTAGCTTAATCAAATTTACTTATCTCAATCTCGTGTAATTAATTGAAATATGATTAAGAAGAAACATAACATTTGGCAAAGAGAAGCATTTTATTCCTTAATAAAGTTTTATAAAGTTTAGGAAGTTAAAGTTGTTTATAACCCTTTTAAGTTGAGGAAAGCCACTCTAACTAACTTTAAAAAGGAATTCAATATTTAAGTCCTCTACCTAAGCCTATGCATAAAATAATGCCGAAAATAGTTTATTTAGTAAAATATCTTATGCTAACAATAGTCGAATTTTAGAGTTTCCTACAAGCCTAACTTAGAGGAGGTGGTGGCAGACGCTTAATCTATGTATCTGTAAAATAAGTCATGGAGGAATGAGTTAAGGGATCAGTAAGTAAATACTTCATATAAATAAATAAAACAATATAATAATTTTATTCACCAAATTATCCTTTTATAAGGCTTGACGTATAAAATATTCATATTAGCAATTTAGCTTTAAATAACCTTAAAAGCCTAAACATATTCATTCCATCACCAATAAATCATACAAAAGTATTTAAAAATAGTCATATCTTAAGGCTATATCACATTGCATGCAATAAGCAATAAATAAATATGAGCATCCACCTTATAATTTCTGGTTTAACCTTATACTTTACTCATCTTTTCTATTATTTTTCCTCTTGGACCAACCTTATATCTTACCTACCTTGTATCATGAATTAATCATTTGGTGTTCGCACTAACCTTTTCACAATTTTCATGTTAGGCCATAAGTCATATCAATCACTTAAGTTCAACGATGTCATGCTCAATGTCTAACCATAAAACCTATTTTATTTGTACAATAACAATATAAATGGATTCATATTATATATTAAATCATTTAATGGCTTATATCATATTAACTAATCAACATCATGCTTTAATGCATGGTCACATAATATATTCCATTATATAAATAACATTATAAGTTAGTTCACATTATATCTCATATCACATTTCACAATTCAATTCTTTCTTATATCACACCTCAAGCTATAACTAATAGAGTTTAATAACATTACCATGCCTTAAAGCATGACCACATAACACATTTCATTTCATAATTAATAATATAACTTATCCCACATCACATTTCATAAGGCATACATTATAACTTAATCAAGTCATTCAACATTCACATTTTCAAATTTCAAACATTCCATGCCCATTTGCATGGTCACATAATGTAATTCATTTTGTCAATAATGTTTATTTCTATATCAACTCATCTTCTTTTTTATTCTTGAATGATATTTTATAAGTAACTAAAGATTTATAAATTTATTTTTTATAAAACTTGTTTCATATAAAAGTAGTACTTGAGATTATTGGAAATCAATGGCCTAAGAAAATTATCTCAGTCTTGATCCTTTATATAGTAGAATTACAATCAATACATTTTAATGCTAATAAATAAAATCCCTAGAATTAGGCCTAAATATTTGCTAACTTATTCTAATTACCAACTAATTACAACATACACAGCTAATACAAATTAATTATATTTATTAATATTTAATACTCTTTCTTAAGTTAGAGCATATTTTTTATATGCACTAAACTTGTCACATATGTAGCTTATTCTTGGGCCTTGTAGGGACTTTGTAAGCATATTAACTAATTAGTCATTGGAGTTTACAAAAATCATGATAATTTCCTTTGCAACAACTTTCTCTCTTATAAAGTGGTAGTCAATTTCAATATGTTTGGTTCTTTCATGTTTCATGAAAGATAGGATTAGATGCAATATGCAAGGCTGCCTGATTTTCATATACAAGTTCCATAAGACTAAGCATATAAAGTTTTAACTCCTATAACAATTGTTTTAACCATATGAATTTACAAGTGGCTAATGCCATAGCTCAATACTTTACTTCTACACTTGATCTTACTACTACACATTGTTTCTTACTTTTCTAGGAAATTAGATTTTCTTTAAAAAGAACACAATAACTCGAAGTAAGGCGATAATTATCTGAAGAACTTGCCCAATTAGCATTTGAGTAACTAATAATTTAAATATGTCTTTTATTCTCGTATAACAAACCTTTGCTTGGATTTCCTTTTATGTAACGAAGAATTTGGACAACTACATCCCAATGAATATCACATGGTGAGTTAAGGAACTGACTGACCACACTTATTGTAAATGAAATATTTGGTTAATTGATTGTGAGGTAATTTAGTTTTCCAACAAGCCTACGATATCTTCCTAGATCTGAAAGTGGTTTACCTTGATTGGATAATAGTTTAATATTTAAATCCATAAGAGTATCTATAGGTTTAGAGTCAGTTTTGTCTCAATTAAAACATCAAAAGCACATTTTCATTAAGAGATAGAAATGCCACAATAGGATAGATTGAAAGGTATAAATGCTTGAGTCGATCAATACCAACCCGATCACTTCCTGTAATAACTATATCATCAACATAAATAATGAGATATATAGATTGAGAGGTAGATGAATGATGATAAAAGATAGAATGATTTGCTCCACTTTAACACACGCCAAAATCTTGAATAACTTTACTAAATATCCTAAACCAAGCTTGAGGAGATTGTTTAAGACTATATAGAGATTTTTTCAATCGATAAATTAGACCAATCTCTCCCTAAGTAACAAACCCCAAAGGTTACTCCATATAGACTTCTTCAATATTTTCATGTAAAAAGGCATTTTTGATATTCAATTGATATAAAGACTAATAATTAATGGTTGTAAAAGATAAAAACAAATGAACTGATGCAATTTTTGCAACAGGAGAGAAAGTATCACCATAGTCTATGTCAAAAATCTGAGTATATCATTTAGCAACCAGTCTAGCTTTCAATTGTTTTATTTTTCCTTTAGGGTCAACCTTAACAATATACACTTAGCAACATCTAACACTAGATTTGTCAGAAGGTAAAGGAATCAAATCCTATGTGCCATTAGTTTCTAATGCTACTAAGGTGGCATCAAGCATCTAGATGAGAGAGAGTTTCTTGCATAGTTTTAGGAATAGAAACTGAGGACAAAGTAGAAACAAAGGTAAAATGGGGGCAGATAAATGATAGTAACTTTAAAAATTATAAATAGTATAAGGATTACGAGTGGAGAATCATTAGATAGATCTGAGGTAGGAGATTCCATGGAACCGAATAATGAGTCAACAGGTAGATTATCATCATCAGTTACTTAAGGTGTATTTGGATGAGAACGTCATTGATAAGTGATAAGAGACCGATCTTATGGTGGATTTGAAGGAATTGAATTAAGGATTGGTAGTAGTAAAACCTCAGATATAGAAATAAACTCTCTAGAAAAAGAAAAGAAATGAGAAGTTTCAAAAAAGGTAACATCAACAGATATGAAATATTTATTTAAACTTGGAGAATAACACTTATACCTTTTTTGTAGTCTCAAATAGCTCGCAAAAACACATTTTATAGAATGATACGATAATTTATCTTTCCTTGGAGTAAGATCATGAACAAAATATGTGGACCCAAAAATATGAGGAGAAAGCTTATACAAAGATTCATTTAGGTGCATTAAAGAATAAGGAATTATATTTTCTAAAATAGAAGAAGGCATGTGATTAATTAAATAACATACTATTAAGATAACATCACTCTAAAAATGAAATGAAACATTAACATGTAATAGTAGAGTTCGTGCAATTTTAACTAACTGATGATTTTTTCTTTCAACAACTCTATTTCGTTGTGGAGTGTAAGGACATGTTAATTGATGAATAATATCTTGTGATGACATGAAAGAAATAAAAGATGCAAAAAAATATTCATAAGTATTATCACTACAAAGTGTTCATATCGATATTCTAAATTAGGTATGAATCTAAAAAATAAAGGATTTAAAAGTAAAAAATAATTCAAAATGATCATTCATTAAATATAACCAAGTACACTGAGAATAATTGTTAATGAAGGTTACAAAATATCGAAAACCTAAAATGGTACTGACATGACTAGGACCTCATACATTAGAATGAATTAACAATAACAAAGACTTAGCTAGACTAGTAGCTTTATTAGAGAAAGAACTATAAACATGTTTACTGAGTTTGCATGGCTTACAATCTAAAGACTTTAATCTTGAAAGACTTGGAATCATTTTCTATAGTTTTGAAGGACTCGGATGACTTAGATGATAGTGGATTAATTCTGGAGACTCTGCGGCAACACAAGTAATTGATGATGTTGGTTAAATGTACTAGAGTCCTCTTGACTCACATCCGGTACCAATCATCTTTATCATACCCCAATCTTGTATAAGAAAAGAATTAGCAAAGAATGTTACATAACAATTGAGATTTCAAGTAAGTTATCTAATAAAAATTGAGTTGAAAGGAGAATTGGGCATATAAAGAACATATTGTAAATTGAGTGAAGAGAGAGGTTTAACTTGGCCAATACCATAAGCGGGTGTTTTAGAACCATCAACTAATGTAATTGAAGGAAGAAATTTAATAATGCAATCAAGATGAGTAAAAAGAAATTGATTATCAAATATGTGATTAGAAGCTCCTGAGTTAAGAATTTAGTGATCATGAGATGTTGAATGAGATAAGTAAGAAATAGAATTACTTGTGTCTACAATGGATGTAAAATGTATCTATTCTTGTTTGGACGCCTTGTATTGAAGAAATTATTCTTTCAAGAATTCTTGATATTCTAGATCAGAAGAGAGAGAAGATTGATTACTTGATTCAAAATCAAATTGAACCATACTGGTAGAACTAGATTGAACAATATTGGCATATTAGGGAGGTCGACCATGTAGAGCAAAACATCTAACTCGGGTATGTCATAGTTTATGACAATAAGTATATTGAGGTCTATTGTCTCGACCTCCATCACTACGTCTTCCTTGATTGTTGTAACCTCCACCTCGTCCCTTTCTATGATCATTAGTATGTATCATCAAGGTAGAGTTTTCAATATTATTAGGAGTGATTGAAGTGGGTAATCATAATAGATAGTTGATTAGCACTTTTGTTATATAAACCTCTGTATTGCCTAATGTCTATTGACGAAAGGTGTCAATGTCAGAATTTAAACCAGTAAGAATAAAGGCGATAAGAAACTTATCTTATTGTTTCTCTTGCTCTTTAATGTCAGCAATGATAGGCAAAAGTTTCTTATATTAGACTATTATTGTTTTGGCAAGGCTAACATAAGAAAAAAGATCTGATTCTTATTTTAAATCCTTCAATTTGGCCACAACTTCATGCAATTGTTGAATATTATAGGAGTATAGATTCTTGGCCCACTCCCAAAAGGTGTAGCAAGTGTTATAAGGTTAAAAAATAAGCAGTAAACTAAGATCAATAAATTGCCACAATATTACACATAATTATGTATCAATCATGTTCCATTCACTTTGTTTATTAGCAAGAACATCTTCAAATTTTGTAGTAAAGTATTCAAAATAATCTTATCTTTTAGACCATAATAAAATGAAGTACTTCATGAGGAATAGTTGGAGCCATTCAATTTTGCAAAAGTAATTGTGGGAGTATTAGAAATTGCAAAGGAAAAAAATATTACTAGAATTATTGAATTTAGAAATAAACATGATGGAGGGTAAAAGAGAAAAGGAAGCGACTGATTGAGAAAAGTAGAAAAGGAGGTAGAGAAAAGGTGTTCAGAGAGGGTGCTGGCTATGTTTGGCTGGTTCGATTCAATTATACTCTATTTTGTTATAATTTTTTTAAAGGCTGGTAATTGACAAAGAAAAGTGAATATGGTGATTGGATTAGTAAAATAAGAACACAAATGGAGTCAGGAAGAGGCTACGATCAACTTATGATGGCTTGTGTAGCTCACACACATTTGGGATGGTGGTATGTAGGACCCATGTGCATTTGAAGGTGGTGTATTGATGACATATGCTGGCAACGATGGCTAGAAATTTACCGATGACACTGATTTTCATGGTAGTTTTTGAAAAATTGCAATGCTGCTTCGTGAATCAAAGTAATTAGATTGGGCACAAAACATTTTAATAAGAAAATGTTCCTGTGAGGGAAGAATGCATAATTTTAGAAGTTCGGAGGATGGGTTTGTCTGTGTTTAAAAAATAGGTGTTTTTTAAATTCTAGAGGATAGGAATGTGTGTTTGTGTTTAGGTTTGTTTATGTAGAGATTAGAAATTAGAGTTTTAGGCAGTAAAAAAAAAAGAACTGAGTAGAAAAGAAATCAGTATAGAAGAAACAAAGAGCAGAAGTAGAGTCCCTTAATGTGAAGGCTTTGATGCCAACTTAAGATTGTTAAGAATGAATGGCCTGAGAAAATTATTTCAGCCTCGGTTCTTTATCTAGTAGAATTACAATAAATACATTTGAATGTTAATAAATAAAATCCCCAGAATTAGGCCTAAATATTTGCTAATTTATTCTGATTACTAACTAATTGTAGTATACATAGCTAATACAAATCAATTACATTTATTAATATTTAATAGTAGTATCAATTAGCTTTCCATGAATTAGTCTTTTTCGTAATATAGTTGAGAGTTGAAAGCATTATGTCTTTTATGAGTTAGATTTAAAAGTTTAATTTTTCACAATCTTGAATTTTTTACCTTTATCTACTATTTTAGTTATATCTCAAAATATAAATAAAGTATTTGAAATTAGTTCAATTTGAAAATAGATTTAATTACCTTTCTAATGATAGTTGTGCTAAGAATGGGTATCAGACGAATGAATTATAACCTTTCAAAATTGACATAACAATTTTATCCTAATATAATCAATTATATACTCAATTATAAAAGTCTAAAAGGAAATTTTTTTTGCTCATACTTGAGCATATACTTAATTATTGGCTTCAAGAGAGCACCTTTTACTTCATACTTAAGTATATACTCAATCACTGGCTTTTAGAAAGCACATTTTACTTTATAATTGAGTATAAACTTGATTATTGCTTAGGATTTTCTAGATTTTTTCAAAAAATTCATTGTTCACTTGAAAATTTAAGCTTTCCAATGCATTTAATACCTGATTAATCTCCATGAAATCATAAACACAAGTTATTCTCACACCATTAAAGCCATTTTCGTCATTAAATCACATATATATCATAAATCACATCAAAATCACGCATTTAAGTTCACATTCAAGAGAAACCTAGAATATGCAATTTATCTTGGATTTCGTAAAATCCAACAAGAGAAGATAGAATATCCATTCACTTTGTATAGTAGAGAATGTTAAAATACTAGACTGGTTATATTTTAACCCTAATCTTATTAAAATTAAAGGCTTCTTGTGTTAGGGTTTGAAATACCCATGAAAAATTAAATAATTTCAAATGTCCTTATCAACTAAGAAGAAATAAGAAAGAATCTCAATGAAAATGATGTTTTACCTTAACTGGATGAAAATTTTAAAGGAAAAAATGATGCTTTCTTTATAATTCTTAAAGAAAAGAAAGTGGAAAAGTGAGGAAAGGAAGTGGGAAGTGGGAAGTTAAGAAAATTAAAAGGGAAGATAATGGTTGGCCTTAAAATGAAGAATAGTATCCTTGATTTTTTTTAGAAAGTTTTTCCTAAATTTCTTTCATACTTATATATTCACCTATAACAACTCTAAACTATATACTTTATGATTCTAATTGATTTCTTTCATCTAATTCTCTTGGAACATATATTCCTATTCTTAATAAAATGTTAACTTTTATTTTATTTCATAATTTATACATAAAAATTTTAATTTAATTGATTATACTAATTATTTCTAGTTATTCTTCTCACAAAATGAATTTTAAAATTATCATATTTAAAAAAAAGGTATGACAAGACTTCCTTTTTAAAAAGAATTTGTCCTTAAATTCTCCAGATTAGGCCAATGTTTCATTTTAAGCAAAGATGTGTTAGTATTGAATTTTAACATTTGATGGAAATGCCTCAATTATTTTGAGAAACTCTTCTATTAGTCTTACTCTATTAAATACCATTGATACTCCCAAAGTTATTGTGATCTTAAATTTCCTACTATTGTATCACAATTTACTAAGTATTATTGTTAGTTATTTCCCCCATTTTAAGTTTAACCATAGACATAACTCCCTCATGTTAAAATTCCATGTAGCACCTATATTCATTAAGTTATTCCTTGCACATGATTGCATTACAATACGGGGCAAATGCTCTCATCACTAGAAACCTACTTATTATCATTTTCCACTTTTTAATTACTACCTTGTCATATATCTACCATAAGCCTCATAACATACTATAAGAAGTAGGGAAATAATCACATCCTCAAAAAGTTTATGTTAACTTAAAACTAATCTTAAGGTCATATAGGTTCCTTCTTCTATCAAACTTATAAATTGTTGCTTAGGTGAAATATGGTTGAAACTCTAATTTTAATTAAACAACCAATATAACCATATGTTATGAATTCTCTCGATTGACTTATATGTCCCTATGTAGATCTAATTAATTTAAACCATCACAATGTTACTTATTAACATATGCTGATAACCACTACCACAAATTTCCTTATGGATTTAAGTACATTATTATTTTAACTTTGGTTAATCTTTATAGTTCATTCAACATCCATTCTTGCTATTTCTATCTTACCCTTGTTAAATCTTAATATCAATGCTTATGTTTACTAATCAAGTGGAGGTGCATACTATATGCTATTATTCATTTACTTACCTCAAATCACCTACTTGTACTTCCTAATAGTCTACAATACCACTCCAAATTAACTATTGATACTAATAGTTTTGAACTCATTTGTGTCATATAGTATTCTATCAAGTATTTCCGATATTCCTTGAAATTGCATTAACTTAGTTTATAAGTGCAATTCTCAAATCTGAAGAAACATATAGTTCATGGATTCCATTATACACTTAATGGAGGCTTTATTTAAGTGTACATCCAATTCATTTACACTAATAATTCATTAGGGTTCTAATAACTTTTAGTATGTGAATTTATCATTTCAAATGTTATTCTTACATTGATTAACCTACTAATATATAACTATGAAGCATAGAGGTATATGTAGGAATTCCTTGAAGACTTATACCTTTAATTTAAGTCATTGCAAATTTGCAAGAGTCTCAAACTATGTTAGAACCATTTATGCCTTATTGTTCAATCATATTATTAAAATATAGCCAAAATAGTCATCTAACTTTTAATGTCCTCATGTTTGTACTTTCATGACCTTATCTTGTCACATGGTTTCCTAATTCTTTAATTCATACCAATCTCCTTATTTCTATGTGATCACATAATCATACAATTTTTTTAACCTATTATTCTTATCTTATTCATATTGTGCCTCTAATTTATGTTCTTTATTCACATGATATGTTAAAAGAACTATCTGTTTTCTTGATTATTGGTCCACTAGATCCATTCTAATTTGCCTACACCTCAATTCATATTCTTTTTTAGTTTATGTTATCTAAATTCATATAACCTTAATAATGCATTTGTGCATACTTTCATATCTTCCTTTGTTATATGTTTTAATTGCTTATACAAAATTATATATACAATCACTTACCTAATACTAATCTAGTTTTGCATCTTATCAAGTAGTCAAGGTTTATTGTTACTATGTCATAAATTTACTAGTCTAACATTTACACCAATAAAATCTTCTTTTAATCATCAATTATATCCACCTAAAGGATATAAAGTTATACAATTAGTTACACTCCACTATTCTAGTTTCTTTATGTATCCTTTGATAACTCTTAAGGGGTAACCTAACCATTTGCTTTCACATTCCTATAACTTTTTAAAGACTCTTTAGGCTACAATCCCTATTAGGCTTTTGGGCCTGTATCCAAAGAATAAATAAAGTTCAACCATATATGTCTTTAGAGTTACAATTTTTATAGTTCCTTATCCTACCTCTTATAAATCATGGTTTTAAAGGTTTCAATTTAAATATTTCCATAAAGCAACCAATAATAGGATGACTTCCATCACCCTTTACCTTGGTGGCCTAACCTTTTTGCACTAATATTAGTACTTATTATGACAAATAAATTCTACGTTTAACATTTTGTGTAGGTTCAATCACCATTCACTTGTACTTAAACTAAGGACCTCATGAAAATCACTCTTACTCTACTTCCCATTAAGTTTCTTCTTATTTCTTAAATAACTCTAGATATATCTAACTCATATCCTTATCTTTACTATTTTAACATCATCCTATTGTATCTTATCAAAATTGACTAATTATATTCTACTATTTTGTTAAAAGATAAAATGTTTATAAACTTAAAATGAGTTTCTCTCAATCATGAAAACTTCAATAATATTATTAAGTTTTGAATAAAATGTGTTGTATTCCAACTATAGAAGCTATAGTTTAAAGTTCTTAAAGCTTTTATGTCAAATAAGTCAGATATTTAGTACAGGAAGGGTATTAAGTGTGAGTATCCCCATTTTGTTCTAAATAATCCATTTTCATGTAATAGTAATAATAATAATCCTAATAACACTCAATCATGTTAAGTTATAACCCTAGTTATTACTGCTATAACATTCTCCTAATGTAATTATATTCTCATACAATTACCATTAGGTCACATTAATGTACTATACTTTATATTCAAAGAATATAACAATCTCATAATTACTTATTTTATTATATTGAACCTTCTAATCATAGCTTAAATCTTTATTTCCTTTTAAATAATCAAATTATTATCTTCTTTGGTCTCTTACCCACGACCTTGGGTCTGAGAATTCATAAATGATTTCTTGTGCTTGAGTTTATTAATGCATATTTGACTTTCAAAGTTAATCATTTTCAAATTCACCAAATTTATCAAATAATCAAGCAATAGCTTAAATAATTATTCATAAAAAAGCTTCACCATTAACAACAATAGGTATTATAGGATCCATCAAAATGCTATTGGTGGTATATAATCTTAGGTGTACATATATTATTGGTATATTTTCGGTCAACACTTATTATGTTAGTGCATAGATATAACTTAAAGGCATTATCCTACTAAGAACTTAGACTATACTTTAACACCACCTTTGTCATGACTTTAACCTAATTGTGACTAGCATGGAACTTACTACCTAGTTTCCACTAACTTAATTCGATTTACTTTTCTTAATCTTATATAATTAACTAAAATATGATTAAGAAAAAACACTACATTTGGCAAAAAGCTTTTTATTCCTTAATAAAGTTTATAGAGTATGGGGAAGTTAGAATTACTTATAACTTTCCTAAGTTAAGGATAAGCTGCTTTAACTAACCTTAAAAAGGAATTAAATATTCAAGTCCTCATTACTATAGAATTATCTTTCAATATTGCTACATTTACATCAATTAATAGGAAAATTGATGCATATAATGGCATGATAATATTTTTGTAAATAATTACAACTTATAATGTTAGTTCAAATAAAAAGCTAATGTTATAAAGCCTAATTTTCCAAATAAAGAGTCTAGCATAGTTAAACTTAAGATGACGTTATATAATAAACTAATGTTTAGGTTATGTTGATACTTATAATGTTGGTTTTTTAATTAGTAACGAATATAGAATATCTTATACTACCTATACATTACATTTATAGTTTCTTCTTTTTTTCATTCCTTTTTTCATTTAAGGTTTCATTTCATACTTTCTCTTTCACTCTATTTTATTTATATGGCATGAAAAGACCATACAAGATTGATGTTGCTTAATCATTAACAATTGAGATGCAAATTGTTGCTCTTAGGTGTAATTATTTATAGGTCTTGTATCATTCATATGAAAGTATTAGTAGCAAGAAAGAGCAAATATATAGGTATTGACTTGTTAGGAAATTTTATTTACAAGTCTTGCATTATTTATATAAAGGCATATTTTTTTGAAATTTGCCATGGAAAAGACTACTTTACAGATACCATGCAGACATTCATCATCACTTTTGTTTAAAGTTGTAAGATTAAAAGATTAATTATAATGGCTACTAGTTAATGTTAATAATTTTGTTAGAATAATAATTTGTAATTGCATGTATTTTTTTAAAAAATATTAGGATGCAAAAATTGTAAAAAAAATAAAATAAAAAAACTAAGTCAGTTATTAATTGTAAAACTAATGTTTTTATAAGTGGAATGATACCACATCATTTATTTAGCCTAACAAATGTATAACAGTATAACACTTACCACTTAACTTTAATAAATGGTGCTTATAAGCATTACTTGAGGCCATCTAATTTTAATAAATTGTGATAGTAAGTATTTACCAAGGATGGCATTCATGAGGTATTAGTATATGACATCATTTTTTTTAACAACTATGTATAAAGGATGGTTTTTTCCTCCATCTATAGTAAATCAGTATACAACATCGAGTTTTTATTAAAAATTGATGTCTAAAGTTTGACCATTTATTTCAATCATTATGATAATTCATCAATAGTTTGCACATCATGATGATTAATCAATGCTTTATACGTAGTGACGGTTCATCAATAGTTTACATGTTATAACAATTCATCACTAATTTGCTTTTGGCCTATAAATAGAGTTTTCCTTGTCTATTCGAAACAATAATGAAGATAATTCTCCTTGAAGTGCTTGATTACTTCATTTGTTATGAGTGTATGACTATTCCTATGTTTTAGTATGAGAATTAACATATTAATTGCTTTATATACTGTGTTAAACTTTGATACACATAGAACAAGTAACACCATTATCACACTAAAAAATAGGAACGCTCAAATACTTAAAACAAATAATCAATCAAGCACCCCAATATTAATAGATACAAAATTTTTGTATCAAATATTGATGGATTACGAGCAATGATAAATTATTATAAGAAGAAGTAACATATCTAATCTTGTATTAGTAGTCTTGAGTACATTACAAAATTCATGATATTGCTTTTTTCTTATACAAACACTCAAATACTCAAAGTAAATAATCAATCAAGCACTATAATGCTAATGGATACAAAATTCTTGTATTAAACATTGATGGATTACATAACAATGATAAATTATTATGAGAAGAAGTAATATCTCTAATCTTGCATTAGTAGGCATGAGTATATTGCAAGATTCATGATATTGCTTTTTTTTTGCTATAATTTATTATCAATTTACATTTGGGTTCTATCAATGACAATAATTAAAGATATTGAGAAAATGTAAAAATGATAAAAATTAATGATAAATTGTGGTGAATAAAAGTAATATATCTATTTTGGCATCGATAGGTTTAAGTTCATTATTAAGATAGATATGTTGTTTTTTCTTATTATAATTTATCATTAGTTTGCTAATCTTTATATCACCTAACTTAAAGTCCTTAAGTCATATAAAGGAATTACAAGAAGAGAAATCCTACTTTTTCTTTTCATTTAAAGTTTGTTGTTCATCTTAAATTATAGTTTCTTATTTATTAGATAGTTTAACTTGTTGCTATTTGTACTTATATAATTGTATAAGAATAGTATTTTGGTTTATGAAATCTTTACATTTGTTGCTATTTTATCTACTATTATTTGTTAAATTGTTAATTTTAAGTTTCTTTTGTATCTATTATTTTTGTTTTTATTCATATTTGTATAATTGTATAAGAAAAACATAATTATTCAATGTAAAAAAATAATTTTAATGCTATCAACTTATCAAATTATAAAGTTTTTGCATGCTACATATTTTTAAACAAAATATTTTCATTTATGATGTCAATTTTTTTTATTAAAAATCAATGTTTAAACCTTTATAGTTGAACAATTTCATTTCACAATATATGTTGATTTTCTTTCTTTGGAACTAACATTTAATATTAAAATAGTTCAATTATAGAGCGTGAGATGAAAATAAAAAGGGTAAAAATCATAATACCATTTGTAAATTTCATCATGAAGTTTTTTTCAACCTTAAAATAATTCTCTTTTTACTAAGGTATGCTCACATTTCAACTTTAAAATGATTCTCTTTAATTTTTAGTATTTATGCTCACAATTATTTTGTAATATTAAAAATCTCTTAGCCCATTAGTAAATTTGTAGGGTTGTATTCAATGGAAAAGCACAAGATATAAATGTAAGAACTTTCTTTGCTTTTGTGTTTTGTTATTGCAATTTAATTTGTAGTTTCAAAATTAACTATATTTTATTACCTTTCATTTTGATAAAAGTTTTACTGGTTTTTTACTAGTTGTATAAGTAAGAAACTTTATTTCATTTATTTTCTTTTGATGTTTAGTGGTATTATCTAATATTTATTTATATGAAATATATAATATTATACATCAAATTTTAATGAATGCTCGTTATATTTGTAGATATTGAACTTAAGATAACTTTTTTAAGGAGTGCTAGCTTTATATATTTACCAATAAGTATTGGATATAAATTTTTACTATTTTCATTCTTTTTTATAGTCTTTAAAATTGTTGATATTGGAATTCTAAAGTGCCATTAGAGATGTTGGGGGGTTAGAGAGGATCTAAAAAGGAGGAATTATGATAGGAGGAGTGTTAGGAAGGAGGACCTGTGAAAAAGGGCTAGGCAAAAAGGAAAAATGATGTTAGGTTATAGGAAAAGCCATACCACATTAGTTATTTAAAACAACTATAGTTAAATATTGTTTGTTTTATTATTATAGTGATAAAAAATGATGATGGTTATTATTTATATAGAATCAATGTTATTGTGTAATTTTTTCACATTAGTTGTTAATGATATGAAATAGTTTAACATATAATTGACAAATGCATAATTGCACATAAATTCTATGAGTTTCATCACTTATTTACTTAGTATTTTGTGTAAATTGATTGAAAAAGATACTTAGATGCTCGATATTTTGTTTTCAGGCTTTGAAAGGACACATATGAGCATTAGAAAAGGATCCGGAGGCAAAACTATGCGAATTGTGGAGAATCAAAGTAAATTTGCTCACCTGGCAAAGAACACGGGGTATGGGAACCCCGTGTTGAAGGCCGTGTATCCTTCTAGAATGCTTCGAGGCTTCACTGAACTGCTCAGAGAAGAACACGGGTTGTGTCATACACCGTGTATTATACTGCCCTTTGCTTCTGAGGTAAACATGGGGGGTGTCACACCCCGTGTAGCATGTTGATAAGCCTTCGTGGAAGAACACGGGGTACAACGTGGACCGTGTCATACCCCGTGTACATTACTGCTTGACACTTCGGAGAAGAACACGGGACGTGTCGCATAACGTGTATCGTGCTGCTTAACTTTCGCTGAGAAACACGGGGTACAACACGGGACGTGTTGGACCTTGTATACATCACCAATATAAGTTTTGTGCGAAATTTTGAAAGAAAAAGAGGAGAAACCGAGAATTAACAAGGAGAGCTGCTGGGAGAAACCCTAAGAGAGACCCAAACTCACCAAGGGCACCTTCTAACGTGGATTCGAGTAAGGAATTGAAGATTCAAGCAAGAAATTTGTAGATCTTCATGAATTGTTTGAATTTCCTCTCTATTTTCTGGTTTTCTTCTGGTTTTGTAATGTTTTCACACTAAACCCTTATGCTCAGCTTGGGTGAACTTGTTCATGGATTTATGGATTTGAATTTTATATAATCTAGCTTGATTTACTGTTGATTTATGATTTGATTATGCTGTTTGTGCTAGAACAAACCAATATATCCGGAATATTGGATTTGTGTTATGGATTAATTGATTCTAGGTTGAAATGACCAATTAATTAATCGGACCTTGCATGATCATTGGGAATATCAATTAGACTTAGGAATTAAGCTAATTGGATTCTTTTGCACAGGATGAAATGTCTGAAAATGGATTCTAAAGCAAGTTAATGTAACCTAGATGAGTGATTACTAGAGTAATTCTGGGCACTTAATCTTTTGGTTAGTAACTAGTAGCCTTGCAATGAGGTATAGCTTAATTTAGGTAATCCAGCAGTCTAAATTAACAGTAAACCAAGTTAGAGGATTACATTCATTCCATAATGAAATGTACAAAGGAACCTTAAGTTGAGTACGCTTTCATTTCATTGAATTAAACCTTTTCTTGATAACTAAGCTCTGTTTTACATTTTATCCTTAATTCACACTATCAATTGATATGCTTAGATAATTTTACTTGAAATTCAGTTAGTATTCAACGTGCAATCCCTGTGGAGACGATAATCTTTAATACTATAATTCGACTTAATCCGTGCACTTGCGGGATTGCGGTCAATAATGATGCCTGTATATGCGTCAATTCATAATCGATGTTGAAAATGAAAAATAACTAATATTAATGGCTCATTTTGTAGTAATACATCTACCCAAGCTTATGCATAAAATAAAGCTTAAAATAATCTATCTAGTGAAATATTTGGTGCTACTAACAACCAAACTATAGAGCTTCCTACAAGCCTAAGTCAGAGGGTGGTGATGGAGGCTCGATCTACATATTTGCAAAATAAATTATAGAGGGTGAGTATGATATTCAATGAGTAAATACTTTACATAAACAAACACAACAATATAATAATCTTACCCATCGAATTATCCTCTTATAAGACTTAACATATAAAACATTTACATTAGCATTTTAACTTCAAATAGCCTTAAATGCCTAAATATATTCTTTCCATCATAAATACATCACACAAGAGTATTTAAAAATGATCATATCTTAAGGCCATATCATATTTCAACTAATAAGTAAGAAATCAATACTATATCCACTTTGTAACTTTTAATCTAACCTTACATCCTACCCATGTTTTCCATTTTTTTCTTCTTAGGCTAGTCTTATACTTTACCTACCTTGCATTAGGAATAAATTATTTAATGTTCACATTGCCCTTTTCGTAATTCTTATGTTAGGCTATAAGCCATACTTATTACTTTAATTCAACAACATTATGCCTCAATGCATGGCCATATAACCTATTCCATTTGCATAACAACAATACAAATTGATTCAAATTATATATCACATCATTTGATAGCTCATATCATTATATTAAGTAATCAAAACCATGCCTTGATGCATGGTTACACAATATATCCCATTACATAAATTACATAATAAGTTAGTTCATATCATATCCTATATCATATTTCATGATCCAATTCTTTCTTATATCATACCTTAAGTTATAGCTGACATAGTTTCATAACAGTACCATGTCTTAATATATGACACATAACATATTCCATTTCATAATTAATAACAAAGTTATCTTGCATGACATTTCATAGAGCACATGTTATAACCTAATCAAGTCATTCATCATTCACATTTTCAAATTTTAGATATCCTATATCCCATTGCATGGTTACAGAATGCAATTCATTCTATTAACAATGCTTATATCTATATCAATTCATCTTAGTTTTGATCATTGAATGATATTTTATGAGTGACTCAAGATTTACAAATTAATTTTTTATAAAACTTATTTTATACAAAATTAGTCTCAATTAACTTTCCATAGATTAATTTTTTGCATAAAATGATTAAATTTGAAAAAGTTATGCCCTTTATGAGTTAGACCCAAAAATCTAATTTTTCACAGTCTTCAATTTTTGACCATTATCTACTATTTTAGTGATATTTTAAAATATATATAATGTATTTATTTGAAACTAGCTCTATTTTAAAATTGACTTAATTAATGATAGTTAATTTACTAAAAATAGGTGTAAAATGAATGAGTTATAACTTTTCAAAGTTGACATAATAATTTTGTACTCGCATAATTGATTACATACTTGATTATAAAGCTCTAAAAAATAATTTTGGTATTTATACTTGAGTATATACTCAATTATTAGTTGTTAGAGAGCACCATTCACTTTGTACTTAAATATATACTTGATTTTTGCTTGAGATTTTCTAGATTTCTTTAAAAAATTCTTTGTTCACCTGAACATTTAATCTCTCCAATGCATTTAATACTTAACCAAACTCTATGAAATCATAAATACAAGTTATCTTTATGTCATTAGAGTCATTTCCATCATTAAATCACATTAAAATCAAGCGTTTACATTCATATTCAAGAGAAACCTAAAATATGCAATTTATTTTGGATTTCACGAAATCTAATAAGAAAGGATAGGATATCCACTGATGTGAATAGTATTTTATTAATATTTTCCCTTATATTTAGTTTTAAATACTTAATTGGATTAATTATACATTAATTTGAGACTAATTGCATTAATTTGAGCTTAATTGAATTTCGGGCTTAATGTTAGATTTTTTATGCTGTGTCAGTATTTTGATCATAACTTGAGCTTTAGATGTTGGATTTGGACAATCTATACACCGTTGGAAAGCTAAGACGAAGAGCTACAATTTTCATGTTGACCAGATAACCCAGTTCTTCCATCTTGGGGGGTCAAAGATTAGGTTAAATTCGAAGCAGAGTTATTGTCCAAGCCCAAACCCGACTCAGTTGCAATAATTAATTTATATCTTGAGGTTCAAATGTCTAATTGATGCAAGGCAAAGTCCAATTACTCCATAAAATCCATATATAATCATTCCTAAATCCTTTTTGAAGAAACTGAGTCGTTTTGTAGGCCAAGGAAGATGGATTGATGGCTCATTATTTCATTTCAAACTGGATTGAACTACTTGTAGTATTTTAGCTATAACTTGAGCTAGGCATGTCTGATTGGGCTGAGATTTTGTAAGTAGCTTTCTAAGATATTAAGCTACAAGTTTGTAGTTCAGGTCTAATCCTAATTATGCCTCTAGGGCTATAAATAAATAGAGGGAAGAATCAGAACATGAAGGAGGTTGGAGACAACTTGATAGTTTTCTAAATTTTCTTTAGTTTTTTCTCTCTAATGGAAGGCTAACTCTTTGAGTTAATTCAAGGAAATTTGAGGCTCTTCTCCTCTAAAATTATGATATCTTGATTCTTATGGTGGTAACTGTAATTAATTTCCCTTTTTCGTCATCTATCTCCTCTGATTTGCATGATCTGCTTGAATTAGATGTTGATTTGATATAATCCTTGTTCAATTCTATAAGTTGTGTTTTAAATCTAAATTAGTAGTAAATTTTGATTGATTAATCCAAATTTTTTGTGAGAGAAAAGAGAATGAATTGATAGTTTATAATTCTGAATTAATTCATTTAATTTGGCTAAATTCTATTTTTAAATTAGTTTTGATCTAACTTAGGGGTTATGGCGATTGTCTAACTTTACTAATCTTAATCAATCAGATTCTAGGCGATTGTCTAACGTAGGGTTCATGAATTGTTACAGGGATTCTAAATAATTCAAGGCTAAATAATTAATTACAAAATCCAATTTATAGTGATTTATGATTAATTCTTTAAAGAGACCTTAAATTCCTTCGATTAGTTGTGTTAATTCATTGATATTCTTATTTTCGTTGCTATTATTTTATTGATTCCATTATTAATCTTTTGTTATTGATTACTTCCTGCTTTAATTTCAACCCCCTAATTTTAATTCTATTTTGCATATCTACATTTAGTTTTGAAGTCTCAATTCTGCATATTTAGCATTCTGTACTAGTGTTAGGTCTGTACATTTTGTGTTTGATAAATTGAATAATTAAATAGAATTCATTCTATTTATATCATAAACTCAATTAATAAATAATCACAGAGAATTATTGAAAAGGATCTTTAGAGGTTCGACCTAGTTTCCACTATTTTCCTACAAAAAATTCTTTAAAATTAGTAATTTTAATTTGGCAGGTTCGATAGCTGCTATCAAATTTTGGCGTCATTGTCGGGGATCTCTTTTCAATATATTCTTTTCTATTGCTTACTAATTGTGTTTTACAGCATATTAGACTCCCTGCATATTATGAAGACCTTAGTTACATCACCTCATATGAAAGGAAATGCTAAGATGTTAGATTGGATGTCTCTTAACCATAGTTACATCAAATTTTGAGGCTTCTTATGTTAGCATTTCAAATCTTTATGAAGACTAAATAACTTTAAATTTTCTTATCAATTAAGAAGAAATAACAAGGAATCTTAATGAAGATAATGCTTTACGTTGATTGATTGAAAAATTTAAAGAAAGAATGATGTTTTCCTTGTAATTCTAAAAGAAAAGAAAATGGAGAAGTGAGAAGAGGAAGTGGTAAGTTAAGGAAAATTAGGAAAAAATGAAAGGAAGATGACAGGTGGACTTAAAATAAGGAATGGTATCCTTGGAGGCATTTTTGGAAACTTTCCCCTAAATCTCTTATATACTCATATATTTATAATAATTCTAAACTTTATCCAATATGATTCTATTTAAATTTTCTCATCTAATTCTTCTGAAACATATATTCCTATTCTTACTAAAATGTTAACTTTTATCTTATTTCATAATCTATACATAAAATTTTTAGTTTAACTGATCATACCAATTATTTCTAATTATTTCCTTTACAAAATAAAATTTAAAATTATTATATTTTAAAAAAGGTGTAATATTATAATAAACATATCTAAGGTCAGAAAGGCTAAATACCTTTTAATGGATGATCCCCTTTATTCCTTCTGTGTTGCATCCTAACTTGAGTTAGCTCTTTTTTTCTTCTTGTGAAGGCCTTTGGCATATAATTGGGTAATTAATTACTTAGAATTGAACAAAAAATTAAAGGATATAAGAATTTACTTACATAGAATTGTGTAACTCTTAGAAACACCCATTGTTAATCCTCCTTTATGATATAGCTGATGGAACAAACTATCCAAAGGGCTTAACAATTTGCATGTACAATAGGGGAAAAACTTAATACAATTATTATGATACTTAAAATTGTACATAACTAAAAATACAAAAAAAAAAAAAGTTTAAGGTGAGTTACATGCCATGCAAAGCCATTGTTCCACCATTGGAATAGACTTACTAGGGTGCAAGGATAACCTTTCCTTAATTGTGAGCAAAACTTTATTCCTTTTTGCTTGCTAAGATTTGTCGACAAATTTGCAGTTATCCTAGTACTTGTAGATTTCCTCCCACTTTACATCCTTCGCATATATAGGCTTAGCCAATATTTTTTTTAACCTCATCCATAATATTCTTTAATTTTATGGAATCTATGGCTAAATTTATTTTTTACATTTGTTGCTTATAAGTAAGGTACCACATATAATACTTTTCTAGTTTTAAGAACAAAAATAGCATTAGAATTGTTAGTGAGAAGAAAATTATAATAAATGAAGTAGAAGGTTTAACTATAATTATAAAATTATATGCAACCTAAACTCTTCAAAAAGCATATTCTGGGTAGGCTCTAGAATTTGCTTCTAAGTGGGCTATACCCCTTTGTACTTGCTCTTGTGACATAAGCAATTAAGCAAATGAACTCTCTAGTAGGGAAGAACTTAATAAAAAAATTAGCAATAAAGTTAATTAACATATTATTTTACTTTAACAAAGAAATTCAAATACATAAATTAAATAAATTCAAAATGACTCATACCCATTCCTATAAGGCATGAGACTTTTCTCGGATCTAAGAGTGGCTTGGTTAGGGATGAAGGCATTCCAGATGCCTTAAAAGATTGTCATGGCATTGGGGTGGACCCTACAAGAATAAGGGATTATTGCTACCTAGACTTGCTCAGCACAAGTTGTGACAATGAATAGGAAGGTTCTCCAATGTTGGGTGTAAGCATAAATGTGTGCTTAACAAAAGTATGCGCAAGTGATGATGACCTTTTAGTAGTGGTAGGGCTAACTTGTCCTTTTATTTCACCTTGATCAACCTCTACAATGACCTTACCTAGTCATATGTCAATAATAAATAGGTATTTTTAATTAACTAAATAATTAACTAAATAAAATTAATTGAATAGTGAAAATTAATTATTTTTTATTAAATAAATAAATTAACTAAGCAATAAATTAAATAAATTAACTAGGAATTTCTAATTAAATAAACAATTAACTATATAAAATTATTTGAATATTTAAAATTATCTATTCTAATTATGTAAATAAATTAACTGAGTAATGAACTAAATAAATTAACTAAACTTTTCTAATTAACTATACAATTAACTAAATAAAGTTAGTTAGACATTTAAAAATAACTATTATGATCAAGTAAATAAATTAACTCGATAATAAATTAAATAAATTAACTAAAATTTTCTAATTAACAACACAATTGGCTAAATAAAATTAACTAAATATTTAAAATTAATTATTCTAATTAAGTAAATAAATTAACTAAGTAATAAACTAAAGAAATTATATAAATGTAACTACTCACTAAGCAATTAACTAAATAAAATTAACTATTATATTTAAGTAAATCATGCAATGAAGTAAATAAAATTACCAAAGGATTCAACTAGATAACTTAAGTACCAAGGCCTCCCTAATTAAGTATTAACTACACAATTAAATAAATAAAATAACCTAAACATTTTAATTTAGCATGCAAATGAAACTAACAAGAAATAATTTACCAATCTCTATCCAAGTACAAAGAAAATAGAAAGAACAAGCTCTTCAAATATTATAGGCAAAAACTATACAAAATACTCAAAAAATATTAAAATCAATCGGTATAATTAGTAAACAAAATACTATGAACAATTTAATCTGTTCAAATTTTTGAAATTTATCTCTAAACTACAGCAATAGAGTTCAACAGACTTCAAGAATCTAAATGTGGGCTAAGACAATTCATAAATATGAGAAGAGGTTTTGCACACCATTTCATAACATTTGAACGTTTTGACAAATTTTCACTATATTTTTTGTCAAAAATAGTGATATTCTTCACATAAAATTTTCTATCTTGTGATAGATTTTTTTAAAATTTTTTTTTATAGAAATAAATCCGTTGGAAATAGCAAAAGTTTTAAATTTCATCAAACATTTTTAGATGAATTTTTGATAGAATTATTTATTATTTCCAACAAACTAAATTCATCACAAACCGCGAGATTTCTAGTATTGTAACATATTGACTTAGAAGGAAAAAAAACTTATTTGGCAGCTCAATCACCTTACTACAACTATAAATCACCTTTAAGCGAAGTCACTAACGAAAAGTTTATGCTTCCATGAATTGCTAAAATAGGGTTATAATTCAAAATTAGATTACTCAAAGCTCACTATTTTATAATTAGATCTATTACACCATAAAAGACTTTTAGCGGTAATTAAATTGCCTTTTAGCGGCAATAAAAATTGCCACTAATACCTTTACTGGCAATTAAAAATTTGCCATTGAAGCCTGTGTCGGCAAAGGCTATAGCGGCAATAAAACTAAATGCTGGTAAAAATTGCAATAATTGCCGCTAAAAATATTTTACAATCACGACAATTAATTAGCGGCAAATGATATCGCCCTTAATGCACTTATAACATGACTAGCCTATACAATCTTTAGTGGCAAATGTTACGCCGCTATTTATCTCTAATAATTGCCGCTAAAAGTTTTCAATAATAACGGCAAATGTTATTGCCGCAAAAAGCCCAATGTTTAGTGGCAAATGTTAAGCCACTATTTATCTTAAATAATTGCCACTAAAAATATTCAATAATAATGACATTTATTTAGTGGCAAATATTATTGCCTCTAATTCAAAAAAACAAGTGCATCCACCCATTTTTAATGATAATATTTCGTCACTAATTATCACAATAATTACCGTTAAAACCACAATAATTGCCACTAAAAAATATTAATAATAGTGGCAATTGATTAGCATCAAAACTATTGCCTCTAATAATTCAAGAATGTTACTATTTTTTAGCGGCAAATACTGTTGCCACTATTATCCTAATAATTGACAATTCTCAATAGAACTCCAATTCATTGCAATTTTGCAATAATATTTATTATTATACTTTTTAAACATATTTTCATTATTGATGTTTGGAATTCAAATTTAATTTTAATACAAAGTTACTGCTAAAAGATAATTGAATGCCACAAAATTATATCAAATTGTATTAATTTCTCAAATAAACAAGTATAATATAGGTTTAGTTTTAACACCTTTATATATTAGAAAATAGAAAATCATTATAATAAATCATCCACCAATATCCATCCACCTTCATAAAACTACTAGATAGCATTACAAATCTTCAACTATTGCCCAATCATCTTATCTTGAATACTTGTGAAGATCCTAGAGTATGACCTGAAAAATTAAATTAGAAATAGTTAGAAAATTATACATAAACACGCTTCAATCTCAAAAAATATTCAATAAATAGGCATTAGAATTGGTTCCAATTCTAAAACTAGTAAACTCCTAAACAATGACCACAATGAAACTATAGGGAGTAGCTAGCTGCTACAAAGCAATTAGATTTATATATAGAAGACAATGACTACAAAAATAATCATATGAACTTAAAAATATAGCTATGTGAAATAAGTACTAAATTTGATATATTAATCTAGGCAATATGTCAACAATTATAGTTGACACAATTTAAATGATGAGTATCGATGTGTTTTTATATTGTATTACCTAATTTATTTTAGTTGTATTTTGGCCTTTATAACTAATGCAAAAAGAGATGTAAACATAAAATTCTTTGCTAGACAATTTGAGAAAACTGCCTAAGACTTAATGACAAGCGGGCATCATTCTCCAAGAGACCAATAAGTACTCTTAATGCATGTATCAACAGTATCACTCATATTGCATAAGAATACAAACCAAATATATAATAGGATGGTGATCGGTCAGGGGATTTGAACGTAGAAGCCATGTGAGATATGTCTCGATAAAAAACTTTTACTGTTGCACTACCTTTACGAAATGAAAAGCTAAAAATTCTAGGACCTTGGCACCAGAATACGAACTTTTGACACCAAGTATTTAGAATTAAGCTATATAGGCAGAGATGAAGATGGGAGCGAAGCAATGCTCAAAAGTACAGGTTATGTATTCTAATATTGTGCAGTGCACTATCATTGTGAATGTCGAAAAAGTTACAATAGTCAGCAACAAAACTTGAAATATTGATGAAGAACTGCTCAAAACTACTCCAGTTGAAAAATCACTTAAAAAAATAAGCCTTTTTTCATTTTATATTTGACTATTCAGAGCGGCAAGTAATCATCACTTGAAAAAAAAGAGGATTCTTAGGCAATAAAAGTAGAGCTTTTGAATTGTTAAAACAGGAAGAGCTCGATGTTCCTAAACTAACATCTTCAATATACTATTCAAGTTTTCTAGCAGAGGGTGATCACCTAATGGCCGATCTATCTTCTGAACTCTACATATTCACAAAAATGTCATTGTGTTTCACGCAACTCTTGAAAGCTAGCATACAGCTGTAGCAAGAAAAATTTGAAGTCCACCTTACTGGATTCGTGGGATAACAAGGAGGATTGAGGAATCAACATCTACTTCAATTTCCCAGCTACAGCAACAAGCCATAAGATCCTCTGTATTCTTCCCGATGAAGATGGTTTTGCGCACATTCTTTAATTCATGATAGAAGTAATAATTAATTTAATATGCATTATTGTTACTATAAGGTTATTGTCACTATAAGGTTATTGGAAGTAACTGTTAGGTCCTATTGTCATCTTTTAATTATTTTGTCTAGATGGCAGTTGGTTTGGTTTTAGCTCTGTCTTTGTGATTTAACTTACTCCTGTACAAATATTTGAGCAATTTATGACACTAACTACAAAGTGGAAGGTAAAGAATACAGAGGTGGTGTTTATTTCTATGAGGTTATGGTGTTCCTTCTAATTTTTCCTGTAATTTTGAATCACTCAGCCTCCATCATTTTCGATTAACAGCTTCAGAGATCATGTAGATAAGCACAAAGCCCCGGTTTTCAGAGTTCTGCATAGTAGGTAACTAAGATTATATCTTGAGAAACAACTTATTGCCTCTCAATTGTTTAGCTGGATGGTCCTCTATTTGGAAAAGTTTCAAATTGAAATGATGTGGTGTGATTGTGTCGTCTGCTTAGCTTCAAATTGCAATGCAATTATGTAAATTCACTTGACTTCCAACCTGCCCTTCTAGATTCACGTTTCTCAATTTTCTTTTTGTGAATTATTTGGAATATTTTCTTGATACCTATGATTTTATTTATTAAAAGGTCCAGATAAGTCTCATAGATGACTTTGTGCCTATCATATCATGTTCCAATTTCTCTATACAAGCAATTTTTACATGCATTAAGAAAATTGGTCTTTCTTCTATTATATAAATCCATTATTTACTTAAATATTTCTTTCTTCTACTCAGTTATTCTTGGCTTTTTCTCAATTATTCTTGGAATGCAAATGACCTCAAGCAATCCCCTAAATATATAAAAAAGAAATACAAAATTAGGATGACATAGAATTCAAGTAAGTTACCATGTCCAATAGTTGGATTGTTATTGGGAAGAATGACTTGGAATCTTGGCACTTGTGGTAGTCCTATACCTCTATGACCACTATTAGCATCAGGAGCCTATAATAGGATGATGTGAATATTAAAAATAGCATCAATATTTATCAAATTCTACAAATATGAAGTATTAAATATTAAATAATATACCTGTCCACTTGTGCTTTTGTTGGAACTTGAAGATCTAATTAATTCTGTGGGAAGAAACTTGTTCATGACTGATTTCATGAATGCTACTTCATCAAGTAATTTTTCTTGACTTTCCATCATCCTTTTCATTTCTTCTGCATGCTTCTCCTTCAAACCTTTCACTTCTTCCTCTAATTTTTGGATTGTATCTTGAGATGAATCATTTATTTCCATACTTTCCAAAGAAGACTGCCTACCCCAAAGTGATTTAGGAGTTGGACCAAGTCCTAAGCCCCGTACATGACCGTTTCTTTCAGCTCCAAAAACTTGAGAATATACATCTCCTTCCCAGGCAACACTTTTAAAATGTTATTCATTTGAGTTTTCAACATTGCTTAACTTTTCTTTTATCAATGCCTAAAGAAAAACAAAATCAATAAACTTAAACCAAGCAAATGAAAATATGAAAATGATCTAAACTAAGTTACAATTAAACTTAAAACATGCTTACAACTGCTTGCGCTGATTCTTCATCTTGTGCCCTACCATCTTTGTGCTATGTATGAGTTTCACAATATACTAATGCTGGTGATAGCTCAACTCCATCTTCTGCCTAAAATATTAATGAATACCAATACGAAAAATGCAAAAGGATGGCAAGGATTACATTATTTTTACTTTAAATTTATGAAATTGAAGAAAGGTAGTGATTTTTAATTGAATATATTCATACCATTTCTGCCATTATACATGCAAAGCTTTTAGATCCGGATGTATGAGGCATCTTTTGCTTTGCACGATTATTTCTATTTGTGATACTCCTTTTCTATGATAAAAGAATAACACCCAAATGAAAAAGAAAAAAATCATAGATGTATGATTTAAATAATTTATACCTTTGCCTTTTTAGAAACCCAATGAGTCACAAGGCCAGTCCATTGATCAGTTGGTATGCGCTGAGGTTTATTTCTTATTAAATCATTCTTGTTTTTATATTTTATGGTATATTCAGTCTTCAAATCAGATTTGTAATCTCTCCATTTCTTTGCAATTGATTTTCTAATAAACACTTCACTGCGCTGTGGGAAGGAAAATTTCTTCTGCAAACATTACAATACAATCGTACTATTGCATTAAGCATAAATAATTAGTTTAAAGGTATAAATAATCAATAATGTAAATGAGATATATTCATTGAAACTGAAGCATAACTTTTAGAATTACAAGTAGATAAATGCAAAAAAATAGAAGAGGCCAAACAATGGAAACAAAAGGTATCAGTTGTTTCAACTTCTTCAAGCTGGATGCTATAATTATTTAATCTAATAATAATTCAAATTAGCTATGGCTGGACTATAAATGACATTTTTTTAATAACCTGATAGTTTCCATAATTTAATAACCTGATAGTTTCATATTAGAATAATTAAAATTAAATATTATAATAAAACTACTAGTTACTATATGATTCATTCTGCTTATGCTAATTGTGTACTCATAGCCTAGTCATATTAGAACTCTAACCCTTTTCTAAATTTTGGCAGAAAATAATTGGTTAATATAGAAAAATAATTGGTCAATATACCCTTGTTCATTATTACATGCATGGGTTTTTGTCTTCTAGTATATCTCATTCAATAATCTTTCCATTTTATATTTATGTCACCAAAATTATGAGAATATCCTTTCATTTATGACTTCAAATCTTATTTAATATTCCTCCCATTACTTATGTCTATTCCTAACTTCAAAAAATGTAGATAATCAATAATATCAAAGGACTTGTTCTTACCTTCACAAACTCCACCAATTTTACTTTTTTTGTTTCTGGAAAAACTCTCCAATCATGTATGTGCAAAGGAGTTAATTCTGGAGTCCGGGCTACAATGCCAAGAAAGCTAGCAAGTTTTTGACCTTCTTTTCCTATTGGTTGGTTGCGACGATTGAACACCACAGTGATTTTTTTTCCAATGGGCAACTTCCTTACATCTCTCAAAAATGTTGGCCCACGTGCTTTCTTATTTGAAGAATCTAAACATCAAAGGGTAGTCATGAACATAAATATGTCATAGTATATAGAGGAAAGCAATCATGTGATACTAATTCATATTTCAAGCTCAATGATTCATCAATATTCTTCCCACTTGGGGCGTTCTGATTGACTAACTAGTTGCTCATCACTTTTATCCGGGATAAATAAAAAATGAAAAACCACGTAAGACAATGGAGAGGATGGTCGTGCTATTCTGGTTCTACCAATTCAGACACAGCTATAGAAAGATACGCAAAGCCAACAGGACGGTTTGGTGGAATCCCTTACAGCCAGTGAAAGTCCACCGTTGGACTTTACACTTACGTGTGCTTACAACAATGTCCCTCACACTCCATTATTCTAACTCCCATTCCCTACCTTATTTTCACTGAAAGATAATTTAGTAGTGGTAATACCGCACGGAAAGCTAATTATCTATAATTGCTTATCAAACAATCCAATGTTATTAAAAATCTAGATTTTTTGAAATCTTTTGTCACGTACCATAATTAAAAATATAATAGGCTCCCTTTTCATGTATATTTTTTTTGTTTATGATTATCTTAGAGCTAGTTGCTAAATTATTATAAACTCCTTATCTCTATTTTCTAGATCAAAATAACTTTTGGAACGAGACCAAGACCATGATATCTTCTTAAACTGGATTTTGAGAACATTGACATGGTTGAGAGGAGCAGAGCAAGCATTCATTCCATAACAAATCGAGGAATAAATTTTCTAGTTCTTCAATAACATCCGTTTGAGCTTATCAGTATCTATATCAGGAAATTATGTGCACAATCTACAGTGATAAATAAAATAATAGGCTATAGTAATACATACAGATGAAAACCGATTGAATAATCTAATATTGGTGTGAAGAGAATGGTGAACTTGATTCTAGACCATTCCTTGAAGCCATGAAGAAGAAATATAATGAAGAGGAGGCTGGAGACAGAGCTTCAGAACTTTGATCATTGTGGGAAGAGTGTCTGAAAAACCTAGATTGGCATCCCTTTAAAATTACTACTGTTAGAGGGAAGCATGAGGTATGCCATTGATAAATTTCTAAATCTCTAGCCTACTTGATGTCACTTTCAATCTTATTCTAGTTTAGCTTATTCTATTGTAATTTGTAATTTGTAAGCCCTGCATATGCATTTATACAGCTTTGGGTTAAGGTAAGAAACAACCTTGATAACTGAAGAGAAAGTAAAATGGAAAAGCGTTTTGTTCTCACTTCTTGGTGTATCTGGGTACAAGGTCATCACTATTTGGCCACTTGGACCTATGTAATCCTTAACTCTATTTTCTATTGTATAT
The DNA here is from genome assembly GCA_020226215.1 of Sindora glabra. NCBI lineage: Eukaryota > Viridiplantae > Streptophyta > Magnoliopsida > Fabales > Fabaceae > Sindora > Sindora glabra. Next base: position 80,847,253 of record CM035228.1, read on the forward strand.
TTGGTGCGCCCATCCTCATGCTCTAAAAAAAAAAAGAAAAAAAAGAATACTTGTTTGGAAGGTTTGAAATTTTGTGCTCATTGCAGCTTATCTGTCATTAAATCTGTCAAGAATTAATCCTCATGATCATGACCTTAAATTTGGTATAAAGACTACCCTAAGTATCTTTACGATCAGAGTTATTCTAATCAACAAGAGTAGTCTTCAATAAGGATGTCAGATGAATAATAGTTGGACTATTTTTAATTAACAGGCCTAAAATTTTGATAGAAAGACAATCCTGAATATTTTTGCTTTATGAAGTTCTGAACTATTCTAATCAAACTTCTTATCTTTATATAAGGTTGTCAGTGTTATAATTAAAGGCTGGATCGATTATATTTTGGAGGTTTCCATGATTATGATCCTTAACTTTCTTTAATTAACTGCATATTATTGGTCCCCTGTATATAGGAAGGTTAATCAGCAGATGTATTCAGTTTGTGATTATTTTGATTGTTTGGTTTAATTCAACGTTGACCATAACTAGCAAACCAACTGTGCACCTTGAGCTAGCCCTTTTGATTTGCTACCTTTTTGTTAGGTTCATGGGACTTTCTTCTTACCCGTCTGCCATGTTTTCATATTACTTCTGATTTACTCATTTATCATGTCATAAACTATATTAGATTTATAATACAATCCTTAAACATTTTTATGTTCCAATTAAAGGAGGCTAACATGCAGCAGGTAGCTATTTTAACTTCCTTCTACATCATGTGATTTGTGGCGAGTCAATTATGTGAATTTTACCTGGCCTGTTATTTTATGTGATTTAAGTTTAACCATCATTGTTCCAACCTATGGAATTGTTTTTAGTTATCAACATATGTTTGCAGTAGCTACTGCTCTAGAAAAAAATCAATATAAAACAAGTCTTGAGCATCCTTAATAAGATCAATCAGAACATGCTATAGAAACAAGGGCGGTACCTTGACATATACTCTCACGTTGAAAATGCTCATGGTTAATGGCACTACCTTGTAATCTAGACTATAAACCTTCCAAACTGAAGTAATAATAAATAAATATTAGTAAGAAATACCTTCTGCATCACTTTGCTCATCTTCTGTACTATCATTTAAGTTCATGTCTTCAATATTATTAGATGGCTAGTTATGTGATGAGTTGCTTCCATTAATTAGTTGCAACATCTGCATCCTTACTTCATCATCAATATGTCCTTGAGTAGTACACTTAGAGTTTGTCCTTCCTGCCATGCTGATGCTAACTGCTTATTCACCATAAATTTTAAACATTATAGTAGAAAAAATAACAAACTACATAATAATACATACATGGTTTCTTAAGATAGAAAAATATATCACGTTGAGTAAAAAATAAAAGAATGATCAAATATATAAATATGAATTTCTATGAAAAATTAAATATATAAAATTACCTATCTCTCTTAATCATTGTCATCATTTGTACCACTTGTTTCACCAATGTTAAATTCACAATCATTTGATGGATGTGTAAAATATTGGTTGAGATCAATTTCTATGCCATCAACATCACATCTTAACCAATCAAGATTGTCATGTTCTACTTCTAAAGTATAGTTCATCCCATTGGAGTGACTAGGTTGATTTTCCATTGATGGCTCAACTTGTGTATCCTTCTCTCCCCCCATGTCAAAAATATCCCTTGGCTTAATTAGCCTTGGAACATACCATTCATGATCCTTAGGATCTTGCATATATATCACTTGTTAGGCTTCTAGCAGAAATATAAAAGGCTCATCATTCATTCGATGGCCAGTATGTATCAAATGTGAAAAATTAACAAGTGTGAACCCCAATGAATCTTTCTTGACTCCTCTACCAGTGGTCACATCAGCCCAGTCACATTTGAATAAAACAATCTTAAAGTGTTCATAGTAATTTAGTTCAACTATATCATTCAATTGCCCATAATAGATGAGAGAACCTTCTGTTGGAGCATTATCACTCACACTAGCATAGCTTCTAGTGTTTGAGATAACCATGACACCACTATTTTGTGTCTCCATAGATTTCTCAGAATCTTTTGTTCGAAATCGATATCCATTATTTACATCAAAAGCCTTGAACCTCTTTGCAATATAGCTTGGACCTTGAGCAAGGGCTCTAATATGATTAGTGATTTCTCTGTTAGATGTAGATTCTATCTCTTTGACCTAGTTGTTTACCTAAAAAGAATGAAGAAAAACATAGATTAAAAGATAAGTGGAATTCAAAGCTTTGTTATCATAAATTAATGTTTCTTAAAACTAAATACTTACTTGTTCTTTGAACCAATCATGAAATGTTTCAAAATGTATAGATTGTAGCTCATGATCTCTGAAGCGACGCTTACGATTTGATCTTTTGATGTCAGCAAGATGTTCACTACATATTCATAGCATGTTAGAATACTAATATAGAATGTATTCCCTATTTAAGCATCAACATTCAGATTTTTCACTCACCTTTTTAAGGTTTCAACCACCTCAGATTCACAATTAAACAACACATATCGATGTGCTTGTAACCATGTTTTATCATCTAACATAAAAACATCAATCTTGCCATATGGTTGCCTAACACAAGGATAGAGACATCCTTCTTGATTCTCTTCAAATTCTTAAATGTTTTCATCTCTTCTTGACCAATAAGATCTTGACTTTCCACTTTCTAAGTATCGTGCACAAAATGTCAAACATTCATTTGCAATATATGCTTCTGCTATTGAACCTTCTGGGTGTGCACGATTACGAACATATGATTTTAATGTAGATAAATACCTAGTAAAAATTGCATTAACATTGAGATTATGATTTTTTTAAATATATATAATTACTTCAAATAAATATTTCTTACCTCTCAATTGGGTACATCCATCTATAATGCACTGGCCCAACAAGTCTTGCTTCATTTGCCAAGTGAATCACTAAGTGCACCATGATTGTAAAAAATGATGGCGGGAATATTTTCTCCAGATGACATAGTAATAACACACTTCTTTCTTTGAGAAATTCTAACTCTTTCACTTGAAGAGATTTGCCACATAGTATTCGAAAGAATGTGCATAATTCAATCAAAATAGTGCTCACTTTTTCAGGCAATGTAGAGTGTATTGCAAGAGGAAGAAGTTCTTGCATCAAAACATGACAATCATGAGTCTTTAGGCCTAATAATTTGTGTTTGTGAATACATCGTGCAACATTTGATGCATAACCTTGTGGGAATTTCACTTTTTCTAATACTTCATAAAAAATCTTTTTCTCATGTGGGGATAATTGGAAAGAAGCTGGAGGAAGATATGTTTTTCCAGAAGCTCTTTGTTGGGGCCATAACTCTGGTCTAATATTCATCTCTTTTAAATCAAGTCGAGCACTTAAGTTATCTTTCGACTTTTTATCAATATTCAGTATTGTATAAATCAAGTTATCACACACATTTTTCTCTATATGCATCACATCAAGATTGTGATGCATCAAGTTATATTCCCAATATGGAAGCCTAAAGAAAATGCTCTTCTTCCTCCATGTATAAGCCTCAACTCCAGTGACAATTGCATGTTCACCTAAAGTAAAGTTGATGTCTTTAAGTTGATCTAAAACTCTTGATCCAAATATTGAAGGCGGTGTAGGGCTTAACTCTTTGGTTCCATCAAATGATTTTGTGTCTAGTCTATATTTATGTCCCATCCTTAAAAAACGCCGATGGCATAGATAACAAAACTTTTTCCCATGTTTCAATCTAATAGAAGATGTGTCTGTATTGCAAATGGGACATGCAAATCGACCATAAGTACTCCACCCAGATAAAGCACCATATGCTGGAAAATCATTTATAGTCCACATGATAGCTGCTCGCATATGAAATGTTTCATTGGTTGATGCATCATAAGTTTCAACCCTTACTTCCCACAATTCTATCAACTCTTCTATAAGAGGTTCCAAGTATACATCAATATTATTTTCAGGTCCTTTTGGTCCTGGAATGAGTAATGAAAGAATAAAAGATGACTGCTTCATACATAACCATGGAGGTAAATTATATGGAATTAAAATCACTGGCCATGTGCTGTAAACACTTTGCATTGTGCCATAAGGGTTAAATCCATCACTAGCTAGTCCAAGCCTAACATTACGGGGGTCTTTAGCAAAATCTGTATTATGTAAATCAAAAGTTTTCCACACTTCTGAGCCGGCAGGGTGTCACAAATTTGCATCTTTATTGCGTTCTTTATCATGCCATCTCATGAGATTAGAAGTTTTGGATGACATGAATAATCTTTGCAGCCTTGGTACCAAAGGAAAATGCCTTAGAACCTTTGCTGCAATTCTACCCTTCCTTTTGTTTGTTGGAGTTCCACCCTCAGTGCCAATCTCATCATCTTTCCACCTAGAGTCTCCACATATCGAGCATGCATCATCCTTAGCCCTTTCTTTTCTAAATAACATACAATCATTAGGACATGCATGGATTTTTTCATACTTAAGACCCAATCCCTCAATAATTTTTTTTGTTTCATGCATCGACTTAGGTAGCTTTTCACCTTTGGGAAATGCTTCTTTCAAAAGCCCAAGTAAAGAATTGAAGGATTCATTACTCCACCCAAACATAATTTTCAAATGATAAAGTTCTAACAAAAAAGAAAGTTTGGTGAATTTCTCGCACCTCCGGTATAGTTCTTCGTTTGCATCTTTCATCAATCATTGTAGGTTTTCAACTTCTGGACAATCATTTTCTAATGGCAAAGGATTAGTTCCATCTAACATTGGTTCTACTAAATTGTTGGAATCGAACTCCATATCAAAAGCTTTGGGCAATCCCCTAAAAGCATCATGTATCATTCCAACCATATCATCACCTCTACAGGCTTCTTGGTTAATATTTTCTTTCCTTGGTGACGACACATCAATGGATTCCCCATGACAAAACCATGTGTCATATGATGGAATAATACCATATACCACTAGATGATCATACGCTTCTTCACAATTAACAAAAGATTGCAATACACATTGTTGACAAGGGCACAAAATTTTCTCTCCATCATTCTTATTTCTAAAAGCATGGGTTATAAACTCTTTTACTCCTTCTTGATATTCTTTGCTAAATCTATCATAATTCATCCACTCCCTGTTGTTATGGCCTTCCATTTTATTCAACTAAAATGAAAAAAAAATACAATATAAAAGGTTATATAAATTATGATAATATCAACATCTATTAATAGCACAATCTATCATACACAAATCATGTAATAAATGGTTTATCTTTCTTAGGAATAATAAAATAAATGGAACATATTCATAACTTAAGCTAGTGTAAAACTATAACCATATCTATCATATACAAATCATGTAATAAATGGTTTATCTTTCTTGGGAATAATAAAATAGATGGAACATGTTCATAACTTAAGCTAGTATAAAACTATAACCATAGATGATAGATTACCACAGCTTAGGAAGGAGCCACAAGGATGCACTAACCTAGTAGAATACCCTGTTATTTCAAGAAGAATATAACATAATTAGCTTAGAAAAAAAGTTCAAACAAAAAGGACAAATTATTGAAATTTACCTTTTTAAATACATACATTCCTAAAAGGCATGCTATATTCTTGCTAAGTTAAGATAGAATGTTGTAAATTGATAAAACAACATTACAACTAGTGCTAACTAAAATAATCTAAACAACATTATCCATAAAGAAATGAACACCACCTTTAGAATTTGTAAACAATGTGTTGCACTACAGTTCAATTATATATATTATTAGGGAGACTATAGTAGTTTTACTAGTATGCTGTGGATTTCAAGCTGAGCAACTAAGATGACTTCTGCCAATTGAGGTTTGGAAAAAAAAAAGGAAGGCAGAATATAAGTAAACTAACCCACCAACAGAACATATAAACACACACAAGCTCAATGATTATATTTAGTTTTAAACTCTTTCCTCTCTACATACATTAAAATGGGATTACAATAGCTACAGATGCATAAGTCCTAAGGAATTACAATAAGATTCAACTTGTAGAAAAAAATTAAACAATTAAAGTTTGATTTAAAATATAATAAAGTATCTCCTTACTAAAAAATTAGGAGCAATTAAAATTGGTTATAATTTTTACCATTTTATAAGGATGTAATTATGCATGAAGGATTAATAATTAGTGAAATGGTAGAGTCACAAGTATTTTAAAATGGGTGAATATTTTTATCTAATTTTTTAAAATTTCACATGCCATTATGTGTCTCATTTAAAATATTAAAATGGTAAAGTTCTTAAAATTTTCATTTTTGTACTGCAACTATCACTCTTTATATTACATATGAGGTATATATAAAAAATTATAAAATTTTATAAAAAATTGTAAAAATTATGCAAATAGTTGTATTCTATAACTCATATCATTATACAAATTTCAAATTTAATATAAATTATACTAAAAAAAGAGAAGCTAAATATTTGGGTAAATCGTTGTCGCTATCTCATTCAAAGTGTAGAGACTTTGGGTATTTAATTAGTAAGGTTCAATTAAGGTTAACGAGGAAAAAATGCACTTTCATGGATGGGTCGAATGACCATGATATCCTTAATTATACAATAATTACTGATTTAGTCAAAACTATTTGTGAAATGTTGGACATAGTTTGTTGAAAATTTTAGAGGTAGGTTTCGGATGAAGAAAATCTTTTCTTTTGTCCAGTAGCTTGGGAATCAACTTGTAAACCCAAAGTTTTTGGGAATATTGAGATTTAAATTATTCCACCATATAAATAAGTTTGGAAGGTGCTGACATATCCAAAGTCGTTATAGGTCCAATGCGTTCTTCATAAATACTAGGAACCAAAGCCTTTAATGGACAAATCAAAGGATGGAGTGCTCTTGGGCATGGAAAAGGTAATTCAGCATTGGAAGCTAATTATTAAGCTCATATGTTTTCTACTTGGAAGTGGGCATTCAATAAGAATTGAAAGGGGTCCTTGGATCCCGGAATTACCTAATTTAATTTTATTCCTACTTTAAAAGAATGCGTCATCTTAGCTGAAGATACAACAGTCGCAGAAATTATTCAAGGGCAAAATCAATGGAATATTTTCAATTGATACAGCAAGTACAATTAAGAGAATAACAATTAGGCTAAAATCAAAGGATGATTTATTCTAGACTCTGAACAACTATTCAGGCAAATTTACAGCCAAATCTTTTTATAAAACTATTATTTCCTTTGCAACACTGCAGAATCAACAAAACATGTGGGATTACTTGGGGAATCTAAACATCCATCCAAGGTTACATTCAATCCGGAGTTTTTATCTATGAGAGTACGGTTGAGCCAATTGATAAATGTGTGCTTATTGGAGCCGGAGACTGAGTTCCATCTTATAGGGCATTATGAGATTACTCATCTAACCTAGTTCAGAATGTGGGGATTTGATGTTGCAAAGCAATGTTCTAACTTAATCCCCTCCAATACCATTGGGGAAAATTAGGAAAGGTGCCATTAAGAATAGAAGTTCTGATCAGCAACTCCAACTTAAAGACTGTTTCTATTCAATATTGCAGAATTATGGATATAAAGCTAGATTTTGTGCCTCCATTCCTTATAAACTTCATCTCAAGGTAGCTTGTCGGTAATGGATTAAGATTTTATTAGAAGGTTGTAGATTCTTTTCACATACAAGCAATCTTCAGGACTCATTTTGTTTGTTTTCTGTCATTTAACTAATGGAATCAACTCGTTATTTAATGAAGGAAAATGTCAATATAAATGTTAGGATGCAATGAGTTTTGTTAAAATCATCAGCACAATGGTATTTTAAAGCTAACCTAATACGAAGAACTAACAACAAGAATAAAAATTACTAGCACACTCACTAGTGTTAGCCAAAACATAACTCCCTTCCTTATTACTTCCTCCAAAATTCCACCAAACCCAACTTTGTTTTAATAGCCATTGCCTACAAACTCTAACATAGAAACCCAAATACCAACAGGAGATACAAATTTCAGAGAAATCATTGTTTCAAACAAAAACCCAAATACCCACAACTTTGAATTTTAACAAAAAAAATTCACAAATAAATGACAATCAACTTGACATACCAGATGGTGAATCTCTGCTCTGTCGTTCAGGCTTGAAAGAATTCCAGCAAGTGGCGACGAAAAGGCTTACGACTCAACTCTTTGTTCTGCCGTTCAAGCTTGAAAAAACCCCAGCGAATGGCGACTTAAAGGCAAAACTCCTGACTGGTTTGCTGCGTCTGCTAGTTGAAATCGTTCTGGTTTGCTACGTCTGCTAGTTGAAATAGTGGCTGCGTCTGCTGGTTGAAATCGTTCTGGCAGACAAATGTTGAAGTCCTCTGTTTGCACGGTAAATGAATATTGAAGCAAGCTGGGTCTTCAAGAAAGCTGGGTTTTCCGCTTCTTTTCGCGCCAAAAGTAATCTGTAAATTAAAAGTGAAACAAAAGCACAATTAAAATTTTTCAATTTTTACTGGCAATTAGAGTTAATTGCCACTAAATGCTATAATTACAATGGCAAATTTTTATTTGCCACAGATAGTTAAATAAAGTGCATCAAATAGTGGCCTTTATATAATTGCCACTAAATATTTGCCACTAAAAGATGTTTTTGGTGTAGTGCTATTTTATAATTAGATCACTTAGATATGAAATGAAATAAAAGAACTTGAGAAGGTACAAAAATTTTAGCCTGGGGGAATCAAGTGCAAATGACTTACATATTAGACTTCTTTCCCCTAAGTAGCACCTCCTGCATTGAACAATGAGATTTTCAAAGTAAAGAGTAGGAGTAGACACACTACTAATTCTAGTGAAGCATAACAGCATTGGGAAATATATAAATGCTAAAGCAAAATGCATCCACTAGCAGTAGGGAAGATTGAAGTTAACATGCACAACATGACAGTACTGTATAAAAAATAGCTAACTTCATCTTAGTCAGCAGCTAATTTTACTTTTGTACTTGGAATATGTATATGTAAAAGAAGTCTGAAGCATGGAAATCCACCAGTAAACTATATAAATGAGCCATAGAATAAACCTTGAGCACATCTTCCCTAATAGTTTAAAATCACTAGAGGTGGAATCACAAACTTGCCTATGCAATAGCACCCCAGCAAGTGAATTAGCAGTGAATTCCCTGCGAGCTCAAGATTTGCAAGTTTGTAAAATATGTGCTTCCTGAGGTGTCGATCCCTCCCACAAGAAAGAAAATCTTTGTCAATAATTTAGGAAGCAACGGCATTATTATATCAATTGCAATGGATCATTACTTGCTTCCCCATTTAATTGTAATGAAATTACGACAGTGTAGACTAATTGTTGTAAGGATTTTGTACTTTTTAGCTTATAAACTCATTTATATGGCGGAGAATACAAGGCTCTGAACCAACTGTGTACATAGTATATTATAACAAAAGGAGTTAACTTAACGGCGGGAGGTTTAACAGAGATAAAGGTTCTACAATTCAATTCTGAAGATAAGATTGGATATATGGACAAATCACAGCACCCAAAACTAGCCAAGATCATAAAGATTATTGTATTTTCTAAAAGATAAGATGGTAAACCGAAAACCCTAAAGAAACATGAGACAAACGTCAATAATAAGAAGCTATAATTTCTAATTCGATCTACCATTTTAATTAACTTAAATAAAACATAGAATTCAAAGGAAAAGTACTATTTCCAAAACTTTTAAGTTCAAAATGGAAAGAATGAGCATCTTACCAAGATGAAGTCGAAGAACAATAATCACCGAGAAACAAACGTAGCAGCCATTATTGAGCACATGAGATACCATTCCATTGTTAGACGACGATGAACCAGAGAAAAAGAGAGAATAATGGGCCATTTCGATGAAAATGAAACCAAAGAAACATAGATGAACTTGCGAAGACATGGTGAAGAGAATGAGAACAAGATGCCCAGCCCAATTTTCAACGGCCAGAAACATTACAATAAATTAACACTTCAAAATATAAATTATGTGACGAAAATTTAAAAATTAGGATAATTTATCTCCTGTCATGAAAATAAAAAAATTCAAATAAATGTAAAAATTTTTTTATACCACTGAAAATCTGTGACATAATATTTTTAATCAACCATTGTAATAAATACTTATAATAGGATAATTTGCTCTTGAATAATATCGTTATTTCTCGTACCTTTTAAAAGACCCTTCCACAACTAGCAATTTAGATTCACATAATGTTAACGTAAAAAATAATTCCTACAATAATGTTAGTTACAAACATTTTTCAAAAACAATGTTTACTTTTCATTTTTTAACAAATGGAAAATAAGGGAGATGTTATCTGAACATACTTCTTTTAAATAAAAATTATTTTTACAAAAATATTATTATATATTCATATATTATTAAAATTAAAATGATTTAAATGTGATTTTTAAGACTAAAATGTGGAGTCATTATGCATTATTATTTGTTTGTGCGAGATAAAAATAAATTAACTCAACAAAATTAGATAGAACTACAACGACATATTAGTATTTTATTTTACAATAATATTATTTTGTTAATTATAATCGAAATATTTAATAATATATGAATAAATAAGTAATGTATGCTAATAGAAGTAATTAATTCACATGATATTACTAAATAAATACTCACTTCAATTATTTATTTTTTTTGGTAATCCCAATTCACTTATTTACAATTTAATAAGTCAAAATTCATCAATTTTTTTATATTCTATAATTAGTTGATACTTATAATATTTATTTTTTAAAATCATATTAATTTATTACTATAAAACATCATTTTGGTTGAATCTAAAATTTAAAAAATTAATTATGTTTGAAATACGGATTTGATTTGTTGTAATAAATTTGATTTTAAAAATAACCTAATTGATAACAAATTTAGAGATAAAATTATTTAAGAAAGTATTAAAACTAAGATGATAGATTACCACAGCTTGCATTAATATTTCATATATTAATTTCAACAAGATAACTATTGTGATTAAGGTGGTAAGGAATTTTATTTTAATAAAAGTATCTAATTATAGATAAAATTACTAATTTCATTTATTAATTATATTAAATAGCTAATTATATCTCTAAATAATAATCCTATATAGATATTTAGAGATGAAATTATTTATATAAATCTATACGAAGGGACAAAATTATCTATATGAACTATTATTTAAGAATGAAATTAGATAATTAATATAATTTATGGACCATTTTGTTAGTACCAAATAATTTCAAGAACAAAAATTGATAATTGTATGTTAATTATAACTTAATTTTAGCACATATGAAATTACAATATAGAATATTCTTTAAAATATTTTATAAGAACATTTCGGTTTTCATAATATTTAGTTTATATAATTTTGAAAATAAAAAAATTTAGTTATGGGATAATTAATTATACCTTGAATTTTAAAATTTTGTATTCTAATTTAATATTGCACTTGATTGTATTGATGATGATGATGATAATAAATTACGTTAATCCTAATTAAAGGAAAATACTCGTGAAATCTTCTACTATTAATTTTGTTAATACATTGACATATATATTACTTATAAATGATACTTTTCACATAGACTATCTCATTTTTCCATATTAATTGCATTTAAATACTATTTTTAATTGTTTTACATCACACAATATACAGTAAAGTAATAAATTATAATGATATATCATTTTAAAAAAAAGGTGAGTTCTAAGGGAGTTTTTGAACCCTAGGTTATGCAGCAGAGTATAAGCCGTTTGATTTGCACTATCTCATCACAGCCACAAGTTTAAAGAAATGGTTTTAGATAATTGTGAAAAATTATTAATAAGAATATTAAATTTGGAAAATTATAGTTTGAACTTAAAAAGTAGAATTTATGATGGTCGTTGTTGTCAATGGAGCAATAATATAATAAATATATTTAAGTTTGACTCCATTACAGATTTAAACATATTAAAAATAATAAGGAAAATTTATTTTACTTATATGTGATTTCATATTTTTTTACTTAACTACTTATGATTTCAAATATTACAAATTTACTTAAAATTTCAATTATTAATACTTTATTTACTTAAATTATTTTTCATTCAAAATTTAATAAACATATTCATGCATTATACTTAGTTTTTTTTATCAAATTTTTACTTAATTTGATGTTTATTTAAAACTAAATTACCCAAAAAAATTTATTTCTATTGAAAATTTATTTTTTATAAGTTAATTTACAATTGCTTAATAAAAGACATCAAATTAAAATTTTAAACGATAACTTAATTTTAAATAAATATCAAATTTGAATAAAAATAATAAAAAATTACATCTAATGCACGTGAATCTTTAATTAAATTTTAGGCTAAAAATGATTTTAGTGAGAAAAATTTTTGATGGTTCATATTTGCAATTTTCTCCAAATCTTCTTAACTCATGAAAATTATTTGAAGTCATTTGCGGTCACACGTGGCAAGCTATTAACTTGCCACGTGCCTTGAATTTCAAAATTTGGCCAAAGGCACCGTAAACTTTGCAAAAAAATTTATTTTGATAACTAATGTATTGAATCTAAGATATTATTAAAATAAAATAATACTTAAATAAATTGTAAAATATATTCATATCTTATATGTTACTTTTATATATAAATAATTAATTATAATTAATTAATTTTATCAAACTTCTTTTTCTAAACAACTATGTTATTATTGAGCCAAATTAATTAATATAATCAAATATCAGTCAATAATAAATTCAATAAGTTAATTACTATTATACTAATTTGATTTTCAAACAAGGCCAACGTATTTTGAGAGTATTTGAAAAATACTTTTTTTAATAACTTTTAGCTGATTAGGACTAAGTTGGTTGGCCATTTTTTATACTTAGTAAATAACTAATTGAATTAGTTAATAAATATTAAATCAATTAATTTAAAAAAATTGGTAAACTTAGATTTTCAAACAACTAATTCATTAAATGTATTTAAAAAATTAAATTTATTATCAAATTATATATTTTGTTAAAAGCACTCATGGGAGGAAGTGAATTGGACTCTTTACTTTTTAACATGTAGTACTTATGGTTCAACCACAATAATAATATACATTTTTAATTTTACATGTCCTAATTTAATATATATTAGAATAAAATAATTTTGTATAAATAATAAATCATCATTTAACTTTTCATTCGTTAAACGTACATAATTAATGAATTCAAATTCTTTTTTCATTTTAACAAGATTAATTTATATATATAAATAATACATACCAACACACAAATATATATATATATATATATATATATATATATATATATATATATATATATATATACACTTAAATAAATTTTAAAAAATATGTTCATATCCTTATATGTTATTTTACAAATAAATAAATAATAATAAATAACTAATTTTATTAAATATCTTTATTCAAATAGTCAATATATCATCTAATCAAATCAATTAATATAACTATTAACTAACAATAAATTAAATTAGCTAGCTATTAATGTAATTAACTAATTATCTAATTGGGCCTAAGGAATGGATCGACACTTCTTAGTAATTAACTTCTTGCATATCTTGTTTGATTCAACTCTAAATTTTTTAAAAAGTATCATAAAAATAATTAATTTACCTTGTAATTAAAAAAAAAGTATTATTAAATTTTAATTATCTAAGGATATCATCCTTTTAAGCTATATTTCTAATACCTTTCTAACATAATTTTTTGTAAAGTTATAATTTCTTAATTTTTAATTTATTATAAAAATATGAAATAAACTATTATAAAAATATTATAATATCTTATATTTACACTCACGCGCACATGTATCTTAAATTATCTTAATGTAATTAAAATAAAAATATTAGTAAAGTTATTAATTCTATTAAATTAAATTTATATAAAATATATAAGAAATACAAAATTTTTATTTTAAAAATTAATGTTAAGATAATAAGTAATAAAGAAAAAATTTTAAATAAAATAATATATCAATTATAAGTAATTTTATTTAGATTTTAATTTTCGTTATAATCATATTTATGATTATATTTATAATTTATACCTCTTAATTGAATAATATTTAATATTTATTTTATATAATAGTCATTCTATTGTTTATATAATTTATAAAATAATTATATTTTACATAATTAATAATATTATTTAAATAATTATATTATATTTATTATAATTTTCAAACTCATAAAAAGAATTAAAAGTTAAAGTGATTATTTATTAAAGTAAGTTGAAGGAATTTTGTGTTTTTATCTATATATACTATAAAAAATTTTCTTACCAAAAATGTTGTAAACAACTTTCCGTAATTTTCAATATTTCCTCAGAGAGAGAAACGAACATGACACTCTGACAACAACCAGTTGAGGGACACTAAATTCACGGGTTGAAGGAACGAATAACGTTACACGTCATCAGTGATGTTGACATGTGGCAAGAACGTCAAAAAAGAAAGCAAGCAGCTGTACAAAAAGACTATTTATAAACTCATAATTTTATCAAATGTGTTCGGTCCAATAACTTAGGCTTTAAATTTTTATATTTATAATAATAAATTTTATAAATTTATTTTATTATTATATAATTAGTTAATAACTCATAATTTATATATAAAATTTAATTTTAAATTTAATTTTTAATGCATATAATATTAAAAATGTTATTTGTACTAAAATTATAATTCAAAATTAAATTTTAAATATTAATAAGAATTTTCAATTAATATGGAATAAGAAAGTAAATTTGTAGACGGAGCCACAAAGAGCACCAAGAAACAGAGTCACCCGTATCTCTCTCTAGATCTCCCTCAAAGTAAGAAAGAGAAAAACCAAAAGCCATGAAAACATTGGAGGTTTGCAGAATAGAACCAGCAACAACAGGAACATCAGACAATTTTACCGCACCAACGATGCTTCTTCTGACCTTCTTCGACATACTTTGGCTGAGGTTTCCTCCTGTCGAGCGTCTTTTCTACTACGAATTCCGTCACTCAGCTTCTTCTTTCTTTGATTCCGTTTTGCCAAAGCTGAAGCAATCACTTTCTGTTGCACTTCACCATTATCGTGCTCTTGCTGGTAATCTCTGTTGGCTTCATGACTCCCACAAACCAGTCGTTAAATTTGTCGCCGGCGACGCCGTCTGCTTCACTGTCGCTGAGTCTGATGCCCATTTCAACCATCTATCAGGTAAGACAACCTCAATTTTGTCGTCACATAGGGTTTTGTTTCCTTTGGCTCCTGCAATTTTATTGTCCGACTTTAACTCAATATGTGGAAAATCTAACTTAGAGCTATATTATTTTTATTATTAAATCACTACTTGTTGTCTCATATTTGTGTTTTTTTTCCTTTTTTTTTTTAAATTAGTTTCTTTGCCTTGAGATTTAAGGATAGGCAAGCCAGTTGTAAGAATGAAAATAATATAGGGAGTGCGTTTCAATTTTTGATATGAGAAGATTTGGAAGTAAAAGTAGGAGATAGGATTTAGATTTTATTTTAAGATATGATAGGATAAATTATCATTATTGCATAGAATATGATTATCAAAGGATACAATATAATATTATTTAATTTTTTTTACAGAGTTATCTCAGAAAATAATAATATAAAATTATATTTTTCATTGTCTAGTATCATATATAATGGGGGTAATATTATAAAATTTGATTAATGGGGGTGGAGAGAAAATTTGACAAACTTTAAATGACATGTATAATGGAAAGAGAAAAGAATTTCCCTTTATCCTATCCGATTATATACAACCGACCCGAAAAGAATAAATTTATTCCGTTACAACATGATAGAATGCTTTTGCAACATGTTGTTATTCTGTTCAATATCCAATGTTTCCTACGAACATCTGCTACTTTATCACGAAGAATGTTTGACCATCACTTCATTCATTAACTTTAATTGATTTGAAGATATTTAGTTGATTGATCAAATTAAATATTTATTTTAAATATTTAGTAAATAAATTTATGATCAGCATTAATCTTCAATTAGTTGTTTTGAAAAAATTATTCTTATTTTAATTAATTAATTCTTCGATTTTTTTAATTACTAAATATTTGATTAATCGGAGTGGAGAATAAATTTGACAAACTTTCAAGGATATGTACAACGGAAAGAGAAGAGAATTTCCGTTTATTCTATCCAATTATATACAACCCAACCCAAAAGAATTTATTCCGTTACCGCATGATAAAATGCTTCGGATACCATATTATTATTCTATCCAATATCCAATGTTTTCCCTCAAACATCAGCTATACAGTTGTAAAAATTGCTTGACAATCAGTTTATTCATAAAATTCTAGCTGATTGATTTAGGGTATTTAATTGATTGATCAAACTAAATAATTATTTTAGGTATTTTGTAGATAATTATTTCGATCTCAACCATTTTAAAAAACTTGGAAAATCAGTATTTTTAAGAGACTAATTTTTAAAAGTAAATAATTATTCTTAAATTATATAATTATATATATTTATTATTTTATTTAAAATGTTGTATGAATGAGTTGAACTCCAAACCATATAATACAAAAGTAGAAGTTCAATCATTTAATTACTAATTATTTTTAATATATAAATTTAATATATGTTATGGTATAATAATTCTTTGTACGGCTGAACATAAATTACATATCCAATCAAATTCGACCGTACCAATGATACAAATCGGTTGAATCACAGGATTATATTCGGATGAGAATTATGATAAAAATCGGTTATATAGGTGGGTTTCGGGTTAATATAAATAAATCCGTGTATGACCGGCACCAGCCACGGAGACAAATAGTGAGTAAATTTGTCTTCACTCCTTCGCATGAACCTTGTACTTTCTATGAAAAGAATATAATATTATTTTTTAACTATTTTTTATTTGTACAACTTAAAACAATGATTTAATTTTTCTTTTAAAAAAATAAAAATCAACAAAATGATACTAATTAACCAGATCATTCCACCGACATATAGATAATTTCTCCGGTGATCTAAATTTGTTCTTATTCTTTCACTAATTCAATTTCCTAGTCAATTACAAAGCAAATTTCCCAAAGGATTCTAAATTTGTAAAGTATAATTGGTTTAAATCATTTCACATTTAATAAGAGTAACATCCATTTCCTAAACCATATATCGAACAAATCCATTTAATACATAAGCATTCTATTTTCTATCAAAAACTTTATCATGTCTCTTCCAAACAGTTAAAAAAAATACAATCACAAGTGAGTGCTTAACAAATCCAAGAACCATTAAAAAATAAAAAAAATATATTCACTAAAAATAAAATTTAAATCTTTCATATCAATTAGATTAAATTTTACAAATTTGTCTCATCACTAATAGTTTTTGATTTGCATTCAAATCAATTTGGGATTCCACCTTCGGTGCATAAAATATTATTGTTAAAAAATATTTATTTCATAAAAGGCTACTACAAATAATGAATTCTCTAAATATGTGTAAATTTGCTATATACATCTAATCATGCATGTTAAATATTTTCTTTTAAATGAGTTAAAATAATGTAAGAACAATATATCATTTTAAAAAATTATGCATAAATTCAATATTTTAGATTCAATCTCAGTATGATAAGATAGATTATAGAAATAATAAAGAACAATATGTCATATTTGTGTTGTTTATCTTGTACTAAAATAAAAAACACTATCTTTTAGCCCATACTAACAATAACATCTAGTTAAGCCACAAATTATAGGTTTAATATAGATATAAAGTGTATGTAAGATTAAAATTTAAAGGCATGAGATTGAAAGGAAGGCGCATTATAAAACAATCAATAAATACTATAGGAACAAGATTTTATTTAAAATAAAAGATAAAAAGGAAGAATTAGCAAACAAATAAATAACTACTAGAAATTAAATTTATCTTTTATGAGAAAAAAGTTATATAGCTAGAATAAGATCCGTTACTTTTAGTTTCACTTTTTATCTCCTAGAAAAGGAAAAAGTTCACAATAAATAAAGTGTAGTACTAAAATTGTGAAATTGAAAGGATAAATTGGTAAAAGATAAAATAATGAAGAAAAAAGAAAGAAAGAGAAATCGAAGGATTCATAAAAAATAAAAAATAATAGAGATAAAGAGAATAAAAGCGGGTGATGGTCTGATAGTAAAAATCAGAAAGGCAAAATAAGAAATAATAAAGAAAAAAGGGTTTGGAGAAGTCCAAAAAAAATAAGAAAAAAGGCAATCAATAATGAACCAAAATGAGAGACTTTTGGTAAAACTAATTGCACACAATTAATTATTTTCAATGCAAGCAAAAACTTTTCCAAGAAAAATAATAGGGCCAAATTAAAATAATTAATAGGGATAATAAAATTCATACTTATATAACTCTAAAAAAATTTAAAAATTAGAAGGGATAGCTGCCTTTGTAATGCAACACATAGGTTTGTCCCTGGCTTTCAACATTTCAAAAACATAGAGAACAATTTTTTTGACAATTACAAAAAAAATATAATAAGTATAAAACATAAAGCATAAAATATGTAACACTCTTAAAATTTACATAAAAAATTTACTTTTCAAAATATAAGAAGCATAAAATAGAAAGCATAAACTTATTTTTCATAATATATAAGAAACATAAAATAGAAAGTATAAAACAAAAAAGCATAAACACATAAAAAATTTGTAAAAAGCATAAAGCATAAAATGTTAAAACTGGAAAGCACAATATAAGAAATATAAATATAAGAAAATAGATAGCATAAATTATTTTTCATAATATATAACAAGCACAAAATAGAAAGCATAAAACAAATAGTAAGACTCACCTTAAATAGCTAAGATTAGATTATAAATTTAAAGAGCGACTGCATTCGAAGGCAACAAAGAGGTGCTGCACAATGGTGGAAGACAAAGAAGAGGAGGACAACGTTAGCAGCTGAAAGGGAAAAATGAGGGTGGTCTTGTTGTGTGAGTTAATATACAAGGGATTTACCAATAGAATTAGTGATAGATAGAAATACCTTCATTAGTAAACTCATTGTTAATTTAAAAAAAATCCATCTCTAATTTTTTTTAAATTTTTGTGCAAAAAGTTGTTACTAATTCTATCAATACTTTTGTCTGTAATTTGAAACTTGATTTTTTTTTCATCACTAACTCCGATAGTAAAAGTTACAGATGAAATTAGCGATAACTTAAGCTTTACATGAGATAATTCTAGAAATCTTTAATGTTAATGACAGAGTTATATAAGATGAAAAATCATTGCTAAATTTAGAAGAGAACATTAACTCATGGAGTCACATTTACAAATGGAAAAACCACTTCAAAATTCATCACTAAATGTTCCTCATCAATTTTCCTTGCTAAATATGGATTTTCTTGTAGTAGAAGGCATGATGTGCTACTTGCTTAGAATTGCTACAACCTATAAGATTTGAAGGGCACCCAACTTTATCGGTTTGATTTGAACTGCGGTTGGCTATGGGTGTTCACTTTGTCACCTAATCATGATTCAGGCAATTTAAAGTTTTGATGAAAACCATTTGATATTGCCCGGTACTCAGCCTTAGTTCTTTGTAAATAATAAATAGTTATTAACTTTTAATTAATTAAATATACATAATAAAATTAATACACATTAGCAAAATAGTTATATAATTTTTTTGATGAATTTAAATTTTATTTACATTCAAACTAAAAATTTATAAGATTAATTTATACATATATATAATACATATATGTACAACAATTTTTTTTGATTTGTTATTGGTTTGGTATGATTTTAAAATATTGGTTAAACAAAAAGGAATTATTTAACATACAAAATATTATAAATAGTGTAATCATTTTTTTATCATGTTACGTTCTTCTTAAAAATATGAAGGAAAATAACATAACCATTAGAATATATATATATATATATATAGTATTTTGAAAACTTGATAAAAAATAATACAAAAGTATATACGAACACCTAAATATATTTATTTCTTAAAAGAAAATTTATAATAATTTATTTTTTAAACAAAATTTTGATAAGTATAATAAATTATAGTAATTAATTTTTGAAAAATATATTCACATTTTCTAAATTTTAATGAAATTATACAAACCCCTCTTTAGTTTCAAAACCTACACATATTTCTCTTGAAAGATGAAAGAATATAACACTTAGACCTAAATTTGAACTTTTCTTTAATAAAATTATGAAAAATGTTAATTATAAATTCAATTCAAACAATATATGCCAATATGAAATATTCTAAGTATTTTGGGATATATAGAAACAATACTTTGATTAAACTCAAATAGCTAAAATATAACTAACAAAAAAGTCAAATTATAACATAAGTGTTGTAGATTTTTAACTATTTGAGTTTAAACAAAGCGTATTTTTGAGAAGAATATGTTGAAAATGGAGAACACTAAAGATGAATAAAGAAGAAAAAGACAAATAAATTATACTTGATTATTTTTTATCTCTTCACACTATTACAAAATGATCCTTCATGTAGATTATTCACCTTACACTTATTCTTTTACATAGAATCACACACATAACATATTAGATCTCTCTTCTAAATACTTACTTTCTGAGTTATGCAATCTCTCAATATAGCATCACCTTCTTAACTAAATTCTTATCTCTCAACATTATATAAGAACTTCTTTTTATAGTGCTAACAAACTAACCACTATTTAGGAATATTCTTTTCCTTAGTTTTGGGTTATTGTCTTTATAGTTCACTTCCTTAAACCAAAATATTTAAAGAATCATTCTTAACATACCTTTAAGTCTTTCTAATGTATCAATCTTCAATGATTTAGTAATAATGTTACTAGCTTGCTCTTCTGTTTTGTAGTAAGCCACTTCTAATTTTCTTTTCTTCACCTTTTTTTGTTAAAAGAAATAGAGAACAAGGCAACTAGTGTTGATTACCCTCCTTGGATATTATCATAAGAGTATTCTCTTGCTGCAAAATGTTTAATTTAGGCCATACTATTGCCTAAAGAGTAAGTCTATTACTATAACCCTACCAAAGTATTAGCGATCTTATAAGTTATCTATCCTTTCATTGGTCACAAATTAATGCCTTCTTGTATCGAAACCATGATCTCTAGGATGAAGTAATGTCTTGGTACCATTAGACTAATCACCTTGGTGGTTCCCTTTGTTCACTTGATCCCTTTGAAAGTGAAATTTGTCATTTATATGCTTACTTCTTCCATGAAAAACTAAATTCTTAGCAACTTAATAGCTAATTAGTTGTTAACACAATTCTTCATTACTTGTTCAACCTTCATATGCACTTGCTCAAGTAAGTTTTAAAGTTATATAACTTGACATGTAGTTGTAAATGCTGCCACATATTCATCTTCATATATAAATAATGTCACAATTAGTTGTCTTTTCGAATTCCATGAAAAAGTAGTGTTATGAAATTGAAAAACACAAGGTTTATTTGAATATGTTTTCATTTTTTCATTTTCAAAAATTATTTTTAAAAATATTTTTTATTTTTAAAAATTATTTTTGAATTTAAAAAAAAATAAAAAATCAATAGTATTTAAATAAGTAAATAAGAAAATATTTTATTTGACTACAAACTAATATCTAGAATAAAAGAACAAGCTAAGAAAGCATTAAAAACTTGTTTATGTTTTTTTGCTTTTAAGTTACACATTTCAAGTTACAATTTTTAATAAAAAATTTTGAAAATAGTTTGCCAAATAAAAATTTTTGCTTTTAAAAATTAAAAAAACATAAATTATTTTTTTAAAAATAGTAAACAAATAGATCTATAGCCACTAATGGTCTTTTATCATCTTCATAATCATACCAATTATTGTTCGAGTACTCTAAAATTCCTTTTCTTCTAGAACAAGTGTTAGACCTTGATTTTTGGTACTAAAGACATATCTTAGGATCCTTTTAGCTACTAGTAGATAGGAATGCTTAGAATTATCTATAAATTTATTGACCAAACCTACTTTATATTATATATATTAGGTTCAGTGTTACATAGATAACTTAAATGGCCTATAATTTGCTTGAATATTAAAGAATTGACTATTTTTTCATTTTGATCTTTCATTAGTTTGCACTTTTTGTCAATTGGCATTTTTACATTCTAAGTTAGCATGTTGAATTTTTTTTTTCATAATATCATTAGCATACTTCTAATGCATAAATACTTTTTTTGAAGTTTGAACAAACTTCATCTTGAAAAAATAAGATGGTAACCTAAATTTAACAGTTCAAACTCTTTATTCATAATTGCTTTAAACTCTTCAATTCTGTTTGATCACTCCTAATAATAAAAAAATATCCATATATAAACACATAATCATCATGGTTTTCTGATTAATTTCTTTTACATATAGTTTATACTTAGAAGAACCTTTTTTAAAGTTATGTTCCTTAAAGAAAAGATCAAATTTCTTATTTAAGTCTCTTAGAGCTTGTTTAAGCTTATACAAAATTTAGCATAAAGCTAGGTGGTTGACATATACACATCCTCATCTAAAAGACTACCTAGGAATGTTAACTTTATATGTAGTTAATATATCTTCTAGCCTTTGTAAGTTGCCATTGTAATGACTAATATCACTTTTTAATCATTCCAATAGGAGAGAACACTTATTTGTAATCTTGCCTTTACTCTTATAAGAATCCTTTAGTTGCTAGTCAAGCTTTATGCTTTTTAATCTCACCATTTAGTTTCACATTTTTTTCGGGTAATGGTGAGAGTGGTTACATTACTAAATGCATACATACAAAGACTAAGGATCGAATCCTAGATGTAGTGAAAGGCGCAAAGCCTTCAAGGAACATCGAATACCACTTGAGCTATAAGCTTTTGACTAGTTTTACTTTGGTTTTGTATAACTATTTCATATCAATTGGCCTTTTATCTTTTAGAAGATAAACCCCATATATAGTTTTTCTTAATTACTTTCAATTTTTATTTCATTACTTCAATTTAGGTTACTTCTTTAATTGCTTGCTTAAAGCTTATTGGTTCATGATCGGTAAATAAGGATGAGTGCATTAAATCACCATTTTCATTCACTTGATCATTTGAGAATAGTTCATGCTCTTTGTTTTTGACAAATTATTGTCTAATTTTGCTTGATTGTTTGGGTTTAGTGGTTAGTCCCTCACCATGCATAACCTGATCATTCACCCTTTGACTTGAAAGGTTGCTTTCTCCTTGAATCTTAAGTAGTATACTTTTTTGCTTTTCTTTTCTTTTTTTATTTCTCTTAGTAGTCCCACCCATTGGTTTCATCAATGATCACATGTTTATAGATAATGACCTTGTGATCTTTAGGATTAATCAATTTATAACCCCCTCTTGAATGATAACCTACCAAAATTGCTTGATCATTTTAGTTATCTAGCTTTTTCCTCCTTTCTTTTGGAATGTGTACATGACATAGAAAGTCAAATACTCTTAAGTGACTAACCACATGGCTTTTACTTATCCACATCTCCTTTAGTGTTTTATTGATCAACTTCTTAGTTAGGAATCTATTTAAGATGTACATGGTACATGAAATAACTTTCCCTTCATAGTTAGTTGGCATGTTCTTTGGCTTTAGCATTCTCTTCACCCTATTTAATAAGATTTTATTCCTTTTCTTTGCTACACCATTACGTTAAAATGTGTATGGAGCTATAACCTCATTTATAATATCCTTTTTATAATAAATTCATTGATCCCATTGGAATTATTTTCACTTTTCTTAGTTTTTAGCACTTTAAATGATCTTCGACTTTACTTCCTTGCTAGTTGTTTGAACCTTTTAAAGGTCTTAAATGCTTCTGACTTGTGCTTGATTAAATAGACCCAAATCTTTTGGTTAAAGTCATTAATATATATAATAAAGTAGTTATTTCCACTAAAAAATAAAACGCTTATTAGCCCACACATATTAGAATAGACGAGTTTGAAAGGTTTATTTGTTTTATGTTCATTTTACTTCTAGAATGATCAATATGATGTTTTTTGACCATATATCAATTGATATATTATAGGTAGACTAAGTTTCATCCTTATTCTACCATTTAGTTTAAGCTTTTGAAATTTAGATGACAAAGTTGATATGCTAGACCTAGCCTTGATCCTTCATAATAATACTTAAGCATTGGTAAACATAATTTTGAATTTCAATCTAAAGGTTCCTACTTTTGGATAAAAAAGCCTTCAAGATGTTCTTATTGCTCTCCACGACCAACTCTCCTTATTTCATACGTATATTATAGCTTTTTTTCAACAATTGCCCTAAACTTAAAAGATTATTCTTCATAACAGTTATATATAACATTTTTGAGATGAATGCATCACTTTTATTCTTTTGTTGGATTAAGATACTGCCTTTTCCTTCAACTAGAATAATGCTATTTTTTAATCTTACAAATTTATCTAATTCAATTAATAACTCCCTTCTTCTTACCATATGGTTAGAACAATCAAAATCTAAAAATTAAGAATTAAACTTAGAATCATCAAAGGTTGAGGTTACCATTAACATTACATGATTACCATCTTTATTCTCTTACATAAATTTGGTAGCTTCTTCAGTTTAAATGATCATCTTCTTGAATTTACACTTATAAGCAAAATGGTCATGTTTATAGCATTCAACATTTAATATGGGACTTGATAAATCTTGGTGTTCTGTTATTTCCTTTATCTTTGGTCTTCTATTAAGGCTTACGCATCCTTAATCTTTCATGAATTTTTCTTCTTTTTCACCCTCATGATCATCTTTCCTCTTAAAATCTCTTCCTTTATAATTACCTTTTCCACGTCTTTAGGGATTTCTTCCTCTTTGTGATCCTTTTAAATTCTCTTTTCTAAACATAATTTTGAAATTCTTACTCTACTATTTTTTAGAATTCCTCTTGTTAATCTTCGGCTTGTGAGCTTCCTAAGAACTCTGTAAATCATCCATTGTTTGCTATCTAGATCCTTTGACTTCTTAATCACTACCACAATATGATCAAATTTTATTGTCAAAGTTTTTAGAATTTTCTTTATAATAGCAAGATCTTTGATTGTATCTCTATTGGCTTTCATTTGGTTTGTTAATGCTAGAACT
This sequence comes from Sindora glabra, assembly GCA_020226215.1. Classification (NCBI taxonomy): domain Eukaryota; kingdom Viridiplantae; phylum Streptophyta; class Magnoliopsida; order Fabales; family Fabaceae; genus Sindora; species Sindora glabra. Next base: position 80,872,433 of record CM035228.1, read on the forward strand.
TTTGTAAAATAATCACTAAAGCACTTTTGGTTGGCAATCTATAAAAGCTTGAATTGCCTTTGCAATGTTTGAAGCCACACTTTCTTCATCTTTTTAGCCTTTTTATAGCATTTCTCTAAGATTTCTCATATATTCTTAGAAGTTTTAGCGCCAACAATCTTTTCAAAGATTGTGTTGTTAAAACTTTGATGAACGAAGTAAAGATCCTAACAGTTTTTCTTCTTACTCTCAAGATAGGCCTTCTTCTTTACTTTAGAGACTCTTTTGCCAATTTTTACAAATCCCTCAATAACAACATCCAAGACCTCATTATAACCAAAGAGTTTTTTTTATCTGGATGCTCCACTTATCAAAGTTTTTTATTCCAAGATTGGAAAAGAAGTATGAAAAGACTCATTCGAAATTTTCATGATTGAACCTTGCTTTGATACTAATATATTGTGAATGGAAAACATTAAAGATTAATAAAAAAAGATTAAAGAAGAAGAAGAAGAATAAGAATAAATTGCACTTGATCCTTTATTTATGATCTTCACATACTGTTACATGATGAGCCTTTATGTAGATCATTCACTTTGCACTCATTCTTTTAATAGAATCACACATACACACACACACATAGAGCATATCATATCACTCTTTTTGAACGCTCACTTTTTGAACTGTGTAATCTTTCAATATTACATCACTTTTTTAATTGAATTCTTATCTTTCAACACTAGATGAGAACCTCTTTTATAATACAAATAAATAACTAACAAATTAACCATTCTAACTAATTAAACACTTAGTAGGAACATTTCCTTTTTAGTTTTGAGTTTTTCTTTTTACAACAAAAAATAGTTAAATTATCACATATTGTTTGATTTGAATCCATAATTATCTTTTCTTTTCATTTTATCAAAGAAAAGTTTAAATGTGACTTTAAATGTAGCATTGTTTTATAGTTTAAAAGAGGTTTGTATAGGTTTTGAAACTAAAAAGAAGATTCATATAATTTCACTAAAACTCAAAGGAGATCAATATATTTTTTTTGTATTTTTTTAAGAATAATGAATAAATAATAAAGTACAAAAATATATCTTTTAGAAGAAATTTTAATATAAAAATAATATATGAAATTTAAAATATAATTAAAGTAAAAGAATATCTTGAATTAAATTATAAATTATATTCATATTCTTATATATCATTTTATATATAAATAATTAATATTAAATAACTAATTTTATCAAACTTTATTCAAACAACTAATTATTAATTGATTAAATTAACTAATACAATTAACTATTAAGTATCAATTAATTGAATAAACTAACTACTAATATAATCAGCTAATCTCAAATAGAGCCATGGTCTTTTTATTGATTTCATTAAGAATATTAGTGTTGTCCAATAATCACTTTTTTTTGAAATAGTAGAAGTAATTAAACTATTAAATGTATATAAACAAGGTCTTAGGATCAATCATAGGATACAAAAAAAAAAAAGAAGCAAAACCTTTAAGAAATAACATAAATCACATGAGCTAGAGGCTCTTAACATAATATTTTTATTTTTAGGAATTAGGCAATGTTATGCAATTGTGATAAAGTATAATTTTGATAGTTTTAGTTTCATACTCACTTACCAAATTACATGATTTCATAAAATAGCTTGCAACTTTTTTTTAAGGTTATAAATTTAAATTTGACTTACTACCCATTATTGTGTAAATTACTTTTAGATTAAAGTAGATACAACATTTAATTTCTTATTTGTAAAGGTAGTAATTATTATGTTCTTCAAATTTTATAATTAGCACTATTAGTTCCTTATTTTTATATTTATTATAATTATTCATTATTCTCTTTACTCATAACACTAAAATAAAAGTAAAAAAAAATATAAGCAGAAATAAGCATGTATTCAATATTGTTAAGGTGGGATTTGACAAGATATTTCAATTTTTTTATTTATTTTAATATTATAAGTGAAAGGAGTGACCAATAAATATAACAAAAGTGAAAATCAAGAACTAATAATGATAGTCATAAAATTTAAGAGATATAAGAGATATCACTTTTATAAATAATGAATTAAATATTATATTTACCTTTTAAATTATCACTGATTTATACTTTACTGTTTAATAAAAACTGTTAAAATATTTTCACCGATAAAAATTATTAATTATTAATATTTTTTTGATACCATGATACCCTGATACCCTGTTATTCATTATACTAACGGTGAATTAAATTCCTCCTCGAGATTTATATTGGTCCAACACTTGAATGATGGATATTGGATAATGGATGGGTTGTCCCTACAGGTACTGATCCCTGCAAGGCATCAGAATGCCACCATCTCATACCCCACCTGACCGCATCCCATGAACAAGCTCCAGTTATGGCCCTGCAGGTCACTTTTTTTCCGAACTCAGGCTTCTGCATCGGAATATCCTCAAACCATGCCGTTCTTGATGGCAAAACATCAACCTCCTTCATGAAATCATGGGCCTATATATGCTACAACCTTATACAATCTTCGTCTTCTCCGACGTTGCCGCCTGAGCTCACACCATTCTACGACAGGTCAGCCATTAATGACCAGAACGAGCTCGAAACAAGATGTCTCACCGGATGGCTTAACCATGGCGGACCGAACAACAGAAGCCTCAAGTTTTGGGATCTCCAAGTCGATCTAGAATCATCTAGAGGCGTATTCGAATTAACACGACCAAACATCGAAAAGCTGAAACAATTTGTGGAAGATAATAATATACAAGACAAGAAAATTCACCTGTCAACATTCACGTTGTCTTTTGCGTATGCTTGGGTTTGTAAAGTGAGGGCTGAGGAAACAAAAGCCAGTAAAGTTTACTTGGCTGTGCCTTTGGAATGTAGGCATCGTTTAAAGCCACCAATTCCTGCAACGTATTTTGGGAATTGTATTGTAGGTCAATTTCCTGTTGCTGAGACAGTGGATTTATTGGGTGAAGATGGGTTGATTTCAGCTTTGAAGGCAATAAGTGAGGCTTTGAAGAATTTGAAAGATGGGGTTATGTCTGGAGCAGATGCTACGATTTCAGTATTGCAAAGTAAACTGAACAGAGATATTAAGGTGACTGGATGTGCTGGGACGCCTAAGTTTCAAGTTTACAGTGCAGATTTTGGTTGGGGAAGGCCAAGGAAGGTGGAGATGACTTCTGTGGATAAGACGGGAGCAATTTGGCTCTCTGAGAGTAGGAATGATGATGGAGGAGTTGAGATTGGTTTGGTGTTGAAGAAATGTGCAATGGATGCTTTTGCTTCTCTGTTTGTCAGAGGGCTTGAAAATCTCTAATTTTCGAGGGTTATTATGATTTTTAGGTAAGTGGAATAATTAATTTGAAAGTGAAGAGTTTGATATTATATAAAGAAATGTGTTTTATAACAATATTTTAGTAGTACAGTGGCATTCTATGTTATTTTCAAATTTTACTGCTTATTATGTTTGGAGTCAGGGATTCAAAATAAGTTAAAATAATTAGGACTTTCGTATCATTATAAAAACAAATAAATAAATAAATAAATTTTAATAAATTTATTTTATTATTATATAATTAATTGAGAGTTTATAATTTATATTTAAAATTTAATTTTAATATATTTAATATTAAAAATGTTATTTGTAACAAAATTATAATTCAAAATTAAAATTTAAATATAAATAACAAATCATCAAGAAAGTAATTTTGTATAATAATAGACGCCACCGCAGGTGCTTAGCCACAAAAAGCACCAAGAAACAGTCACCGGTATCTCTCCCTAGAGCTCCCGAAAGGAAGAAGCAGCAAAACCAAAAGCCATGAAAGCGTTGGAGGTTTGCAGAATAGAACGAGCAACAACAGGAACATCAGACAATTTTACCGCACCAAGGTTGCTTCCTCTAACCTTCTTCGACATACTTTGGCTGAGGTTTCCTCCTGTCGAGCGTCTTTTCTACTACGAATTCCCTCACTCAGCTTCTTCTTTCATTGAAGCAATCACTTTCTGTTGCACTTCACCATTACCTTCCTCTTGCCGGTAATCTCAGCTGGGCCCATGACTCCCACAAACCCGTCGTTAAATATGTGGCCGACGACGTCGTCTGCTTCACTGTCGCTGAGTTTGATGCCCATTTCAACCATCTATCAGTTAAGACAACCTCAATTTTGTCGTCACATAGGGTTTTGTTTCCTTTGGCACCTGCAATTTTATCGTCAAACTTTCGACCAATATGCGGAAACTCTAACGTAGGGCTATACTATTTTTATTATTAAATCACTGACTGTTTTTTCATATTTATATATATTTTTAATTAGTTTCTTTGCTTTAAAATTGAAGGATAGACAGTTAAATGTAAAAATTAAAATAATAAAATGACTCTCGCCTCTTATTTATATGCTGACTGATGGACGTCCACATCATCATGATTTTAATTTGAACAAATAAAAAAGATAGAGTCAATTGTGTTTTTGATAACTAACAGATAAATTCAATTTTTGATAATCACTTTTTTAAAAAGTTTTTATTAGTTTGTTTTTTTTTAGTTAATCAACTCTTTTTTTAGAAAAAAAATGAGTAATTTTCTTTTTTCTGAGTTTGGTGTAATTATTGTGGATAAAAACAAAAACCCCCCAATGATTTTTGTTAAAATTGCATCGAATATAGCATCAAAGCACGTTGTAAAATCAAGTTTGTATAAATTTTTGCAAATTGTAATTTAATATATAACTCTAATTTTTTTTTCATTGATATCAAAACTAGGTTGCTCTGTTGTTTGTGTTTCCCAGTATTAAATTTTGTGTAAAGCATATACTGTAATTTTTTTAGTATGCTTTATATATATAACAAGATAAAAAAACATACACATAATTCTCAAACTCTCAATTTATGTACCATGTTTTCTCAAAAAAAAAAAAATCTTCACATATATGCATATGAAACTAAGAACTATCATGTAGTGTATATATATGTATATATATATGTATATATATATATTAGTAATTATGACATATGATGCATGATTGTGTTGCATAGCATGGCTTTTGGATTTTTTTTTTGTTGTTGGATTTTAAATATGACTTGTGAGTCGTGCATTTCTTTATTTTCTGATGTATATTTTCTTCTCATCTCACTCCCCTCAAATGTAACTTGAGGTTTATGCTTTAAAATTGTATTTGCAATAGAGTGTCTTAGGATGGCACAAGGAAAAGTTAAGGAGTTAGTTTAAGAATATTATTAGAAAATAGGATTTTGGGGCCATAATATGTGACATTTTAATTTCTTTATATATTTGATAATATTGATATGTATGTGTTTATTATGTGATAGCATATGCTTTACTTATATGATGTATAAGACACACAAGATATAATGTATGAAAAGGTAGGCTATCCATATGGCCACTGTCACTTTAAAAATGCTTAAACCTTTTAGATAATGTTGTTGTATGTTTATAATATTCTTGGATATGAATACTAAAAAAATAAAGTAAAATAAATATTTTTAAGGTTTTATATAAGATATGGTCCACCTTGGAAGCTAATTACCATGTTTGATATACCAATGGAAAGAGAAAAAAGAGTACTTCTTTCTTGATTGGTTATTATAGTTGGAAAAGCCTCCCCATGGCGGCATATAGATCTCATGTGCTACTTGTAAGAATGGGAGAATTGTTTTTTTTCTTTTTTGAATTTAAGCCTTTCTTGGGGCAAGTGGGCCTTATTTTGAGGCACATTTTAATTAAAAGAAATCAATATCTTCATATTGATATATATAATTTGCATGTTTCTAGAGCATGTTTAACACTGTTCTTTTTTTTTTTTAAAAAAGGTGGCAATACTAATATGTTTGACTGTGAGTTAAATTTATTTTCTTGTCTATAGTCATGGAACAATGGTTCTTAGAGGAAGATGATCCATATGGCTTCTTGGAATAGGTAGGTGAAGACCTTAAAGAATTAGATTAGATAGAAACCCCTAAAGACCTTTAGAGAATGATGAACAATTACATAAAAGAAATATGTTGAAAACATGTCCCATGGAATCCTTTTTAAAAGAAGTAAAGGCTCTTAAAGTGAACCTCAGCCATAAAGCAAAAGTGTTTCCGAACTTCTTTTGGGCGCATACACTACTGAACATAGTTCCAGATGACAATTTCTGGGGCCCATTCAAAAAGAAACTATAGCTATGCAGAGATAGAAAGCTAGGAGTTGTGAAATTCATTGCATTGAAAAAATACATGGAAAAATTAAGACTCTAGTCATATGTCAAATCAAATTAGAGTAAGATGATTCAAATGTGCTAATTCCTAAATATGAAAAATACAAGGTGCTTTGGGTATAGTGCATTAGAAAATGGAATGCATTTGAAGGTATAATTAAAGTTATGAATAAATATGAGTTTCGATTGGTTCACTATAACAATCTACCTAAATTCTTCAAACATTGCATAGAAATGAAGACTTTAAATTCAAATTAGAAAGTCTAAATAGGAAAACTAGTTGTCTAGTTTATGAGACTTTTCGCATGTAATTTTTTCTTATGTTATTTTGCATAAGATTTTTTTGATTGAACTTATTTGTTTGATGAATGCATAATTTATTCATATATATTTATCTTATAGAATACTTTAATTAAGTGAGAGCTCTTAGATTTTGAGTCTTTTAAGAGCTATAAGGATGATATTTGTATGAAAAATGTTTAATAGAAAATGATGATATTATTTAGTAAACATGTGATGGGGGTATGACAAATGTAAACTCTCAATCATGAGCCTAATAGTGTCGCCGTTGTTCTGTACTAGAGTTGTGCAAATAAATGATATTGTATACTTTTAAGAAATGTTTAGATGTTGTGTTTTAGTAGAATGGCTAACAAGAATATTATTGCTGAACTTAATAAAGGTGACAAGTTAAATGGGGACAACTGGGATATATGGCACCAGAAAATAACTTACATTTTGGAAGAGCAAGATGTTCTTGAATCATTAACTAATGTTATGAGAGATCTTGAGCATAGGAACACAGCCTAGCATAGAAGAGATTATGAGGCATATGCTATTTGGAAGAGAAAGAATAACATTGCTCACATTACATTTTAAGTATAATGGCGAATGACCTTATGTGTGAGTATAAGAAATACCCAATTGCCTAGGGTATGTGGATTGCTCTCAAGGAAAAATATAGTGGAACTTTTGCTATAAAATTGAGGAAACTCATAATCAAGTTTGACACTTATAAACTCAAACCTAATACATTGATAAGACAATATTTATGTGAAATGTCAAGTATGATTCGTGAATTGAAAACTATTATGTATGAACTCTTTAATGAGTAGCAAGTGCAGGTTGTGATTAGGTCACTTCTTGCAAGTTGGAATACATGAAAGTTAATCTGACTCACAAGGAAAGCATTATTACTTTCGCTAATGTGATAAGAGATCCGGAACTTAAGGATGAATGTTTAGAAACTTATAAGTCTTTTGGACAAGTGTATGTAGTAGAAAGAGCTAGATCTTCTAGTTCTAAGCCTAAATTCAAAAGAAATAAGAAGTTTCAGAAGTAGAATAAGAGGCTTGGCTCAAATTTAAAAAATGACAAGAAAAGCTTCAACAAGAGGAAAGGAAAGGGTGACACAAAGAATTTTGACCTTATAAAGGCCAAGTGTTATATCTGCCAGAAAATATGCGATTTTGCTTGTAATTGCACTTAGCAAATGAGCAAAACAAGGTATTATTGGATGCTCCATTTACACATTTTTCATATATTTTTAGTATTATTTTTGTAATAAAATCTCATTCGTTATGGATTTTAGATTTAGGTGCCATAGACCACATGAGTAGCGATCGAGGATTCTATATTGAATATCACTAGTTGTCAAGCCAAAGCAAATGGCTATATGTTAGGAATAATGCGAGGATTAAAGTTAAAGGCATCAAAACCTGTAAATTAAATTTGCATGGTGGAAGAACTTTGATCCTTCATGATGTACTTTATGCACCTAACATTTGGTAGAATTTAGTTTCTATTTGTTACTTGTTACAATTTAGTTTCTATATTAACTTTCATGATAGCATTATTAAAATTTTAAAAGATAATATGTATTATGGTTTTGGATTTATTTTTGATGGACTTGTCATCTTAGATATTGTTAATGATAATTATGCTTATAATTGCTTTACCACTTTTGCTTCCAATTTAAATGCTGATATGGATATTTAGCATGCTAGACTAGGATACATAAATCAAAATAAAATGATCAAACTAGCAAAGGAAGGATTACTAGGTTTAATTTCAAAATTAGAAATATCCTTATATGAACATAGTTTAGCTAATAAAGCAACTAGAAAATCATTTGAAAAAGGGATTAGGGCAGATACTCTATTACAATTAATTCATTTTGATATATGTGGTCCCATAAATGTGAGGGCAAAACACAAAGCTTGATATTTCATCACTTTCATTAATGACTACTCATGATATGGTCACATTTATTTGATTTCGCATAAATCAAAAGTATTATAATAATTTAGATAATACATATATGGAGTTGAAAATCAAATTGATAGAAAAATTAAAGCGCTTAGGACAAATCGTGTGCGTAAATATTTATCTGACCAATTTAAAGACCTCTGTGAGAAAAAAAAGGATAATTAGACAATCAACAATCCCTAACATTTCACAACAAAATAGAGTAGTTGAAAGAAGAAATAAAACATAATTAGACATGGTTAGGTTAATGATGGCATAGGCTAATATATCATTTTCATATTAGGGAGATAATTTATTAACAGCCGCTTTTATACTTAATTGTGTGCCTTTAAAGTTGATCATATCCACAACCTATGAACCATAGACAAAACACAAACTAGATTTAAGCATTCTCAGATCATGGGAGTCAGTTGCATATGTCCATGATACTGTTGGTGTGTGTCCTAGAACCAATCATATAAGATGATTAGAGTTATACACAATGTATTATATTTTATTTTAGGCAATTTAATTATTATATTTTGTTTTTATTATTATTATGCGCAATTTATAACTTAATATAATAATTATCCTTGGAATAGCTTTGCTATTCCTAAAATGCCCCTAGTCAAGTATTATTATGAAAATGGATAGTAATAATACATCGAGACTAGCATGTATAGTGACTGATGATTACGAATCATGGATATGTGATATCAAGTCAATACATGAGTACATTGCTAGTGAACAATGTACTGGACTGACCCACTATGAGAATATTGCATGGATAAACGTGTCATAAGTTATTCTCATATGATCACAACTACGCATAAACCTTTGACCTGAAGTCACTACGGTTCCCTACATGAGGAATTACTCACTTTAATATTGTCCTATGTCACCTTTAATCAGGTGACAAGTAGGGCATTGATTGGGTGTGTCATAAATCATGCAGAGGGAAGTGAGTGATGTAAATGGGATTTTGTTACTCTTGTATAAAAGAGAAATATCCTTGGGCCCCTTGATTGAGTGAGACTTAGAAATGCATGGCCATGCTCAGTTGAATTAATATGTGATATTAATTATTTATTTTAATTCTACTCAGTATCAAGAAATATAAATTGAACATTGACGAGGATGACACATTCCATGCCTCCAGTTCAATTTGGATATTATTACAAAAGGGTTATGATGTAAAACGTTGATCATGTATTAGGTGGATGTCGAATCACAGACATTCTTACTACTTGAGTGGCAGTGATGTATTGCTAGATACCGCTCCCTGTCTATGGCTCAATAATAAGTCATTGTCAACGTAGTAAGAACCTACAGGGTCACACAAAAGGAGTAGGAATAAGACAACAATTAATTGGACTTATTTTCGTGCATATATATTATTAAGAATAATAAATTCACGTTATATATATATATATATATATATATATATATTATGTGATATTATTTGATATTAAAGTAATATCAAGTAATTATCTTATCAGATATTAGATAAATATATTATGAGATAATATTATTTTGATATTTGATAACTATATGCAATTATCTAATATTAAGATATTTATATTATGAGATAATATCATTATCTAATATTAGATAATTAATAGATAAGTCTTATCTCTTCCCATTATCTCTAGGATAAGGATAAGATGAGTTGTTAAGTGTAATTAGGATTTTGGAAGCATTATCCTAGTAGGACTAGGATTATGGCTTGCCTAAGTTCTATAAAAGGGACTTGAGGGCAACACTTAATAATCACGTTTTAAGCTTCCATATAAACCCTAAATCACTTAGAAAACATCCAATCCTAATTCTTAGAGAAAAAAATGCATCCTAGCAGACGCGTGAAGGGAGAGAGGTCGTTGTTCACTCCGTGTGGATACCGTAGAGACGCTGTACCTTCTGGCCGGCGTTTGATTCATCCGCTCTCAAGTTTTGATCAGTAGAAACACGAGTGCCTAATAGGTAAAACCCTAATCATTGACTTATGCTTTTTGCATGGATCCTAGGTAGAATTCGGATCAAAATTTAAAATTCCGCTGCATGTGATAATCCGAATTCCCAACAGATACTTCCCATAGATATAGAAAGTTAAGTCTAAGAGGAAAGAAATGTATCTTTATAAGATATTAAAAACACTTAAAGGGTTATATTTTTATTGGTGAAAATAAGGATAGAATAGTGATTGAAATTGAATCAAGGGATGCTACATTTATAAAAATTAAGTTTCTTAGCAGGGAAAAGATCGATTGTAATGTATCCTTTTATGAGATACGAGATTAAAAGGATAATGTAGAAACTTATCCAATGCATCCAAGTGGGAGTTTTCGAAGAGCACCTACCTATCCATTTGGGAGCTTTGAGAGATTGAATGAGAATCCCATACTTAGAAATGATTCAGTACAAGGGACCTCACAACAAAGAGCAAGAGAAGGAATTTACCCAAAAGACATTTCCTAATTAAGGGATCAACTTTTATGATTACTCCTTAAGATAATGAAGAGACCAGAATAATTTAAGAGGCTTTATCCTACTTTGCCAAGAAACATTGGAAGAAAGTAATGAAGGAAGAAATGGACTCAATGAAAATTAATCACATTTGGGAGCTAATTAACCTACGATTTGGTTGAAAGACAATTAGGAACAAGGGGGTTCTCAAAATCAAAAGAAAAGCAAATGGGTCAATTAAGTGATACAAAGCCCGATTAGTTACAAAAGTGTATACGCAAGAGGAAGGGATAGATTATGAGGATACATTCTCACCTGTTGTGCATTTCAACTCAATTAGATTAATCTTAGCAATAGAGGCAAGTTTAGATTTAGAATTATATCAAATAGATATCAGAATTACGTTTCTAAATGGTGAACTAGATGAAGAAATTTACATGAAACAACTAGTAGATTTCAAATGAAAGGAAAAGGAGAAGAAAGTTTGTAAACTCCAAAAGTTTATTTATGGACTTAAGTAATCATTCAGACAATTGTATTTGAGTTTCAAAGAGTGATAACATCATACAATTTTTAAATGATTAAAGAAGATCATTGTATTTACATCGAGTAGTTTGAAGATAATCTTGTGATATTATCCCTTTATGTGGATGATATACTATTAGCCGGGAATAATTTAAATTCAATTATGACTATTAAGGAATAACTATCCTTGAATTTTGAAATGGAAGATATGGGTGAGAGATTATACTCTTAGAGTTAAAATCTTTGGGGATTGCTTTAAGAAACTTGTTTCTTTTTCAAAAAAGAATTATATAAGAAGAATTCTTAAGAAATTTAACATCAAAGATTGCAAACCCATGGAAATCCCTGTAAATAAGAATAAACTATTAAGTCAAGAGATGTGTCTTTAAGATGAATGTAATAATGTATACCAGTTCTAGTGTAGTTAGTAGTCTAATGTATGCAATAATGTATACCAGTTCAGATATTTCTCATGTGGTCGGACTTATAAGTAGATACTAATCAAACCCTGGATAGAAACATTGGAAAGTTGTTAAGAGAATCTTAAGATATTTGAAAGGTACAATTAATTATGTGCTATGCTATCAAGGAAGTGATTCGTGCTTAGTGGGATACTCTAATGTGGATTAGGTAGGAGATCTAGATGAGCAAAAATCCACCTTAGATTACTTGTTCTTGTTAAATAATGACGCCATGTCATGGTGTAGCAAGAAGCATACATGTATTGCATTGTCGATAATGGAAGCAGAGTTCATAGCATGTTCTATAGCGGTATAAGAGGCTATATGACTAAAGAGGTTTATGGAACATTTAAGGATTTATGGTGAAAATCTAAAATCTATCCTGATACATTGTGATAGTTAGCAGCTATTGCCTATACAAAGGATCTAAAGTGCCATAGTAAGACTAAGCACATTAACACAAAATACCACTTTGTAAGGGATGCCATAGCACAAAAAAAGGTCACTATTCAATACATTTCTATACAAAAGATGATAGTAGATCCTTTACTAAGCCAATACCTAGAGATAAGTATATTGAGCATATAAAATCTCTTGGTATGCGTACAATGTAATCAAACATTTCCAATTGAATAAATTAAGTATATTTTATACCATTGCAATTATTATAATATGAGTATGAGTGTACAATGATTAGTATGTTGTACAAGTTGATAAGGTTAGTTCTCTTACATGAACAATCGTCTCTGATGCTTATGAAGAGTGGGTAGAGATGAGACATTTGTGTTCACTAATAAAACAACGAGGGATGTTGTTTTGGTAAAGAAGAAACACAAAATGAGACATGTCACCTTGACAAAAGGAAAGGTAAAGTTAAGATGAGATCTAAAACATACATATAGATCGAGTTGCGGATTCCCCACTTTCCACAATACTTGTAGCTAGAAATGTTGATGTCTAAAGGAGTTAAGTAATTTGGAAGAATTTTGGCTAGGTATTGTGTGTCCTTGAACTGAAGTCTATATGGTGTTAATAATAAAATCGACATATACCCTTGTGATATAAGGGAAACACCATAGCGTACAATTCATACTGCATGTATAAAGTACCACAAATAGGAAGCAAGTAAAAGATCCTTAGTTCATTGCTGTGTGAGTCCTAGAAAAAAAGATTATTTTTTATGGATACCTTTTGACTTTGATGGTATCATGGAGAAATGATGCAATGTTAGCTACCTCATTATATATCCTATGATCATAATATATACGATCTAAAAAGTGCAACGTTAGGAAAGCAATTATTTCAAATCAAAGTGATATATGAGTAGAAGGAAGATTTCCTAATATATATACATAATTATACTAGTACTTGAGACATGTCCATTATGATGTTATTTTTTATAACATCATAAGTATGTATACTTTGCATACATGAATGGCAATTTGAGCTTCTAGTCAAGCTCGTGAGAGATTAGATTTACTAATGGAAAGTGTATATGAGTAAATATAGGGCATTTGAGGTATAATATGAATATAAAGGATAGGGTTGTTTTTATGCTAATCCTCTGAAAGGGTTTCTAGTACAATGACACCCAAGATGATGATATCATGCCCATACTGTCACGACAATATATCGAGTATGAAAACTTAAAAAGAGATGAAAGATTATATGTGGTGCATCCTATTTTATGCAAGTGGGAGATGATGGACACAGGTCCTTATAATGGGTAACTCATATCATCATGATTTTAATTTAAATAAAAAAAGAAAGATAAAGTCAGTTTTATTTTTGATAACTAATAGATAACGTTAGTTTTTTATAATTAACTATGTGGAGATAATCACCTTTTTGAAAGATTTTATCAGTTAGTTTTTCTTTTGAGTTAGAATTAATTAACTCTTTTCTAAAAAAAAAAAGAATAATCTTCTTCTTTTCTCTATGAGTTTGGTGTAATTACCATGGGTAAAAGCAAAAACTCTCTAATGATTTTTATTGAAATTGCATGGAATACACCATCAAAGCACGTTCTAAAATCAGGTTCGTATAAATTTCTGCAAATGATAATTCAATATATAACTCTAATTTTTTTTCTTCATTGAGAATATCATACTTTCTAATGCAAGATATGAAGTTTGGAATGTGGTTCAATTTTTGATATGAAAAGATATGGAACTAAAAATGGGAGATAGAATTTAGATTTTATTTTAAGACATGACAGGATAAATTATCATTATTGCATAGAATATGATTATTAAAGGATAAAATATAATATTATTTAATATTTTTTTACACAATTTTCTCAGAAAATAATAATATATTATATTATTCATTGTTTATTATCATATATAATGGGGGTAATATTGAAAATATGTGATTAAAAAATCATCTTTATTTTAATAAATTAATTCTTCAATTTTTCTAATTACTGATTATTTGATTAATTACGGTGGAGAGAGAGTTTGACAAACTTTAAAGGACAAGCAGAATGGAAAGAGAAGAGAATTCCCCTTTATCCTATCCGATTATATACAACCCACCCAAAAAGAATAAATTTATTCCGTTACAACATGATAGAATGCTTCCGCCACATGTTATTATTCTATTCAATGTCCAATGTTTCCCACAAACATCTGCTATATTATTACGGGGAGTCTTTCACAATCAATTGATTTATTAATTTTTTAATTGATTTGAAGATATTTAACTCATTAATTAAGTTAAATATTTATTTTAAATGTTTTATAAATAACTATTACGATGAATTAATTTTTGATTGATTTAAAGATATTTAATTGATTGATCAAATTAAGTATTTATTTTAAATATTTAGTAAATAGATGTTATGGCCATCATTAGTCTTGAATTAACTGTTTTAAAAAATTATTCTTATTTTAATTAATTAATTCTTAGATATTTTTTAATTACTAAATATTTGATTAATTGGGGTGGAGAATAAATTTGACAAACTTTTAAGATATGTACAATGGAAAGAGAAGGGAATTTCCCTTCATTCTATCAAATTATATACAACCCAACCTAAAAGAATTTATTCCGTTACCGCATGATAAAATGCTTCGATACCATATTATTATTCTATTCGATATCCAATGTTTCCCGCAAACATCAGCTATACTGTTGTAAAAATTGTTCGACAATCAGTTTAGTCGTAAAATTCTAGCCGATTGATTTAGGGTATTTAGTTGATTGACCAAATTAAGTAATTATTTTAGGTATTTTATAAATAATTATTTTGATTTCAACCATTTGAAATAATTTGGGAAATTAGTGTTTTTAATCAACTAATTTATAAAAAGTATATAATTATTCTTAAATTATATAATTATATATATTTATTATTTTATTTAAAATATTGTATGAATGAGTTGAACTCCTAACCATATAATACAAAAGTAAAAGTTCAACCATCTAACTACAAATTATTTTTAATTATATAAATTTAATATATATTATAATATAATAATTCTTCGTAGGGCCGAACATAAATTACAAATCCAATCAATTTCGACCGTACCAATGACATATTTTTAACTTACGAATCACAGGATTATATTCCGATGAGAATTATGGTAAAAATCGGTCATGTAGGTGGGTTTCGGTTTAATAGAAATAAATCCGTGTATGACCGACGCCAACCACGGAGAGAAATAGTGAGTAAATTTGTCTTCACTCCTTTGCATATGCCTTATACGTTCTATGAAAAGAATATAATATTATTTTTTAACTATTTTTTATTTGTACAACTTAAAACAATGATTTAATTTTTCTTTAAAAAAAATAAAAATCAACAAAATGATACTAACCAAATCATTCCACCAACATATAGATAACTTCTCCAATGATTTAAATTTGCTCTTATTCTTTCACTGATTCAATTTCCTAGACAACTCAATTTTCAAGCCTACTGGTGTCTTTTAAAGCAAATTTCCCAAAGGATTCTAAATTTGTAAAGTATAATTGGCTTAAATCATTTCACACTTTAATAAGGATAACATTTATTTCCTAAACCATATATCAAACAAACCCATTTAATATATAAGTATTCTATTTTCCATGAAAATCTTCATCATGTCTATTCCAAACAATTAAAAAGAAAATACAATCACAAGTGATTGCTTAACGAATCCAAGAACCATTAAAAATTAAAAAAATATTATATGCATTGAAAATGATATCCAAATCTTTTATATCAATTGAATTGAGTTTTATAAATTTGTCCTACCATTAATAATTTTTTATTTACATTCAAGACTCAATTTTGGATTCCATCTTCGGTGCATAAAATATTACTGTTAAAAAATATTTATTTCATAAAAGATTACTACAAATAATGAATTCTCTAGATATGTGTAAATTTGTTATATACAACTAGTCATACATGTTAAATATTTTCTTTTAAATGAATGCAAATAATGTAAGAACAATATATTATTTTAAAAATTATTCATAAATTCAATATTTTAAATTCAATCTCAAAATGATAAGATAGATTATAGAAACAATATAGAACAATATGTCATATTGTGTTGTTTATCTTATACTTAAAAAAAAAAAAAAAAGACACTATCTTTTAGTGCATACTAACAACAACATCTAGTTAAGCCACAAATTATTGGTTTAATATAGATATAGAGTGCACTTAAGATTTAAAATTTAAAGGCACCGGATTGAAAGAAAGAAGCATCATAAAACTATCAACAAATACAATAGGAACAAGATTTTATTTAAAATAAAAGATAAGAAGGAAAAATTAGCAAACAAATAAATAACTACTAAAAATTAAATTTACCTTTTATGAGAAAAAAGTTATATAGCAAATAAGATCTTTTACTTTTAGTTTCATTTTCTATCTCTTAGAAAAGGAAAAGGTTTACAGTAAATAAGGTGTAATACTAAAATTGTAAAATTGAAAAGATAAATTGGTAAAAGACAAAATAATGGAGAAGAAAGAAAAAAGAGAGAAATAGCAAGATTCATAAAAAATAACAGAAATGAAGAGAATAAAAGGGGGTGATCGTGTGATAGTAAAAGCTAGAAAGGAAAAATAAGAAACAATAAAGAAAGAAGAGTTAGGAGAAGTCCAAAAAAAATAAGAAAAATGACCAATTAATAATGAACCAAAATGAGAGACTTTTGGTAAAACTAATTGCATGCAATTAAGTATTTTTAATGCAAATAAAAACTTTTCCAAGAAAAATAATGGGGCTAAATTAAAATAATTAATGGGGACAATAAAATTTATACTTATATAACTTAAAAAAAATTAAAATTTAAGGGGGTAGTTGCTCCCGTAATGCAATACATAGGTTTGCCCTTGGCTCTCAACATTTCAAAAACATAGAGAACAATTTTTCCAACAATTACTAATATATATATATGTTAGCTTTAGTCACCAAAAGAGACAAGCTGACTTAAAGTTAAAGAAACTTATCGAGAATCTAATAATGATGTCTTCATTGAAATTTGAATTTGTCTTTTGGTGATGACAGTTTAATTTTGACTCGATATTTGTATCTGATGGCTCGGAGAAGATCTTTAGAATTTACTTCATTGAGATCTATCCCGAAATAATCATCTTTATTTGATTAGGCATAGTCTTCAAATCCTTTAAACTTCCCTATTGAGTTATTTAAAGCTTGCGATTCAACTTCTGATTTAGATTTTAACGTTAGATGAATATCTTCTATTTTGGAAGACCATTCTTCTGGGCTTGAAGCTAAAGCAAGTGCAGCCATGAATTGAGATTTGGACTATAGGAATTAGTTAGTTCCTTTTTTAAGGTTCTTGTTGAACTTCGAATTTTTCTTGAACCATTTGAGTATTTGAGGCTCCTCTGCCATGGCATAAAATTTGTATTTGGCACACCATTTGACAGAACTTTGCCTTTGAAGGATTGGATAATTTTCTTCAGGATTATAAACTAATTGATATTCCTAGCAATAGCACAATGAAAGGCCTATTTTGAGAAAGAATTGTAATAGCATAGGAAATTTTCCATAATTTTTTGAATCAAAATGATCCCAGAATGTTTCTATCCTTTTTTTATATTTTTGGGTAAAATTTCTTCAATTGATTTGAAAATGTTCCACCATCTTACAAACTAACTGAAAATTTGACACTTGGCATTATGAAGAAAATAAATCAGCAAAAAATGTTTAAAATTCTTATTTTGAAAGTATAGTGTATTTATCTAGGTTTCATAGTAATCTCAATATGAATATCCTATAAAATTTGAATTAAAAGGTTTTTATGAATTTTTTCATCTTGAACGATTTCAGGCCCCATTCATTAGATATAATGATATTTTTTATTTTGAAACTTAAATGAGTTATCAAATTTGGATCGGTATCACTTTTGTGATGCTCGATAAAAATTGAAATAGAGTCCTCTAAAATATACTGATTGAATTCTTTAGTATGGAAAAAAGATTTTGGGCAAAGGGCCATTCTTTTGGGAAAATATTTGGAATGAGTTCCAAAGGATTACTGGCCTAGTATTTTGGCTCTGTATATAACATATTTTGGTGGTTA
The DNA here is from genome assembly GCA_020226215.1 of Sindora glabra. Classification (NCBI taxonomy): domain Eukaryota; kingdom Viridiplantae; phylum Streptophyta; class Magnoliopsida; order Fabales; family Fabaceae; genus Sindora; species Sindora glabra. The sequence continues at coordinate 80,890,906 of CM035228.1, forward strand.
GGTTTTTCGATATATTTGGTAGTTATTTTGAGTGGTTTTGGCTTAACTGGAACTACGGCTTTGGATGAAGTTCCTGCTTTGGTAATTTGGTTCTTTTGGTTAGTTATAACTTAAAGAATTTTAGATTGGCTAAGGATGAGTTTCTGAGCTTTTTGATCTTTTTCAACTACACCAGCCCAAGATTTCTTTACTATTTGGACGGGTTTTTAGAGTGAGGCTGCCAATACTTAGAGGACCTTTATTTGAAAATCATCATCTTTAATTTGTTTGGATGATGAAGATTTGAGTTTTGATTCAGAGGATGAGGTAACTTATTTGGCCTTCTCTTTCGCAGTTGATTTCTTCTTATTTGGATCTAAGGGTTCTGAATTTTTTATTTTCTTCATGATTGTTGATTTGTTCCCTATAAAAACTCTCTAGTGAGAAAATTAGGAAAAGAATTTGAAGAACCTTTAAAGTGTTCAATTTTGAAATCAAATACACTTAAAATGCCTTGCCATTTGGCAAAAATTTGTTTTGATGCAATATTTTGAACATCGTTTTGAATAATAGATTTGGCTGAGTTACAGTCAACTCTAATAAGAAATTTTTAGTTTAAAAGTTCAAATTGAAATTTTTGAACATATAAAATAATCGCTAAAATTTCTTTTTTAGGGGTTGAATAGTTTTGTTGTGCAGAATTCCATTGCCTTAATGCAAATGTAACTATATAGTCTTTGCCATTTAAAGCTTATTTCAGGATTCCACCATATCCTAAATCAGAAGCATTAGTTTCAACAAATCTGAAAGTAGTGGGATTTGAAATATATAAATAACGAAGACTTTTAACTTGAGATTTGACTTGTTTAACTATTTTGGTATGCATATCAGTCCATGGAGGAGGACTCTTTTTGAGATGATTATGCAAAGGTTTAATAAGATTTGAAAGATTTGGGAAGAAATCTAAAATATAATTTAACCATCCTAGAAATTTTTGTAACTGAATTTTTTCAATTAATTGGTTAGGAAATTTATCAGATTGATCTTTCGAGTGAAACTATAGTTCCTTGATAAATGTGATGATTAAGAAATTGAATCTTTATTTGAAAAAGAGAGTATTTGATTTTACAAATAGCTAAAACATTTCTTTAAGTTGTATTAAGGAATATATTGAGATATTTAAAATGTTAATCAATACTTTTAGAAAATACTAAAACATCATCAATATAAATAATGATAAGTTTAGAAAATGGATTATAAATATCATTTATAATCCTTTGAAACTCTGAAGGAGCATTTTTTAAACCAAATGGCATTATGTTCCATTCATATTGTCCAAATGGTACCGTAAATGGTATTTTATATTTGTCTTCAGGTTTTATTTGAATATGCCAGAATTTATATTTCATATCAAACTTGGAAAAGATTTTTGCTGGATAAAGTTAATTAAACAAATTCTTTTTATTGGGGATTGGGTATCAAATCCATTAAAGTGCAGTGTTGAGTGGCTTGTAATCATTACAAGCCTTAGTATGTCTCGTTCTATTTTAACACTCTTATTAACGTAAAATGCTACACAAGATCAAGGACTTTTTGATTTCTCTAATAATCCCTTTTTTCAAGAGATCATCTATTTCCTTTTGGCAATACTCAGGAGTTCATTATTCATCTAGATTGGTTTTGCCTTTGTAGGAATTTTTTTTTCAAAAAAATCCTTTTCATATGGTAAATCTACCATATGCTACTTTCTATTCCAAAAAGCATTTGGTAAATCAGCACATACATTACTAACTATTCTTTTTTCCAAAGATTTGATTTTTGATTGAACAACTAAATTTTGCAAATGTTGTTCAATCCTTTTGAAAGAAATTTCTTCAGTAAGATAATTTATTTAAGCTTATTTGCAGTCTATCAAGCTAATCTTTTCTAATTTCTTAACAAATTGAAAAGTGATTTTTTCTCTAAGAACTTTGGTTATAATTCCTTTATTTGTAACCTTGTAAGGAATTAAGGCTTGAATAAATTGATTACTTAAAATGACTTTATTGGATAAATTCTTCACAAGTAGAAAGTCTTAACCTGTTTTGTAAGAGGAATTTATTATTTGTACATCAAATAATTTCAAATTAATTTGAAGTGGGGAACCGTTAGCAGATTTAATTTTAGCCTTAGTTTTTCAAAAAATATTGTTAGGACTAGGTCTTCTTGAATGCAATTAATATCTGTCCCGGTATCAAATAAGGCAACTATTTCCAATTCCTAATTTTTTTTAATAAGTTTAATTGAAATATAATATTTGGGAATTGAGATTCTGGAAATAGATCCTATAAATTCATTTTCTTCTTCATCCCCATTGATTTTAATTTTCTCTTTCTCTTTCAGAGATATTTGAAGTTCAGTAAAAATTTCTCCTTAGAGCTTTTAAATTGATTTTAACTCCTTCACTTTTATTTTAAGTAGATTTATTTCAGATTGCAAATCTTGTAAAGTTACAGGTTTGCTTTGTTCTGACTTAAATCTATCTAGAACATCTTTGAAATTATAATGGATTGGTTGGAGAAAACCTTTTGAAAATGAAGGTTTATCCTGATTTTGCTTAAGTTTTTAAAGATATTCTTGCTTCTTATCATTATCAGGATAGTTACTAATGATATTAGAAGGCAAGTTTTGCTCTGTATTGTGCATATTTACCTTTATCTTAGAGGACAAGTCCTCTGAGCATATTTGATCATCTTCAAGAAGATGAGACATTTGTTGCACTTGGTTTTCTTCTTCTTCTACTCCAAATTCTTGTTCTGATCGCGAAGATTCCTCAATAAGAAAATTAATTATTTAGTTTGACATGGATTTATCCAAATTTAAGTGCTTTATCTTTCTTTTCAATTTGCAATATATGGCAATATGCCTAGGCTTATTACACCTATAACACACAAGCTTAATATCTTGAGCTTGATAAAGGGGTGGAGTATATCTAAATTTGAATTTCCTTCTTTGATATTTGTTTGAAAAATGTTTAGGCTTACGTTGTAGTTGAGGTTTTGGTTGCAACATTTGCTGCTTAGCTCATCTTTTATGTTTTGGTTTGAAGGATTTTGAGTAGGTAAAGCCAAACTATTCACAAAAGGTTCCTAACTCCTTCCTATTTTAGGCCTTTTCTTTTGTAAGCTGTCTTTGAATTTTATCATCATGACAAATTTTGAGGGCCACCTTTTGGATATAACTTACTAATTCACCATAAGTAAGTTGATCATAAGGAGTTTGGTCACCATAATGACTTCTAATTTTTTCTTGAACTTTATCTCCTAAGGTTATAAGGAGACCTGTGAGAAATTTTTCTTTCCAAAAGGGCTGGTTACTATCTAATCTAATAAAGATCTGGGTAAAGAACATGTCACTATATGATCTAAATTCAAATATATTTTTGTACCTAAGGTTAGAAAGAAGTTCAGCTGATTTATCCTTCTAAAAGGTTGGATCACCAATGAAGTGTCTACCTATGGTGTAAATCAATGTATTTATAGTATCAGGAATTAGTCTACCATTAGGCCCTAAGATTATTTGCCCATTCCTGTCTTGCCTAATGGCTCTGTTATTTAGGTTTTCCCTATTTCTGTAAAATGATCATCCTACTAACCTTTTAATTGACCAGTAAAGCCTGCAATTAAGTAATGGCAGACTACGGTATCATCACAGTTATGGTTTGATTGGTAGGCTATGCAAACCATCACCATTTGTTGGAGGGTATTTAAGATTTCATATTTAGATTTACCATCTATGTTCCTTTCATAGATGTAATTCCCACTATAGGAATTTTGAATAATCTTTGGTTTTTCTTCTACAACATGGTCTGGGTAACTAGCTCTTGGGTAATACAACTTTTGAAGTACTCTCCAATTAGTTTTCTTGGGTTCTATTTTGTTCAAATTTACTTGACAATCTTTTGAAGATGTTTCAAAATAATTATCATGGGCTCTTACTAGTTTTTCAGTGATTGATTTGGTAAACTTAGGTGTTTCTGATTCATTAATGTACACCTATCCTAGCTTTTGGTTTAGTTTTTCTATCATTTGCTTTACCCTAGTTAGGGTTAAGTCTTTGAAAAGGGTTATTTGTTTTTCAGGAGGAATTTTGTAAGGTTTAAACAAGGGGTTTTCAACCTTTTTTATGCCTGAGGTTTCTCTTGCGAATTTTTCAAAAATGCCAAAGTTTCCAACAGACAAAATATGAGTTCCAATAGTTTAGAGATACCTATTGGTGTAATTGTTTTGCTTAATGATTGAAGCAATATCTTTAGCAACTATAACTTTTCCTTCCTTGTACTCCTTAGTCTTGAAAGGAGATGCTATCTTCGACTTCTTTAGGTCGGTTGTTAATATTTAGAATGGTTTTTTTGGCAGGAGATTTGAGACGAGCTCCTCACTTTTAGTAGTGATCCATTCCTCTGTTTTGCTGGTGATTACACTAACAGAATTGATCCTTTTAAAGGAATAATTTATTTTTTTATTTTTAGCATATGCTTCAAATCATTTAAGAAAGATACATTTGTTTGAAAAAGACTCATATAATTGTAATATCTTTTTTAGATATTTGTCCTATTTTAGCCCTTATATTTGTGTAAAAACTAGGTTCTTTGATGAAGGAATTCTTTTGAATAAAATTCTTTCCTTAAGGATTCCTTATCTATCTCGAATTATTTTTCACAATTCATAGTAAAATAGGATCATTAGGAAATATTTGTTAGGCAGTAGATGATCTAATAGAATCAAAAGTTCCTTTAAAGTCATTTCCTTATTTTATTAGTCCACCATCCTTCTCATCTTCTTCTGTTTGGATGGTTTGATCATAAACTAGTATTAAGACCTTTGAGGAATTATTAATACCTCTTAAATTGATATTGATTGTTGAGGGTTTTGAAAAAGATTTTCTAGAAGAAACTAATCTTCTTGAAGAGTCGGCTCTTGAACTTCTTGTAGAATTAATTCTTCCAGCGTAAGATCTTCTTGACTTATCAACCAAATTTTTAGGTTTTACCTGATTTGTCTAAGAGGAAGATTTAATGAACTCTTTAATCCTTAATTTTCTTCGATTTGAAAAGGAGATAGAGGCAGAACCATCTGGCATGGTTTCTATCCTCGAGATTTCTTTTGTAGGAATCTCCTGGCGTTTAATTCCTTTGTAGTGGATCTGATAGATAATAATGATAAGGATTTGGCTTGGTTCTATAGTATAATTATATAATTTAACTTGAAGCTTAAAAGAGCTTCTAGAAATTGATCTGTTGCAAGGACTAATTTTATTTCTAGAAAATAGTTGAAATAAATCAGTCCTTGTGATAGGCTAGTTTTGACTATTCTTATGAAGGAATTTTTAAAATCAGTATCTCTTCCATCACGAAGATAGAAGAGAATGGCATTATCTAATCCCTTTTGAAGAGTTGAAATAATAGCTATTTGAATGCAACAAATATGCATAAAATTATAGTTTTTTGAAGCTTTTTTGCTTCTTGACCAGAAATGAGAGTAAAATTTTCAACATTAGGTTTTATCCTAATAGTTTGTTCAACAATCTTGATCACATAATCAGTCCTGTTGAAAAAATTTCATTTTACATTAAATAAAGTTCATGATCTAGGATATTTGACATTTCTCAGTCATTAAACTTTTGATTTATATTTTCAAATTTGATTTCTTTTGAAAATATAGTCTTTGAGCTAGATTCTAATCCAAATTTGATAAGAGGTTCCGAAGAACTCGATAAAAACTAGTTTGAAAAAGAGTGGAAGAAACGATTAGACATGTAAAAAATAAAAGCAAATAAATAGAATATGCAAGTGTGTATGCAAGACTAGGGGACTGATATCTAACTATAAGGTTTCATAAGAATAGTTATCTGAATTTATTATGCTTAAAGTATAAACTAAATATTAGAATCTCAACATGAATTATTTGTTTTGGATTATCTAGCCTTAACTTATTATTCACATAAGAGCATGGGAGATAGAGGCTACCCAAATGCCTTCACATAATGGCTTAACTAGGATTTATGCCCCTTTACGAACTCATGTTACTAAATGCATACTATCAATTTTCTAGAAACTAACATAAAGTTCAAACAATAAACATCATAAGTTCATATTACTATCCTTACTTCCCCTTGGGCTCTGATACCAAAATCTCGGAGGTCTCCTAAAAGTAAAAAGTTAAAAGGATAAGCACAGAATGGAAGAAGGGATCATAAATGGACTGCTATTTTTATTTTAGATAATTTGAAATATCAAACAAGTCAACTATTTCCAATTTCTAATTTTTTTAATAAGTTTAATTGAAATATAATATTTGGGAATTGAGATTTTAGAAATAGATCCTATAAATTCATTTTCTTCTTCATTCCTATTGATTTTAATTTTCTCTTTCGCTTTCGGAGATATCTGAAGTTTAGTAGTAATTTCTCCTTAAAACTTTTGAATTGATTTTAGCTCCTTCACTTCTATTTTGAGTAGATTTATTTCAAATTGCAAGTCCTGTAAAGTTTTAGGTTTGCTTTGTTCTAACTTAAATCTATCTAGAACATCTTTGAAATTATAATGGATTGGTTGGAAATTTTTTTTTGAAAATGAAGGTTTATCCAGATTTTGCTTAAGTTATTGGAGATATTCTTGCTTCTTATCATTATCAGGATAGTCACTAATGATATCAAAAAGTAAGTTTTGCTCCATATTGAGCATATTTACCTCTATCTTAGAGGGCGAGTCCTCTGAGGATATTTGATAGTCTTCAGGAAGATGAGATATTTGTTGCACTTGATTTTCTTCTTCTTCTGCTTCATATTCTTGTTTTGATTGTGAGGATTCCTCAGCAAGAAGATTATATATATAGAAACTATAGAACATAAAGCATAAAATATGTAACACTCTTAAAATTTACTTTTCAAAATATAAGGAGCATAAAATAGAAAGCATAAAACAAAAAGCATAAACATGTAAAAAAATTTAGTACAAAGCATAAAGCATAAAAAGTTATGAAGCATAAAATTGGAAAGCATCAATTAACTTTCCAAAATATCAATATAAGAAATATAAATATAAGAAAACATATAGTATACATTATTTTTCATAATATATAACAAATATAAAATAGAAAGCATAAAACAAACATTAAGACTTACCTTAAACAACTAAAATTAGACTATAGATTTAAAGAGTGGCAACACTCAAAGGCAATGGAGAGGTGCGACACAATTATGGAATATAAAGAGAGGAGGAGGATAGCATTAGTAGCTGAAAGGAAAAAATGAGGGTGGTCTTGCTCCATAAGCTAATATATGAGAGATTTACCAATAAAATTAGTGGCAGATAGACCTTCATTGGTAAACGCATTGTTAATTTCAAAAAAAAAATCCACCACAATAATTTTTTTAATTTTTTGTATAAAAAATCATTGCTGATTTTGTCAATACTTTTGTTTGTAATTTGAAACTTGAATTTTTTTTTATCATTAACTTTGTTAGTAAAGTTACAAATGAAAATAGCGATGACTTATGCTTTACATGAGATAATTTAAAAAAATTTCAATGTTAATGATAGAGTTAGATAAAATGAAAAATCCATTGTTAAATTTAGAAGAGAAAAATAATTCATGGACTCCTTTTTACTAATGTGAAAAACCATTCCAAAATTCATCACTAAATATTCTTCATTAATTTCCTTTGCTAAATATGGATTTTCTTGTAATGGAAAGCATGGTGTGCTATTTTCCTAGAACTGCTAAAACCTATAAGATTTGAAAGGCACCTAACTGTATCAGTTTGATTTGAAATGTGGTTAGCTATGAGTGTTCATTTTGTCATCTAATCATGATTCGAGAAATTTAAAGTTTTTGATGAAAAACATCCAAAATTAGCTAGTACTCAGCCTTAGTTATTTGTAAATAATAAATAATTATTTAACTTTTAATTAATTAAATATACATAATAAAATTAATACACATTAACAAAATAAATATTATTATGTTATATGATTTTTTGATGAATTTAAATTTTTTTACATTAAAAGTAAAAAGCAATAAGATTAATTTATACATATATATATATAATACATACATATACATCAATTTCTTCAATTTGTTATTTTGTTTGATATGTCTGTAAACTATTGCTTAAAAAAAAGAATTATTTAACACATAAATATTATAAATAGTGTAATCATTTTTTATTAAGTTACGTTCTTATTAAAAATATAATGAAGAAAAAGATGTGTGTGTGTGTGTGTGTAATTTGAAAATAATATAACCATTATAATATATATAGTATATTGAAAACATGATAAAAAAATACAAAAGTATATGTCGACACCTAAATATATTTATTTCTTAAAATAAAATTAAATAATTATAATAATGTATTTTTAAACAAAATTTTAATAAGTATAATAAATTATAGTAATTAATTTTTGAAAAAAATATATTAACATTTCCTAAATTTTAATGAAGTTATACATACTTTTCTTTAGTTTCCAAACCTACACATACTTCTCCTAAAACATAAAAGAATATAACACTTAGACTAAAATTTGAACTTTTCTTTAATAAAATTATGAAAAATTTTAATTATGGATTCAATTCAAACAATATATACCAATGTGAGATATTTTAAGTATTTTGGGATATATAGAAACAATATTTTGATTAAACTCAAATAACTAAAGTATAACTAATAAAAAAGTCAAATTATAACATAAGTGTCATAGATTTTTAATTGTTTGAGCTTAAACAAAGCATATTTTTAATGAGAAGATGTTGGAAATGAAGAACACCAAAGATAAATAAAGAAGATTAAAGAAGAAAAAGATGAATAAACTATGCTTGATTCTTTATTTTCAATCTTCTCACACTATTACACAATAATCCTTCATGTAAATCATTCACTCTGCACTCACTCTTTTACATAGAATCACACACATAGCATATCGAATCACCTTTCTAAATCCTTGCTTTTTGAATTGCGTAATCTCTCAATGTAGCATCACTTTTTTAACTAAATTCTTATTTCTTAACATTAGATAAGAACCTTTTTTATAGTGCTAACAAATAACTAACAAACCAACTACTTAGTTAGAAATATTCCTTTTGTAGTTTTAGGTTATTCTTTTTACAATTCACCTTCTTAAGCTAAAACATTTAAAAACATCATTCTTAACGTACTCTTAAGTCTTTCTAATCTGTCAATCTTCAATGATTTAGAAATAATGTTACTAGCTTGCTCTTCTATCTTGTAGTAAGCCATTTCTAGTTTTCTTTTGTTCATTTTTGTTTTTGGCTTAAAGAAATAGAGGGCACAAACAACTAGCATTTACTACCCTTATTAGGTATTATCATAAGAATATCCCCTCATTACAGAATATTTGATTTGAGCCATAGCTACTGCTTAAATGGTGAACCCATAACCATAATCCTATCAAAGTGCTAACGATCTTATGAATCCTCCATTCTTTCATTGAGTACAAATTGATGCATTCTTACATCGAAACCATGATCTCTGAAATGAAGTAATGACTCGGCACTACTAGGCTAACCACTATGCTGGTTCCTTTGGTTCACTTGATCCCTTAGAAAGTGAAATTTGACTTTTATATGCTTACTTTTTCCATGAAAAACTAAATTCTTGGCAAGTTAATAGCTAATTGATTGTCAACATAGTTCTTCATTTCTTGCTCAACCTTTATATGCATTTGCTCAAGTAAGTTTTAAAGCCACATAGTTTGACATGTAGTTATAAATGTTGCCACATATTCAGCTTTATATATAAATAATGCCACAATTAGTTATCTTTTTGAATTCCACGAAAAAGTAGTACTATAAAATGGAAAAACATAAGGTCTATTCAAATATGTTTTTATTTTTTATTTTCAAAAATAAATTTTTTATTTTTAAAAATTATTTTTAAATTTAAATAAAATAAAAAATCAATGATATTTAAATAAGTAAATAAGAATTTTTTTTATTTAATTACAAAACTAATATCTAGAATAAAAGAACAAGTTAAGAAAGCATTAATTTTTTTCCTTTTAAGTTACACATTTTAAGTTACAAATTTTAATAAAAAATTTTGAAAAATAATTTGCTAAATAAAAAATTCTACTTTTAAAAATAGAAAAATATAAATTATTTTTTAAAAATAATAAACAAATAGATCCATAGCCACTAGTACTCTTTCTATCATCTTCATTATCATACTAATCACTATTCAAGTACTCTAAAATTCTTTTTCTTCTAAAACAAGTGTTATTAGTAAATAATAGACCATGATTTTTGGTACTAGAGACTTATCATAGGATCCTTTTAGCTGTTGGTAGATGAGAGTACTTACGATTATTCATGAACTTATTAACTAGACTTATTTTATAATATATATATATATATATATATATATATATATATATATATATATATATATATATATATATATATATATATGGTCTAATGTTACATACATAACTTAAACAACCTATAATTGGCTTGAATACTAAAGAATTGACTGCTTTTTCATCTTACTTTTTCATTAATTTGCACCCTCTGTCAGTTAGGGTTTTTATACTATTACAACTCAACATGTTGAATCTTTTCATAATATCATTAGTATACTTCTTTTGATACATAAACACTTCTTTTGAAGTTTAAACAAACTTTATTATGAAGAAATAAGATAGTAACCTTAAATTTGATGGTTCAAACTTTTTATTGATAATTACTTTAAACTCCTCAATTTCTATTTGATCACTCTTAGTAATAAAAAAATCATCCACATATAAACATATAATCATCATGGTTTTTTGATAAATTTCTTTTTCATATAGTCGATACTAAGAAGAACCTTTTTTAAAGCCATGATTCTTAAAGAAAAGATCAAACCTCTTATTCAAGGCTCTTAGAGCTTGTTTAAGCTTATACAAAACCTTTTTTTAACTTATACACCTTTTACTCACTCTTTTTCACCATAAATCTAGGTGGTTAACATACACACTTCCTCATTTAAAGGACTATTTAGGAATGCTAACTTTACATTTAGTTAATGCATCTTCTAGCCTTTGTAAGCTGCTATTGTAATAACTAACATCATTTTTTTATCATTGCAATGGGAGAGAACACTTATTTGTAATTTAGCCTTTACTTTTATAAGAATCCTTTAGCTACTAGTCTAACTTTATACCCATTTGGTTTTACTTTCGTTTTGTGTAGCCATTTCACATTAATTGGCCTTTTATCTTCTAGAAGATTAACCAAATCCTAAATCTAATTTTTCTTAATTACTTTCAACTCCTCTTTCATTGTTTTAATCTAGGCCACTTCATTAATTGCTTGCTCAATGCTCATTGGTGCATAACTTACAAATAAGGTTAAGTGCATTAAATCACCATTTTCATTCACTTGATCATCTGAGAATAGTTCATGCTCTTTGTGTTTGACAAATTATTGCCTAGTTTTGCTTGATTGTTTAGGTTCAGTGGTTGGTCTCTCACCTTGCACAACTCAATTATTTACCCTTTGACTTGAAAGGTCACTTTCTTCTTCAATATCAAATACCATACTTTTTTGCTTTTCTTTACTTTTATCTTTTACTTAGTAGTTCCACACATTGGTTTCATCAATGATCATATCTCTATTGATAATGACCTTTTGGTCCTTAAAATTAATCAATTTATAACCTCTTTTTGAACGATAACCTACGAAAATCGTATGAACATTTTGGTTGTCTAGCTTTTTCCTTCTTTCTTTTGGACTGTGCACATGATATAAAGAGTCAAATACTCTTAAGTGACTAATCACATGTTTTGTACTTATCCATATCTCTTCTAGTGTTTTGTTGATCAACTTTTTAATTAGGAATCTATTTAAGATGTACACGACACATGAAACAACTTTTCCCTAATAGTTATTTAGCATGTTCTTTGTCTTTAGCATTCTCCTTACCCTATTTAATATGATTCTATTCCTCTTCTTTGTTACACCATTATGTTGAAATATGTATGGAGTTATAATTTCATGTATAATACCTTTCTTATCCCAAAATTCATTGATCTTATTGGAATTATTTTCACCTTTATTGGTTCTTAGCACTTTAAAGGATCTTTGACTTTACTTCCTTGCTAGTTGCTTGAAACTTTTAAAGGTCTCAAATGCTTCTAACTTGTGCTTGATGATTTAATGCACTTAACCTTATTTGTAAGTTATCAATAATAAATCAATAAATGTAATAAAGTAGTTATTCCCACTAAAAAATAAATCATTTATTAGCCTACACATATCATAATAGACAAGTTTATGAGGTTTATTTATTTTATATTCATTTTACTTTTAGAATGATTGTGTTATTTTCTCACCATATGTCGTTCACAAAATCTACTAGTTGATATACTATAGGTAGGCCAAGATTCATCCCTATTTTGCCCATTTAGTTTAAGCTTTTGAAATTTAGATGTCAAAGTTAATATGCTAGACCTAGCCCTCATCCTTCATAATAATACTTAAACATTGGTAAACCTCATTTTGAATTTCAATCTAAAGGGTCCTACTTTTGGATAAAAGAGCTTTCAAGATGTTCTTAGCTTTCTAATCAGCCACCACCAATTCTCCTTATTGCATATGCATATTATAGCTTTTTTTCCAACAATTGCCCCAAACTCAAAAGATTATTCTTCATGGTAATACATACAATAGTTTTAAGATGAATGCATAACTTTTTTTCTTCTATTGGATCAAGATACTACTTTTTCCTTTAACTAAAATAGTGCTATTATTAGTAAATTTGACTTTTAATTTTACAAATTTATCTAATTTAATAAATAATTTAATTCAATGAAAAATTCCTTTCTCCTTATTATATGGTTAGAACAATCAAAATCTAAAAACTAAGAATTAGACTTAGACACATCAAAGGTTGTAGTTACCATTAACATTACATGATCATCATCTTTATGCTTTTGCTCAAATTTGGTTGATTCTTTAACTTGAATGATCATCTTCTTGAATCAACACTTATTAGCAAAGTGGCCATGTTTATGTCATTTAGCATTTAATATAGGACTTGATAAATCTTGGTGCTCTACAATTTCCTTTACCTTAGGCTTTCTACTAAGGCTTATGAACCCCTAATCTTTCATAACCTTTTCTTCTTTTTCACCATTATGATCATCTTGCCTTTTAAAGTCTCTTCTTCTATAATTACCTCTTCTAAATCCTTTTCCACGTCTTTAGGTATTTTTTCTCCTTTATGATCCTTTAAATTCTTTTATTTTTTAACATAATTTTGAAATTCCTACTCCATTTATTTTTTAGAATTCCTCTTGTTAATCTTATGCTTATGAGCTTCCTAAGAACTATACAAATCATTCACTATCATGCTATCTAGATCCTTTAACTTCTTAATCATTACCACAATATGATCAAATTTTACTATCAAAGTTTTTAGAAATTTCTTTATAATGGCAAGATCTTTGATCATATCTCTATTGGCTTTCATTTGATTCGTCAATGCTTGAACATTTGTAAAATAATCACTAAAGCACTCTTGGTAGGTCATCTGTAAAAGCTTAAATTGCCTTTGCAATGTTTGAAGACACACTTTCTTCATCTTATTAGCCTTTTACAACATTTCTCCAAGATTCCTCATATATTCTTAGAAGTTTTAGCACCAACGATCTTTTCAAAGATCATGCTATCAAAACTTTAATGAATGAAGCAAAAAGCCTAAAAGTTTTTCTTTTTTCTTTCAAGATAGGCCCTTCGTCTTTACTTTAGAAGCTCTTTTGGCAATTTTTGCAAATCCTTCAGTAATAATATCCAAGACTTCATGATAACCAAAGATATTTTTCATCTGAATGCTCCATTTATTGAAGTTTTTTATCCAAGATTGGAAAAGAAGTATGAAGAGACTCACTCAAATTTTCCATGATTGAACCTTGCTTTAATACTAATATGTTGTGAATAGAAAACATTAAAGATTAATAAGAAAAGATTAAAGAAGAAGAAGAAGAAGAAGAATAAATTGAACTTGATCCTTTATTTTTAATTTTCACACATTATTGCATGATGATCCTTTACATAGATCATTCACTTTGGACTCATTCTTTTATATAGAATTACATACATCGTATACACACAGAGCATATCGTATCACTCTTTTGAATGTTCACTTTTTGAATTGTGTAGTCTTTCAATACTACATCACTTTTCTAATTGAATTCTTTTTCTTTCAACACTAGATGAGAACCTTTTTTATAGTACTAACAAATAACTAACAAACTAACCACTCTAACTAATTAAACATTTAGTTAGGAATATTCCTTTTTTAGTTTTGGGTTTTTCTTTTTACAACAAAAAGTAGTTCAACTATCATATATTTTTTGATTTGAATCTATAATCATCTTTTCATTTTATTTTGTCAAAGAAAAGTTCAAATGTGGGTTAAATGTAGCATCATTTTACTATTTAAAGGAAATTTGTGTAGATTTTGAAACTAAAGAGAACATTCATATAATTTCACTAAAACTCAAAGAAAGTTAATAACTTTTTTTTATTTTTTGAAGAATAAATAATAAATAATAAAGTAAAACAATATATCTTTTACAAGAAATTTTAATTTATAAATAATATGTGAAATTTAAAATATGATTCAAATAAAAGAATATCTTGAATTAAATTATAAAATATACCTATGTTCTTATATTTTATTTTATATATAAATAGTTAATATTAAATAACTAATTTTATCAAGCTTTATTCAAACAATTAATTATTGTTTGATTAAATTAGCTAATATAATTAGCTATTAACTATTAACTAATTGAATCAGTTAACTGCTAATATAATCAGCTAATTTTCAAATAGAGCCATGTTCTTCTTATTAATTGCACAAAGAATATTAGTATTATCAAATAATGATAATTTTTTAAATAGTATAAGTAATTAAACTATTAAATGTATATAAACAAAGTCTTAGGATCAAACCTAGGATATAAAGAAAAGCAAAACCTTTAAAGAACATTATATGTCATATGAGCTAAAGGCTCTTAATATAATTTTTTTAGGAATTAGGCAATGTTATGCAATTGTGACAAAGTACAATTTTGATAGTTATACTTTCATAATCTCTTATCAAATTACATGATTTCATAAATAGTTGCAACTGTTATGAAAATAGTAAACACTTAAGAAATAATAAAAAAAAGATATGGAAGAGATGAAGGAGAATTATAAGGAGGAGGAAAACATTTGATTCAATTATATTAGGAATGATTTATACAACCTATATTTATGGAGCAAATTGATCAAATGTTACAATTTCATATGATGATTTATAAATAGGATTTAAACCTAATAATTGACCATAATAAGTAGGGGTGTAAATGAGCCGAGTTGAGCCAAACATCTGCATGATCGAGCTCGAGCTCAGTTACATTAAACGAGCTCAAGCTCATCGAGCCTAAAAAAGTTAAACTCAAGCTCGAGCTCGATTCAAATACAAGCTTAATTGAGCTTAAACAAGCTTTACATTTCTTATTTCAAAATTTTAATCGAGCCTAAATATTTAAATTTAAACTCGAGCTTAAGTGATAATTGGGCTTAAACGAGCCTAAACAATCTTAAACGAGCCTAAATGAGCTTAAACGAGCATAAAATAATTTAATATATTTATATTATATATAATATAAAAAATAAATGAGCCTAAACGAACTTAAACGAGCCTAAACGAACTTAAACGAGCTTGTAACCGTTTAATATATTTATATTATATAAAAAATAAAAAAATATTTTATATTAAGCTTGTTTAGGCTCACGAGCAACTCAAACTAAGTAATAAAAAGCTCGATCTCGACTCGAATAATAAACAAGCTCGACTCGTTTAGGCTCGGTTTGTTAAAATTTGAGCTCAAACCGAACTTTTTACGAATCGATCCCGAGCTGCTCACGAATAGCTCAACTCATTTGCACCCCTAATAATAAGAATGTAACATCTAATCTAATAATGGACCATAATTAAGAGTATAACATCTGACTTATGGACATCCACATTTAATAAACTTAATATTATTCATTAACTTTCCCCATTTGATGTCCATATAATACGCAATAGAGCCATGTTCTTCTTATTGATTCCATTAAGATTATTAGCATTATCTAATAATCATATTTTTTTAAAATAGTAGAAGTAGTTAAACTATTAAATGTATATGAACAAGGTTTTAGGATCAAACCTAAGATATAAAGAAAAGTAAAACCTTTAAAGAATATTATATGTCATATGAGTTAAAGGCTCTTAATATAATTTTTTTCAAGAATTAGGCAATGTTATGTAATTATGACAAAGTACAATTTTAATAGTTTTACTTTCATACTCACTTATCAAATTACATGATTTCATAAAATAGTTGCAACTATTATGAAAATAGTCCATACTTAAGAAATAATAAAAGAAAGATATGGTAGAGATGATGGAGAATTATAAGGAGGAGGAGAATATTTGATTTAACTATATTAGGAATGATTTATACAACCCATATTTATAGGGTAAATTGATTAAATGTTACAATTTCATAATGATGATTCCTAAATAGAATTTAAACCTAATAATTAACCATAATAAAAATATAATGTCTGATCTAATAATGGACCATAATTGGGAGTATAACGTCTAACTTATGGACATCCACATTCAATAAACTCAATAATTATTCATAACACTCCCCCTTAGATGTCTAGGAAAAATCTAGTAGGACAAAAACTAATTTGATTGAGTAATTTTCTCGAGAATCTAATTTATATGTTGCAAGCAAATTAAAACCTTCAAGGAGTTTCATATAAATATTATTATCAAGTGAGCCATACAAATAGGTTATAATATCATTCATTAGACATAAATCGAGTCTTTCATGTATTGCTAAACTAATTAAATACCGAAAGGTTTTTGCATCCATCACAAGTGAGTATGTCTCTTCATAATTAATGCCAAGTCTTTGCGAAAATCCTTGAGTAACAAGTCATACTTTATATCTTATAATTTCACCATTCTCATTGTATCTAACTAGCTTCACACCTTTTGGTGTATGGATTACTAGTTTGAAAACTTTTCTCTTTGCAAGAAAGTTTAATTTTGAGTTGATTACATCTTTCCATTTTCACCAGTCATCTCTTTGTCTACATTCCTTAATAGATTTTGGTTCATGATCCTCATTATCATTTATTATATTGCACATAGTATTATATGCAAAAAAATCATTAACATTGACTTCATTTTAGTCCCATCATATTCTATTCATTATATAATTTATTGAGATCTCTTTATTTTTACTAATTTCAGGCATATCAGGTTCTTCTGGAATTGAGATAGTAATTTTGTCTAGGGACTCTTTTGGAGTTATCACATTCATATACTCGATTTGGCCATCTAGGTTCTTAGCTCTTTTTCTTTTCTGAGGATTTTTATCTTTGAAATCGATGGGTCTACCAAGTTTCACAAGTGTATTTAACTCATTTGCAATAGTAGAATGCCTGACCAGGACATCAACTTTAATTGGAGCATTAGCAGCTAGTATATATAATTTAGTTACTTTCTTTTGGTCAATGAATGCATCTAGTAATTTATTGACTAAACCTCATAAATGAATTATCTTTTGAACTTCCAATTTACATTATTTTGTATGAGGATTAAGATAAGACAATGATAATGTATTCTA
The DNA here is from genome assembly GCA_020226215.1 of Sindora glabra. Lineage (NCBI taxonomy): Eukaryota > Viridiplantae > Streptophyta > Magnoliopsida > Fabales > Fabaceae > Sindora > Sindora glabra. Next base: position 80,908,610 of record CM035228.1, read on the forward strand.
ACTAATTTCTTTTTCCAACTGCTTATTTTCTCCTCCTGTTAATGGTTCAAGATATTTTATTATAGATGAAAAGTCATATCCAACATCTATTCCCAACCTTCATTAAGGACTTATATTAGTATGCTATGGTGGAGTAATTAGAATAAATATTGTACAACAAAAAAATCTTAGATGTGAAATATTAGGTTCCTAACTAAAAACCAATTATAGATGGGAGGATTTACGATAGCTTATTGGTCTAATGCGAATTAGTGTTGCAACATGCAAAATTGCATGTCCCTAAGTAGAAATTAGAAGTTTTGATTTCATAAGTAATGATCTTTCAATTAATTTGAGACATTTATAGGATCTTCAATATCAATTCCAATAAACATACAATAATCATTAAAAGATTGATAAGTTAATTCACTAGCATTGTTAAGTCATATTTTCTTAATTGGATAGTAAAAAAAATGTGCTCGTAATCGAATCAATTAAGTAAGTAATTTTGCAAATACTAGATTATGAGATGATAATAAAGACACATGTGACCATTTAGTTAATGCATCAATTAAAACCATAAAATATCTAAATGGTCCATATGGATTGGTCCATAAATATTACCTTGTATACGTTCTAAAAATGTAAAATATTCACTCTTAATTTTTGTCGGTGATGATCGAATAATCAATTTTCCTCAAGAACAAGCAACACATGAAAAATTTTTAAATTGAAGAATCTATTGGCTCTTCAATGGATGTTAACAAAGTATTTTAATTCCTACTTTCATTTGAACTATAATTTCTTAAACGCAATTGTTACCAAACACTACAGCAACAAACACTACAATAAAAAAGATTTTTAGTGATGACAATTATCATCGGTGTAAAGCACTCAATTGTCAGTATAGATTCATAGGTGAAAGAACTAACACTAACAACAATTTATTATTGCTAAAAGTACAACCTTCTACGATGACTTAGTTATTGTAGAAAATAGTTTCAAAATTTAAAAAAATTTGAAATTTGATTTTCAGCGATGACATTGTCGTCGTTGAAAATTTTGAGCTTCAGCGATGATAATGTTGTTGCTGAAAATTTCAAGTTTTAGCGGCGACAATGTTGTCACTGAAAGTTCAAACTTCAATGACGATATTATTATCGCTAAAAGCCTGAATGTCGTCGCTAAAAATTTGAGCTTCAACGATGACATTTTCCACATATAGCGACGAATTTGTCATCGCTAAAAGTTTTATGAATTTTTTTTAAAAATTTAAATAAAAACTATCATTATAGTTAAATGTATTTTAAATTATATATTATATTTAACAACATAATCTGAAATATTCTTTTTTTGAATTCATTTGAATTATATTTATCTTTTTTAAATTTAATTTAATGTAAATTATGCAACTATAATACGTCAATAGTACTAATAATAATGTCTAACAATTTGATCCAATATAAAAAGAATAAGTACTCATAAAGCAATTGTATAAATAATATTTATATGAATAAATTATATATACATAATCCATGTAAATATGTACATATGAAAATATATATACATATACATAATATACTACAGGGAGGAAAGGTGGAAGTATGTCAATGCATCCTCATCAGTGCCAGCACTATCATCATCATCATTCTAGCAATGAGGATGATAAAACGATGGTGACGACTAAGAAGGACCATATGGCTGAGCAGCAGGTACAGTCGCAAATCTACTAGGCCCAGGCGGTGTAGTAGTAACAAATGGAGGTGGCAGTAGGATAATACCTTGCTGTCTAACAATAGAGGTGATCTTAGTAAGGTAAGTCCCAAGTTGCTATTACATCTGATGTTGTTAAGTAATCTGCTGCTGTTGCTCTTGAATCAACCATTGGCTTTACTGAAACTAGTCTCGACTCTGCTGTAACTGCTTTTGCAACTCACCGACCTAAGACATGGAAGGTGAGTTCCTCCCAACACTAGAAGTGCCTGCCGAATGATAGAACTAACAGCCAGCACATGCCCAACAGCCCTTCTATACCCTCGACGAGTGCCAAACACTTCATCAATGATGGCAGCCTCATTTATTTGTATAGGAGTCCCAAGCAAGCTAGTAGATGATACACTAGACTGTGCATGTTGAGTCACTAGTTCAATCATTATCGCTTTAAATTATTAAAATAAAATTCAATAATAATATTTCAAGGTATGTTCATAAAATTCTATTTAAAATACAAAATTCAACTAACTTACATATTGTCCTTGAGGGATCGGATGCACCCACTCTCCCAATCTATACGTGTGTCAGTCCCTAAAATTCTTAGGAACTGACTGCAGCTCACCAGTATCTCTATTTCTCTGTTCATTTTTTTGCAAGAGAAAAACAAGGATGAAAATAAATAAACAATGAATAAAAAGCTAACTAATAAAATGTACATTTAAATAATAAACAAAAAAGTTAAATTACCTTATCAAAACGATGTGTAGCAATAGACTTTGACCCATATTGATCATTTACGACCTTCTGCACTCTATTATTTGCATTCCTTCCCAGATAACTCCTACAAATTAAAAAAAATAATATTAACTTTTTATGTCTACAATTTAGATATGTGAAATAATGACTTACACCCATAAAATGTCATACTTATCCTATACTCGTCGTTGTAAAAAAAGCCCACGTACCTCTGCCAGGTCTGTGGTGAGACAAATCAAGGCACACAACGTCTAGCACGATCCAAATTAAAGCTTTGTATAGGTTTGTAGTAGTTCGTATCAAATTGGAGATCGTTCTATCCCGGTCATCCTTAGAGATGCCCTAGAACTCGAAGTGGGACTCCATTAGAAGATATTTAACAAATTTGTAAGTAATATATTTAGAAATTTCAATCTCAAAAGGATTAATTCAATAAATTGAGGAGATAAATACTTACGCAATCCTCCTGCACAACTCTATCTCAGATCTGCTGAGGTACAGCCTGTCATGACTTATAATAAGGCGACACGTGGGCTCAGATCACACTGTTAATATCACGAGGGAGATGGCTAGCATTTTCACTTACCACATGCTATGTACTAGTCGTATCGAACTGTATAGGCACCGATCTCTTTCCACCCTTGCCTATTTTCTCGTGCAGTCTAAGGGACCTATTCGGATTCCTTTTTCTCATAACTACCACTTTAATAGATAAAAAAAATATCAATACAATAAACAGGATATTTAATCAATCTCAAGTATGCACAATTAAAAATGGATACCTGATCCCTTGCACTGTGATGGAATGTGGATGGGTTGCTGTGGTGGGTCGCCTCCAACATCACTTCCATAGTGTCATGCCTTGACATCCACCATGATTGAAATAATACATATTATACAAGTAGTTAATGGAAAATCCATAGTTAAATTGAATGATTAAAGGGTACAACTTTTTGCAATCATATAGATTATTTAAACAATCATGCTCACATGATTATGAGTTGTAGTTCAAATACCTTATTTTTTTCCTAGTCTAAATCAGTATCGGTGAACCTAATAGACTTATGATAATCGATTTCTCTTTCATTATCAGATTGTAAAGGCCCCTCTTCCATATAATCCTCAATCGTTTTGTTTTCGAAACTACTGTCATCATCGATAAAGGCGTTTTCTCCATAAGCGCTAGATCTAACATTCTTGGAAGGTGGAACGATTGAAGGACCATTTCTTTAATTATTTAGATCTACTAGATAGAAATCTCCAAGATCAACTGTGAGGTTAAAATTGGATGAGTTACTATCCTGCAGAAATAATAGATCCTGTGCACTGTTTCTATCACTAGGTAGATCCCATATGTTGCAATGTACCAAATTATGGACACCCACCAATTTGGTCCATTAAGGAGATCCTTAGTGTAAAATACTTATTTTGCTTGAGGAGTAAGTATGTAACGATCATCTTTGTACCATTGCTCATTAATGGAGATGCTTGTGATATTCTTGTCAGTCTAAAGTTTCTTCTTTGTAGGATCAGTGTCATACCACTTGCATTTAAATAAAGTCACACTGCATTTATTTAATAAGTCAACTTTATGATTTCTTCTAGTACACCATAGAACATGTTACCATCAGTACCTAAAATAAAAATGCCACTGTTTTGTGTTTTATGCTTCGCATCTCAATTTTTGACTATAAAGTACACTCCATTCACAATACATGCAGAGTATATCATGATAGTAAAACTGGGATCGGAGGCTAATGATAGTAGCTCTTTAGTGGCCTCTGAAGAATCGTTTCTATGTAAATAGTACATCTACGAAAATAGTAATTTTTTCAAGAATTAAATTGAAAGATCAGTAAGAGTAATGAACAATATTTAGGATATTGGTTTAATGCATTTGGGAAGAATAATCCCTTACCTTCAAGTAAAACCACGAGGGGAATTTAGTGTTCTGTAAGTTGTCAATGTTTTTAGAACCAATTCATTCGAGTTCCAGTCAGTGCTCACTATAAAACATAGGGCATTTTAATCTATTATAATTATTTAGGATAAAAACACAAATGAGCATAGAAACTTATTGGAGATACTTTTCAATCTTAATAGAATTATTCAAGATGTACCATACTGCAATATCTCGATCCTTTCTATTATAGTGAGAAATAATCTTCTTCCCCACTAGTTGACACTGGGATTAGAACATCGACAATGCCCTTCTTGTTTGATTACTTACTACATCTTGATTTTTATTAGGCTAGTTGAATCTAGTTTCCACTCCTTCCAAGTACATAGAGAAAAATGTTAATGCCTCGTCAATAATATACCCTTCTGCAATTGAACCCTCTGGTCGAGCACAATTTCGGACATAATCCTTCAATTTTTTTATATATCTCTCATATGGGTACATCTATAAAAAATGAACGGGTCTGCCTTTCAATGCTTCATTTGGCAAATGTATTATCAAGTGAACCATTATATCAAAAAATGTTGGAGAGTATATCCTTTCAAGCTTGTATAAAATAATTACAATGTCTTATTTAGCTTATAGAATATTCTTCCTATTAAAAGTTCTAGCACATATTTGATTGAAGAAGTTGCATAACTCAACAAGTAGATATGATAATTCCTTTGGCAAAAAAGCTCAAATTCCTGGTCCTAACAATTTTTGCATAATAACATGACAATCATTTGATTTTAGCCCCTTCAACTTCATATCACGACCTGTGACATTCTTCTAAAGACTCCCAGTAAACGCATATGAAAATTTCATATTTTTTATATATTAGCAAAATTATCTTCGTTCTTCTTAGTTAAGCATATATGCAACATGCGACTTGAAAAGTTGACCCCTCTGTTCATATAAATGTAATTTGGGCCTTATCTTCATGTCTACCAGATTTCATCTTGCATTGTCTATATCTTTTATTTTGTGTTCAATATCCAATAATATGCCCAAAATGCTATCACATAGATTCTTCTCAACATGCATCACATCAATGTTATGTCTTAAGTTCATTGTTGGCTAATACAAGAGATTAAAAAATATACTTATTTTATTCTAATTAAGTTCATTAGCACCCCTCTTTCACTTTACACCACCAAATTGAGCATATTTTTCAGGAAGTCTCTGTGTCACCTTTCCCAATTGATCCATGATAATATTATTAGTAAGAGGATGAGGAAAGGTTCTCCTCTTCGACCTTCCATTGAATTCTTTTTTGTTTCTTTATGTGTGACTTCTTGGAAGCTAACGACGATGACCAACATAAGCTATTTTTCCTTTAACTCAAATTGATGGAGTATCTAAATTATATGTAAGACATGCTTTATACCCTTGTCTGCTCCACCCAGAGAGACTACTTCGAGTAGGAAAATCATTTACAGTCCATAGCAAAGCTGCTTGCATGTTGAACATCATATTTATACTCGCATCTTGAGTTTCAACTCCCTTCTCACAAAGATGCCTTAACTCTTCTATGACTAGTTGTAAGAAAACATCGATATCCTTGCTTGGCAATTGCGGACTTAGGATTAATAGGGTCAACATGAAAAAAAACTGATTCATGCATATCCATGGTGGCAAGTTATAAGTGGTCATCATCACTGGCCACATGCTATAAGACAAGTTCCTATCACTAAAAAGATTAAATCCATCTGCACTTAAACTTAACTTAACATTTCGTGGGTTAGCGGAGAAATTAGGATACCTTTTATTGAACTCATGCCAGGCTATTCCATCAACGGGATATCGCATTACCTCCTCCTCTTTTGACTTTCCAATATGATGCCATATCATATTCTTCGTAGTATATCTTGACCTATACAAATGCTTTAACCGAGGAGTTAATGGAAACTATTAAATAACTTTTTGAGGCACCTTCTTTCCTTTCATATTTTTATCTACTCATCAGCTCTCCTTACAAATTGGACAATTATCCTCGGAAGCATGTTCTTTCTAGAAAAGTGCACAATCATATTTGCACACATGGATTGATTCATACCCCAATCCTAACTTATTGAGCCATTTGCTAGCATCGTAGTACAATTTGAACAATTTATTATTAGGTAGAAGTGCCTCTTTTAACAACCTTAAAAGAGCATCAAATGACTTATTTGTCCACTTATGCAAAACCTTCAAGTGCATAAGTTTCACCAACAAGTTCAAGGCTGAAAATGTTATGCATCCTGAATACAATTCTATTTCTACTTACTCGAATAGGTTATCACAACTACTATAATTTGTTCCAATGTCTCTGCCAAGTGCATTCTCACTTCTTTCCACATCATTGTGAACTACTTCGTCAGGTACATTAGGGCTGATGAAATAGTGTATAATATCTGCCAGCTTATCTCTATTATTGGGATATGCCCCCTAAGTTCTCCTAGAAGTTGAAACATTTGCTTCATCATAGTATATCCAATTTATTTATAATGGATGAAATCCATTATCTATAATATGTGCCTCCAACGTTGGTAATATTTGGAATATTAAATTCATACATTTTTTGTATAAGCATCTCACCAAACCCTTTTCATCAAAAAACTTTTTAGCTCTTTGAACAAATGCCACTGTACCATTTCAATACTCATCTGATAAGTGATTTAATAGATGTATCTAACTTTTATTTATAGACATTGTATCACTGAATAGGAAGAAAATGGTTTTAGGTGGAATAAAATATTGTGATTAATATTTGAAATGTACCCTAAATACATCATATCACTCTAACTTTGAAGGATAGGGTCCTATCTCATTCAAGATATTTTTGTAGTTATGATTTTTTCTAATTTATCCACACTAATCATTTGCTTTGTCTAGAAATTTCAGCAGCATCTCCTCATGGTTCTCCAAGTGTGTAAACTAGACGTCCGTATAGTTTATACCCGGAGAACAGTTAGGATGATAAGATATTTCCAAGATATCAAACAAGAGCCAAATAAATTGTTAATAACAATTACATGATATATCTCAAATTGTCCAACTTTTCAGGGTAATTCAAGGGTTGATTGATGTATAGAGATTAACTAACTCTTGAACGAGTCTAAGTTTATAATACAAATGCAAATGCAGTTCTATTTAAAATTATTATAAAATTATGTTTATAATAATTAAAAATAAACATATGATATTTTATGAGTATCATTATTTAAGTATCAATATTGTTATTTAAGTATCTTATTACTTGGATTATTGATTTTTTTTAAGTATCCACAACAATTGTTATATTTCACAATAAATTTATAGGAATTCAAACATGTAATCTACTTTATTATATTTATAAGGTACACAATTCAACTTGTCTAGAGAGACGTGCATTTTATGAGTACTTGCAAATTATCAGACGTTCAAAATCTTCAAATTTCTATTATTGTATGCTCATTTTAGTTATTTTGTCAGGAATTCTTTTCATTAGAAATATTATCTATATTTTTATACAAGTATAATATGTCACAGGTTATTATTACAAGTATAATATGTCACAAGTTATTATAACTAAATAAAAATATTTATCATTATAATATTGAAAGAAAATAAGTTTATATATACACAAAATAAGTAACCATTGTTTGCAATATTTCTTTTAATCTAACACTAAACAACTAAAATAATTTTTCATCATTTCAATATTTTATAATTCTATTTTTTCATTTAAATTTTAGCAAATTCTAAGATGCTTTAGAATAAATAACACCAAATTAATATCCAAGAGATTAGAGCATTAGTAGATTAGGCTTAAAAATATTTGACCGTACATTTATTGTTAATTTCATAAATTATTCATTAATGTAATGTTATTGTAATTTTAGCTATTAGAATTATGTACATAACATATATTTTCTAAAATAATTAAGAAATATTTCACAATCTTCAAAAATTATATTTCTTATTTTAAAAATTAATTTTTAATCCAAGGAAAAAAATCAAATTACATAGCAGTTGAAATTTTAAATAAAAAAATATTTCACTTAATTACAAAATTGACATTGAAAATAACAAAATATAATTCAAAAAATATATAAATATTATTTATTTTAATTGTGTTCAGGGTTTAGCTTTAAAAAATAATTTTGACAAATAAATTTCAAAAATTGGTCAGTTATAAATTTTATTATTTTTAAGAGTAAAAAGTAAATTTGATTTATCCATGAAGGGGAGTGATTTTTATGTTACCTCAAGTTTAATTGACTTTTTCTTTCTATATAATGTAGATAGTATAATTTAGATTGTTAGGTTTGATTTTCATGTGGTCTCAAGTTTAACTGACTTTTTCTTATTATGTGGTGTAAATACTATAATTTGGATTGTTAGATTTTAATTTTAATTTTAATTAAGAAAGAGAATATATTATTATAATATCTTATTTTCTTAACTATGTTTGCATTCTTATTCTAATTTCCTATGTTACATTATTTCAACAAAACTAATAACTTTAAAATTTCCTAAATTACATCATTAAATTTTAGATTTTGTGGATAAAATATCATAATAACCTTATCTTACGTTACTCTAACTAAATAATCTACACATATATCATATAATACAAAGTTATAATTTAAGGGATACATAATCACAACAAAATTTATATTTACAAATTTTATGCTAAGACAAATTTACGTAAATAAATTTAATATTTACAACATGCAAAACTAAATAACATGGAGTTTCACATTAAATTAAATATACTATCAACTCTATTAGTTCATTGCAAACTATTAATCCTGCAGATAATATTTTACAATAAAAATATTATAAATTTAATTCACATATCTAAATGATAAAATTTTACTGATCAAATATACTCTAAATACGCTCCACAAATAATGATGAGTGCTAACAATAACTAATAAATTAAAATTATAAATATAAAAAATTAATACACATTAACATATATAAAAAAATAAATATACTAAATTATAAAAAATTTATAAGAGAAACTTACCTCAAGTCCACTCTTCTTCTTTATAACCATGCGGATGAGAGTTTAGAGGAAGCGCTGATGGTTTATATAGACAGACTCTTTAGCGGCAACAAAAAAATCTCGGTTGTCACTGAAGAGTCGTCGGTGAAAGTCGTAACTTTCAACAATGACATTATCGTTGCTGAAGGTCTTGTTTATTTCCAAGGCAGACTTTTAGCGACGACACCTATTGTCGGTGAAAGGTTAATCTTTTAGCGATGACAAATGTCGTCATTGAAGAGTCAATGTTCCCGTTGAAATTTTTTGAGCCTCTTTAACGATGACAAATGTCGTTGCTAATGGCTTATTTTTTCCCACCGCACTTTTTTGACTCCTTCCAAAAATCATTTACACATCACCGATGACTATGTCGTTGAAAATACTTTTAACGACGATTAAATTTTTGTCGTCGCTAAAAATATTATTGTTATTGCTCTTTTTTCTTGTAGTGCAAATATAAATACATGTTTTTAATTAATGAACTTTTGAAATTTTTTTTTGCCATGCTAGAAATGATAAATCAATTAATTTACGTTATAATGAAAATTAAAGCAGCGATTAGATATATATTGAAAAATTATTTTTTCAGCTTGTCATTGTTTATCAAATTTTAAGCTATTAATTTCCTTATTAGTAATTATGATATAATAATTTACTCTTTAAAGTTTATCTTATAGTTCAAAAATGTGAAATTTAAGTGGTTGTTTAGATCATAAAAGTAGTATGAGAAATGTAATTTCCCTAAAAGTAAGAAATTCCTAAAATATTTGGTTGATCATTAATTGACAAAATGAAAAAATGTAGAACTTTTCTAGAAGTTTTACATTCTATAAATCATAAAAACTTGCTTGCCCACACATTTTTCAGTGAAAAGAACTTCTTATATTTTTTATAAATAAAAATATAAAATTACTGCTACTTAATTTATTTAATGATCACTTTAATATTTTATCCTCAGCATAAAAATTATAATAAATATTTATTAACTATAAATCTAATTTGGTAGTTATAAAATATAAATATACCTATTCTAATGTAAATTTTAATTATATAAAATATAATTATTTTAATAATTATTAATAAATAGAAGGTGTATTTTATAAAAGTATATAAAATAAAAATTAAATATTATATCATAAAATAAAAGTAATCATAAATATTATTAAAGTTATAGAAATTTAATTTTGAATATAATTATATTTATCGTACATATATATGTCTATTAAATTATTTTATTTATTATTTTATATTTATTATTTTTATATTCACTTTTGAAAATAAAAGATTTTGTATTTTTATCTATTTTGCATAATTTTTCAATAACTAATTACTTATTATATTAATTATTTAACTAAGATTTTTATTCATTTAAAGTATATTCCATTTTAATTATATCAAGATAATTTTGTGTGTGTGTGTGTGTCCCTGTATGTGTAAGACATCTTAAATTTTTTATATGAATCTATTTTACTTTTTATAGTAAAATGAGAAAAATAAGAAATTGCTAATTTTTCTTCATTTAAATTATCTTTACAAATCATCATTCAAGGATAAAATTATAAATTTTATATAATTTAAAAAATATTTTGCCAATGCTTTATAATTTTGGGGTTGAAATTGCATATTTTTTATTTTAAAAATTAATAATTTCTTACTTTCTCAATTTACTATAAAAAGTAAAATAGATTTATATAAAAAAATCAAGAATAAAGAGACTAGAAATAGTTAAAAAAAAGATAACAAGAGAAAATTAAAATTTATTAATACTTTTTTTTATATCACAAATTTAAAGTATGTATTTGTTATTTTGATAATACTTCTTAAAAAGTTCGAAGTTAAACTAAACATAAGAATGTAATTCATGAGAACTATCAATTAAATAATTTTAAGTACTTTATGGAATGTTCACAAGAGTTTTTTTTTTTTTAACAATTATAGGAGTTTCACTTGACACATGCATGCAAGATGGAGGGTTTGAACTTATGACATAAGGGGAGTGAAGTCATTAAAGCAACATTAGATACCATTGCATTACTAGGAATGTTAGTGTTTATGATAGCATTTATTTCTTAAAAAGTTCAACTTCCCACAGAATGGTTTTTGTAATTTTCTAAAACCCGATATGGTATATAAATGATGAAAATCTCATACAAAATGAAGTTAATTATTTAAAAAAATTGATGCATAAAAATAAGATAACATTTTTATACTACTATTGATATGTTATGTTTTAACCAGAACAACATTGCTTCAATATAAATGATGGTTATTATAACTTAACTGATGTCTAATAACCACTTGCTTTAACATGTACTTATTTCCATGTCTTTTGTTATTATAAATCAATGAGTAAAGTGATAAAAAAATTACAGTAGCTTTAGTGGGAATGCAAAATATAGCACTATTTTGCTCTAGTGCAATTTGTAGACTCAATATTCCTCTAATATGAAGCTTTGTTTTACAAACTCTAGCAACGTTGAAGAGTACAAGTTAATCTTTTACACTTTTATACAAACAAGGCACATCTGCTACAACAAATTAACACTTGTGTTATAGTTAAAATCATGGAACAAGATCAAAATTTTTGTGGCTATGCTATTTAGTTATAGAAATACTAGTTAAATAGTGTCATGACACAAGTAAGCATGGCAAAAAAATTGCCATAAGAAAAAAGATCCTATGGCATAAATGATTTTTTTTGTCACAGTTTCACTTGTGGCATTATGGCTAATAGATTCTTCTAGCCACGAGCACAAATGTGGAAAGAAAGGCACATCCATGGCTAGTAACTCATATTGCCATAAATAAAATTGTGGTAAAAAATAAAATAAAATAATTATAAAACTAATGTAATTAGATAAAATAATTTTTATATATCTAAATTAAATAGATTATCTAGCCAATTCAGTCAAGTATTATCCTATCATTTTATTTATACATCTAATGAAATCTATTAATGTTTTTAACCAATATTTAGTTTGGATAAGTCGTTGAAACTCTATTTGTCTAAAAATTACAAATTGCATTTACCAGGAATCAAACTTGATTCTCCAAGTTGAGGAATGTCATGCCTTACCATTGCACTAGTTTGCTTCTTTATTATTATAATATAATATATTTTATATAAAATTTTAATTGATTGATTGACTTCAAAAATAAAACTACATTTATGTGATACTAATTATATAATAATAAAATATTACATATATACATATAATAAAAATACACTAATACTAAAATATTTTATGATTTTATTTTAAAAAAAATTTTTTTATAAACTAAATTCACATATATTTTATTACAAATTTTACTTTTATTAACTTTATTTTTTATAAATATTTTATATCAAATTTTTCTCTCATAAATAATTAATTATTTAATTTTATCCTTTTATTAATATTTTTATTAATTATTATTAATTGAGTTATTAAAAAATAAAAGTAAAACTTTTATATTTTTCAAGCAATTTTTTATTATTTTCTAAAATTTCTTCAATAAAGGTTGAATTATATAAAATAAATATCCATACAAATAATAACTTTGAACTATTATGTATATTTAAATTTTAGTTATAAATTAAATTTTAAATTATTATAAATTATTTACTTTTAATTTTTATTAATAATACATATTTTTGTTATTCACAAATATAAGTTAAATTATTTGAACCTTCACAGATATTTTATATTAATTTCTTCTCTCATATGTTGTTTATATTTAATTTTTATTCTTTCATTTATCAAGTCATTAACCTATCAATAAAATTATAAATGAATCGACCAAATTAATTAAATTATTATTTAAAAGGAAAGAAATTATTACAAAATAGATGTGAGAAATGAAATTAATAAAATTGGAATTAATAAAGGATAAAAAAATAAAATTTAAACTATTTTATATATATCACTCCCCTAAATATAATTTTCTTAAATTTTTTAATATAATGATTTTTTTATTAAATTATACATAATTTTACATAATTATTATTTTCAATTTTTTAATGAAAGTTGTGTTCATATTATAGTGATAAATGTAAAATTTATTATTATATATTTCTTTAATAAAACTTATTATAACTTATCTCATAAATTATACTATTTATATATAATATAATAATTTTAATATTTTCATAATATATATCTTCTTTGTTACCACATTTTTTAAGAATAATGTGATGAGATAAGAAAATAAATTTTTATAATATTCAATATCTTGATTGATTTTTTTGTTTAATTGATATTTTAAAAAATATATTGAATAATGAATTGAAAATTTTGTCATATATGTATGTATTATATATATGTATATGTAAATCCTATTAATTTTTAATTTTAGTATGTATAGAATTTAAATTCATTGGATAATTATATAATACAATCTTTAATATATTATAATATTTATTTTGTTGATATATATTAATTTAATTATATATATTTAATTGATAGAAAGTTAAATAGTTATTTATTATTTATGAAAAATAGTTACATTTTAATAAATATTAAATTTGGTATATATGTAAATAAAAATACTTAGGAGCTTAATAATTGAATTCTTTCTTACATATCTTAAGATTTGGGATTCAACTTCTATTTCAATTATTTTAAGAAAAATAATGAAGGTACATAATTATACAATTTATGCGTAGTTTTATCATTTTACATATATTTTATGAACCAACTAATTGAAAATATTTAGTTCTAGAGCTTTTTTATTTTGATTGATAGGGTTAATCAGTTAATCAATTGATGAATTAGTTATTTGCTAAATATCTATAATATATAAATATTTATATTTTTTTGATTATCTACCATATTGTAACATGTTGTGCTTATTATAAATAATATTTTTAATATATAGTTACTAAAAATGATATATTTGACTATAATTTTATTCATATAATTAATTTATCACATAAGTAATACTTTGCTATGAATAATTTTTTTTGGACTTAGATAATAAAATAAGTGATACTTTGTCATGAGAAATGTGTACTTGTAACTTGATTTATGGCACAAATAATAGCCTTGAGTAAAGTTTTTCTATAGCACAAATGATACTTTGCCACAAAGAATATGTTCTTGTAGTTTAGTTTTATGGCGCAAATGATAGTTTGTTATAGGTAAAGTTTTCCTATGGCATAAATTTTTTAATTTTTTAGACATTTATTTGAATTTTTTTGTTCCGGTGGCAAATGGTAAAATTGCCATGATTTTTGAATTTTCATGGCATAATTCGTGGTATAAGTGTTAATTTGTTGTAGTGATTACCAAATATGCTTATCTTTTCATTCTTAGCTTTTCTTATGTTTGCCTTAATATATTTAGCTTAAAATATTAAGGTTATGACATATATAAAATATATTTGATTCTGTATCTGTTTATGAACATGCTTCATAACCTTAGAAATGAAATATATTACATATAAAATATTCCCTATATATGTATGAAAATATTTTGGCTTTGGATATGTACAACTCTAAAAGATGTCATTTTTTTGGAAAATTGAAGTTACATTATGTAAATATATGAATGCCTATGTGCTTTACAATTTATTTAAGAATATGTACAAATTCATATGATATAGGGTTTGTTTAATGTTCTTGTGTGTATGGTTCTTACTAGATTAGCTAGTCATGGATAAAAAATGGATGGGTGTTAATTAGCTTGGCACTAAATATGAAAATAGGATTAACAAATTCATCAAATCTATAATTGCTCATAAAAGGAATGAATTTAGTAGTGGCATTATATTTTTGCCCCTGTTTTAAATGTTGTAATGTGAGTAGGACAATGGTCGTGTATGTAAAAGATCATCTATTTTAATTTGGCATTGATAATAGTTATAAGCGATGGACATGGCACAATGAAAGTAAATTAAGTAGCATGTTTACTATATATGAAGATGATGATTTTTAGTATCACTTAGATGATATGATGCATGATGTTATAGATAATTTTATTCAGTGACTACAAGTCCTTTATAACTCATCAAGTGATGTAGAAAAACCATTGTATTTGAGTTGTATCATATGCGCACATTTATCTATCATATTGAGATTGTTCAACTTGAAATAAAAAAATGTTTGGAGTGATAAAAGCTTCATGGGATTGCTTCAATTATTGAAAAATATACTTCTTGAAGGCAATATATCACCTACTTATACATATAAGGCTAAAAAAATAATATGCTTGATGGGTATGGAATATAGGAACATACATGTATATCCTAATGACTGCATATTGTATTAAAAAAAGTACAAAAGATTACTTTTGTATCCAAAATACAGGGCTTCCTATTACAAATTGAAGAAACATGATGGCAACATCGAGGAAGGGGTCTACCTAAGGTGTTATGGTATCTTTTCATAATATTAAGGATTAAATGTATGCTTACTAATTCAAAAGATGCCAATAACATAATGTGGCATGTAGAGTAGGTAGTTACAGATAATAAGCTTTATCATTTGATGGATTTTTCTTAATAAAAAATAATTAACTTATTATTCTCTGAATTTGATAGTAAAGCAAGAAACCTTAGACTTGTATTGTGTACTGATAAAATGAACCCTCACAATAACATAAGTAGAGAACATAACACAGCTTGTAATGTTAGTGATTTATAACCTCCATCCTTTGTAATGCATGAAATAAAAGCATGTAATGTTAATATTGTTAATATGAGGGTTGAAGTAATTAAAAAATGATATAGATGTCTTCTTGGCACTACTTATTAAAGACTTAAGATTTATGTGGGATGAAGGAGTGTTAATGTTTAACATATACAAGCAAGAATCTTTCAGATTGCGTGTATTGCTTTTTGGCTCAATTAATGAATTCCTAACTTATGGATGTAGCATTAAAAGGTGTAGAGCATGTCTTACTTATGAGGATGGCCCATGCTCTTATCAACTTAAGCATTAGTAGGAAATAGTATATTTTGGTCGTAAGAGATTTTTGCCTTGTTTCTACAACTATCGAAAGCTAAGAAAGGCATTCAATGGCTTACTGGAGGAAGTAATGGCTTTACAGTCTTTATTAGTGGAAGAGGTTATGATGGGGGTGAAAAATATTAATGTTAGTTTTAGCAAACTTAATGTTTGATAAGAGGTGACGCTCTACGAAAAAAAATCTATGTTCTTCAATCTTTCATACTAGAAGGATAGATGTCGACCACAACCTTGATGTCATGCATATGGAGAAAAATGTATATGATAGTCTGATTGGAATGTTCTTAAATATATTAGGTAAGGCACAGGATGGAATTAAGGCTTGATTGGACTTTCAAGAAGTGGCTAGACAATAGGAACTAGCATAAAAAAAGAGGGTCAATATACTTATTTGCTTCTAACTTGTTATAACTTATCTAGAAAGGAGAAAATAAGTTTTTTTATAGGTTTTTAAATAAAGTTAAAGTGCCCCAGGATTATTCTTTTAACATTGGAGGCTTTGTTTCAATGAAAAATCTGAAATTAGTCATCTTGAAGACTCATGATTATCATACTTTGATAAAAAAAATTTCTACTTGTTACCATTAAAAAAATATTACCTAAACATATAAAGCAAGCAATCACAAGGCTTTGTTTCTTCTTCAATGTAATATGTGCTAAGGTTATTGATTTAAATGATTTGGATGACTTATAGAGAGTTGTTATTATCACATTGTAGTAACTTATGATGTACTTTTGACTCTCATTATTTGACATCATAGTACATTTGGTTATGCATAGATAAAGGAGGTAAGACTATATAGTTTAATTTATTTGAGGTGGATGTACTCAAATGGAGCATTAAATAAAAATTCTAAAAAAGTATGTGTGTAATTGAAATAGGCTTAAAGGAAGTATTGTTGATAGGTACATTATTAAGGAATTTGTTAAGTTTTGTATCTTATACTTGTAAAATATAGACCTTATAGGGCTTTCCAAGCCTTGCCATGGGGGAAAAATTTCAGGGAAAGATACATTAAGGAACTAGGTGGAGAGTATAAATTATGAAATGTGAGAACAAGTACATTTTTATGTCCTATAAAATAGTGAAGAGCTTAAGCCTTAAATGAATGAACATATTACTTTCATAAAAGAGCTCTATCATGACAAAAATGAGAAGTAGATACAAATTAAACATAATTGTGCATTCCTCAAGTGATTTTGCAATTGAATTGATAATATGATAGAGAAAACACTAGGTGCCATTTCTAAAACCATAAGATGGTTAGGTAATGAGCCTTGCATGATGTTCTGTCTTACTAAGTATATGTCATTAATTGATATTCATTTTACACTAAGGAATACAATGAGAAAAGCATTATACAAAATAATGGAGTCACTTTGATAGTTTAAGCAATGCATATCTTAAGTGCTAAAGCAAAAACCCCTATTTATGTTACAATATCATATTATGGGGTTAGTGAAGACATATGAAAGCTTAACTACATCTAATTCAGGGAGCTTGTCTTTTGATATAAGTGGGTGAAGAATAACAATGACATCTAAGTGGATGAACTAAAATTTATGTTAGTGGATTTTAGTAAGAAGGGTTATAAGGGTAGCCATTTATAATGGCATTCCAACTAAAATAAGTTTTCTATGTATTGAACTTAATTAATAACAAGTGGTTTATAGTTCTTCATGGGAAGAGATAGATTATTGGTAATAAAAATAAAGAAGATGTAGCCACTAATATTAAAAACACACCTCCTTTTTCATTGAGACTACTTTAGTTATTCATGAAGGCCATTTGGGGGAGTTTTATATGCATCAAAACCATGGAGAAAGGATATAGATTAATGATCCTTCTAAATAAATTTCCTATATCACAAATTTAAGGTATAAATATCTTTTTTTTTAAAGTTATGCATACATATGAAATCACTTTTTAGTTTATATATTGTATATGTTAAGATATATATTCAGATAATGTAGGCCTTATTTAAGAGATGCATAATAATTAATTGAATATACTCAAGTAGAAACATATCCAAGATAAATTAGAAGGCAATTTTTCTTTCAACATAACAAAAATTTTCCTTGCAGTTGTTATAACACTTAAATTTTATTTGTTTACTTTGTTTCCTTGCAGTTTGATGCTTTGGATGTATGCCATACAATAGTACAACTCATTAAGTATTCCTTGACCATAAGTATAAGTGTATGGAATTAATGTAAAGGGAAAACAAGGTTATTCTATTTGTTATAAATTGCATATACTGAATTTAGGATTTTGTATTATAATTATAGCAAATATGGGGTTTGTATATATTATAAAATTGTAATATTGTGGTTTTGGTAGTTCTAGATGTATTTTAAGTTGGAAGTAGTGCAGTAGGACATGTCATGAAACCTTGTATAGAATGGAAATGATGTAAGGAATGGGTTTTTCAATTTTAGTGTAGGCGGGGGAGGGAGGAATGTAATATAACATTGGTTATGTGAATTACTGAAGTGGTGGTTAATTTAACATTCTACATTAGTTAATAAAATAAGCTAACGTTGGACTAGAATGTTTAATAATGGTTATCAAGAGAAAATTAATGTCTTTAAATGTTATCATTATCGAGTGGTGTGACCAATAAGATAGGATGACAATTTAGTTATTAGGAAACTAAAGTAATATCATTTTTCTATGATAGTTTTGTAATTGACATTGTAAAATATTTACTATGATGTTTAATAAAACAATAATACAAAATTGACGTTTCATCCCCTCAATAGCCGACATTTATTTGCAAATTTGAAGTAATGATATTTTAACCCTTATATCACATTTTAAAAAATTAATTTCATATCTAAATATATAATTATAAAATAGAAATTATAAATTAGGTTTTAGTATTTTTTGTAATCTTTATTATATATTTAATATTTTTATGTTTCAAAATAAATAAACACCCATGCATATGCATAGGTCCAAAAGCTAGTTTAATAGAGAATTGAAGTTTTATTTATATTTATAATTAGAATTAAGTATTCAAGTTGATTAATAAAAATAAGCAATGATTCTATTGTACTTGTACTATATAGAGAAAATTAAACCATGAAAATATCATTATCCTCATTATGCATGGTTATTTTAAATGAGAGAAAAGAGAATACTATGTTGGAAACACCTAATTGGTTAAGTTTTTACTCTCTAGTAGAAATTAAACTTTCATATAATCTTTTTTTTTTTAGTTATGCGTATGCTTTGTAAGTAAGTTTAATGTTCTCCTTTGCTATCATTACTATAAAATTTGCAATTTTATATTAATGAGTAGACATTGGTAAAAGGCAAAATTGACATTATTAACATCTATATTGAGTAGTGACATTTTTGAAATTATTGAGATTAATAAGATGAAGATTAATAAATATAATTAGTATCTATTTTGACATGGTGACATTTTTTTAAATTCTTAAGAAATTTAAGACAATAATTTTTTTATTTAACTAATGTTATAATAGATAACATTTGAAGGTTAGTAGGAAAGTAAAGAAATTTAAGATGTCAATTTTAGAAATAATCGATGTCTATTTGCATATAGTGATATTTTTTAAATCATTAGGAAACTTAAGACGTTAATTTTTTATTTAATTGATATTATAATATATGACATTTAAAAGTTGTCAAAAAAATAAAGAAAGCTAAGATGTAGTTTTTAAAATTAATTGACGTTTATTTGGTTATGGTAGCATTTTAACAATTATTAAGAAGTTTAATAAAACTGATGATGTTTAATAAAACAACGATACAAAATTGATGTCTCATCTCCTCAATAGCTAACACTTATTTGCAAATTTAAAGTAGTGATATTATATATTTTAACTCTTATATCACATTTTTAAAAATTAATTTCAAATCTAAATATATAATTATAAAATAGAAATTATAAATTAGATTTTAGTATTTTTTGTAATCTTTATTATATATTTAATATTCTTATGTTTCGAAATAAATAGAGACCTATGCATATGCATAGGTCCAAAAGCTAGTTTAATAGAGAATTGAAGTTTTATTTATATTTATAAGTAGAATTAAGTATTCAAATTGATTAATAAAAATAAGCAATGGTTCTATTGTAATTGTACTATATAGAGAAAATCAAACCATGAAAATATCATTATCCTCATTATGCATGGTTATTTTAGATGAGAGAAAAGAGAATACTATATGGGAAACAACTAATTGATTAAGTTTTTACTCTCTAGTAGAAATTAAACTTTCATATAGTCTTCTTTTTTAGTTATGCGTATGCTTTGTAAGTAAATTTAATGTTCTCCTTTGCTATCATAACTATAAAAATTGCAATTCTATATTGGTGAATAGACATTGGTAAAAGGCAAAATTGACATTATTAACATCTATATTAAGTGGTGACATTTCTGAAATTATTGATATTAATAAGATGATGATTAATAAATAAAATTAATATCTATTTTGACATGGTGACATTTTTTTAAATTCTTAAGAAATTTATGACAATAATTTTTTATTTAACTGATGTTATAATATATGACATTTGAAGGTTAGTAGGAAAATAAAGAAATTTAAGATGTCAATTTTATAAATAATCGATATCTATTTGCATGTAGTGATATTTTTGAAATTATTAGAAAACTTAAGATATTAATTTTTTATTTAACTCATATCATAATATATGACATTTAAAAGTTGTTGGAAAAATAAAGAAAGCTAAGATGTAGTTTTTAGAATTAATTTATGTCTATTTGGATATGGTAGCATTTTAACAATTATTGGGAAGTTTAAGTTGTTGATTTTTTACTTAATCAATATCATAATATATGACATTTAAAAGTTGCTAGAAAAATGAAGAAACTTAAGATATTATTTTTAGAATTAATTGACATCTATTTGGACATCGTGCCATGTTTGAAATTATCAAGAAACTTAAGGCATTGACTTTTTACCTAATTCATGTTGAAATTTATGGCATTTGAATGTTATTAGAAAAATGAGAAAACTTAAGATTTCAGTTTTAGAATTAACTAACATCTAAAAATATTACAAAATTTTTGTGAGAACCCTAGGTGCAATGACATTTTTGTGCTATAAATAAAATATATCTTATTTTTTTCTCATTACCACTCTTCCTCTCCCTCTCTCTCTTATTTGTTTTCAAGTTCAATCCTTATCATCGTTTGGCTCTCTCTGTAAAATCCTAGAAGTTCCTTCATTCTTCACCACACATTAATGAGTTATTGATACCTCTTTAACTAATACTAAGTATGAAGCAAATGCCTTAATATTCTAGGCAATAATTCAAATTATAAGAGGTGTCTTTCTTACTTTTATTTCTTATATCTTTACCCTTTTCATTTTTTTAATTTTTTGAACATATTTTTTAAAAGATTTTTTTTGTGGTTTTTTTTTGTTTAACTTCTGAAACTGTATCTAAGTGTTAGATGCTTATTATGTATTTAATAAAATGTTGCAGTGAAGATTGAAATCAACCAAACAATAATTACATTCCTAGCCACTTGGTCAAATTAGGTGTCTTTTTTACTTTTATTTCCTAGATCTTCATATTTTCCATTTTTTAGATTTTTTGCACATATTTTTAAGAGATTTTTATTTACATTTCATTATGTAACTTTTAAGATTGCATATGAGTGTTAGATACTTACTAAATATTTAATAAAATATTACAACAAAGATTGAAACATGTCGAATAACAATTGTAAATGGAGAAAAAAGTAAAAAAAAATAAAAATAGTCATTTTTTATAATTTTAGGAAAGATAAAAAGCCTTTGGCCTTTTATATATTGATAGGTCTTGAAATGTTGAATAAAATTGACATAAAATTTGTCTTGAATAAATAATCCAGCATGAAGTTATAATTTTTTAACTCAAAATATATAATTTTTATAAAATGCTAAATTTATGCAATTTTGAGCTTATTTTAACTTGGAAGTCAAAAACTAACATTAAAAAAAATATTAGACAAATATTTCACGTTAATATTTTATTAAAAACTAATGTCAAGTGTAAGAAAAATAAAATATTAAAAAAAGACTTCAATTTTTAGTAAAAATTGATATGATAATCATTTTTAAGTCAATCATGTGATTGATGTCATAACAATGAATATATAATGATACTCGATTGAAAATTGATGTGTAATCCATTAAATAGTCAACATCAATTAGCTATTCTATAATAATGTATAACGAATGAAATAGATTACGAAACCTCAAAAATCTTTTAAAATTGAATGTTATTTTAAAACATTAATTTTTCTTAATTCTTAGTAGAATAAATGAAAAAGTGGGGAAAATATTTTTTTTCTTAATTTAGTATAGGCATTGCACTTTATGTTAGATTGCAACTTATGTTCTTCTAAAATAAATTCTTTTTCTCTAGTTTTTGAATTTGAAGGAATAGATTTCATTACATAGTCTTTTACCCATAAGAACGAAATGGATTATTCAATTAAATCTTCTAGACCTTTTTAAGAATAGTTCATTTGAACAATCATTATAACGATGTTTTGAAGAAAAAAGTAGAACTTTTCATTACAAATTCTTATCATCAAACTCACCTCTTCATATAATATATTTTGATTTTGAGGATTCACATTCTTTAATATTATTATGTGATATATTAAAATTAATATATGTGTCACATCTTTGCTTATTCTGCCTTGCTCATGTGATTTAGTGGGAAAACAAATAGGAATTGCATAACAAAATTATTACAAAATAAGGCGTCTGATTAGGTTGCAAGTGCTACTATTAAGCCATGCCTCGGTATATCTAGTAACGAATATTTCCTTATAACTGAAGATGAGGCTCTCAGAACAACCAATCAATGTACAGTGAATTTGACATTTGACAGGCACGTTATGTTGACAAAAGTGGGCGCAGTCACTGTCTTCAGATTAAAGCAGAGGGCACACCGCGGTTCCGCACCCACAGAAAGCACCAAGGAGCAAAATAGAACCGAAGCCATGGAAACCTTGGAGGTTTGCAGAATAGAACCGGCTTCAACAGGAACGCCGGACAATTTAACCACACCAACGTTGCTTCCCTTGATCTTCTTCGACATACTTTGGCTAAGGTTACGTCCTGTTGAGCGTCTTTTCTACTATGAATTCCCTCACTCGGCTTCCTCTCACTTCGATTCCGTTTTGCCAAAACTGAAGCAATCACTTTCAGTTGCACTTCACCATTATCGTCCTCTTGCTGGTGATCTCTGTTGGCCTCATGACTCCCACAAACCCGTCGTTAAATATGTCGCCGGCGACGCCGTCTGCCTTACTGTTGCTGTGTCTGATGCCCATTTCAATCATCTATCAGGTAAGTCAAGTCATCAGTCATCCTCGATTTGGCAGTCACATAGGGTTTTTGATTTCATTGGCTCCTTCAAGTTTATTGTCAAACTTAAACCAAATCATGTGGAAACTTCACCTTAGAGCTAGATGATTTTTATTATTAAATCACAAACCTTTTCTCTCAGATTTGAATTTTTTATTTAAAAATGTTTATTTAGACAAAGTTATTCTTATTTTAATTAATTGATTTTTGAATTTTGTAGTTACCAAATATTTGGTAAGGGTGACGAAAATTTGACACGGATAAAATGGAAAGAAAAATTTCTTTTATTCCATCCGATCATATATAATTCATAATAAAAGAATAAGTTAATTCTTTTACAACATCAAAAAAGCTTCAACCAAATAAATTTATTCTCATGCAACATGATATAAAATGGTTCAATAAGATAACACTATTCCATCCAATGGTCCCCTCAAAGTGGTCCCCCCCTAAACATCAACCGTACTCAGGGGTGAAGCTAGGAAAAAATGATTCACTGTTGAAATAGAATTTTTTTTTTAATTTAGTGACTAGATATGAATTTTCAAAATATTGGAAGAAACAAGAAGAAAAATTCTCAATTTTTTTTTCACGTTTACGTAGCATTAACTCATATTCTTCTTATCAGTTCCACCGATCGCACTCTAAATAGATTATAGTATTATACAGTAATCAAAATTTTTTTGGTAAATCAATAATGATAATTTTAATTAGGCAATATCATGCAATTGTGACAAGTTAAAATTTTGATAGTTTAATTTTATTGTCATACTAACTCACAAAAAGTTACGTAATTTTATTAAAAAAATGTAACATTTTCTTAAGAATTTAATTAAATTTGACTCGTCATTTTAATTTTAAATTATCACTCATGCATGTGTGCAACTAATAAAAATTATTAAAATATTTTTATTATTAATAAAAATTATTAATGACTATTACTTTTCTTATTAGTATGTAATGAAAATAAGTGTCTATTGATTAATCATATTTTTTATACATAGGAATTTAATTAATCATATGTATAAATTCATTTCTCATTTGACATGAATTTTAGTAATGATTGATTTTTTTTTTAAAGATAATTGATATAAAATATTTTTTAAAAAGAAAATCATAATTAAAATAATTCACCATTTAAGATAATCTATTACTTAATAATGATTTTTTTCTTACTAAAAAATTTTAACACTAATTTTTCTTAATAAAATTAATATTTATTAAAAATTGTATCAAACATAAAATCACCTTACCCACTAAAATTTATTAATAATCAATTATTCGAAGGAAGAAGTATTTAAACTTGTTTTTGTTGAAACTTGCAACTTTTTAGTGAACTTTCAAACTTTTTCTTAAAATATATTAGTGTAAATTTTAGACATTTTATGCATGGATAGTCTAAAAAAAATCTTTAAAAATATAGAAATAAAGTAGAAAAAACATTTATTATTATTTTTATTAGATAAGTTTTCATTAATTCCTCCCGACGTTTAATTTTGGCTCCGCTACCTGAATTATGGATGGGTGGCCCCCTGCAGGTACTGATCTCTGTGAAGCAACGGAATGCCGCCATCTCATACCCCACCTGCTCGCATCTTATGAACAAGCTTCAGTTATGGCCTTGCAAGTCACTCTGTTTCCGAACTCAGGATTCTGCATCGGAATATCCTCACATCACGCTGTTCTTGATGGTAAAACATCAACCTCCTTCATGAAATCATGGGCTTATATATGCTACAAACTTGTACAATCTTCGTCTTCTCCGACATTGCCACCTGAGCTCACACCATTCTACAAAAATTATAAATACAATTTGGGTGGGGAAGGCCAAAGAAGGTGGAGATGATTTCTGTGGATAGGACAGGAGCAATTTGGCTCTCTGAGAGTAGGAATAGTGATGGGGGAGCTGAGATTGGTTTGGTGTTGAAGAAAGGTGCAATGGATGCTTTTGCTTCTCTGTTTGTGAAAGGGTTTCAAAATCTCTGAAGGGTGTTGGCATGTTTAGGTAAGTGCAATAATTACTTTGAAGGGGAAGACTGTAATATTATATTTTCTACTTAAAATTGTTTATAAATACTTTAAAACCACTCCTCCCAGGAATGGACCCTGAAGATCACCAGAGGATGTAATGCACTCCAAAAATAAAATAGGGGTTATAAGATTTTTCTTGCCGTAAAAATTATAGGTAAGAACTGAAAAATGAATCACGAGATCATGATTATCATAATACATAATATATGAATTTGTCTAAAATAATGAAAGAATCATACATAATTACCAATCTGACATATGAGATTTACTATAAGAACTAATCTTATTTGGTGTTGTTTTTCCTGTGGATTCCCCACAGATTTTCTGTGAATTTTTGCTTTCCTATGGAATTTTCAATAGGTTTTTTTTATAGGAAATCAGGTGTGGAAAATTGTTTCCTGCATATTTTCAACGGATTTTTAAAAAAAAATCATGAATTTTCTAAGAGAATACCTAACTCTTGAAAATTCTACAAAATTATAAAATCAATACAAAATTTTTATAATAAAAAAATCAACTTTATCACAAAATAAAGGAATAGGAAAAAGAGTAGATAGAATTGTATATTGCAAATTATATTAGTGAAGGATACCGATGCATAAAATACTAATCAAAGTTATGATGATGAGAAGTGAAAGTCAACCTAAAAACAATGATATGGTAAAGCTTTCCCTTCCCGGAGCTTACCAGAGATCAGTCAAAAGTTTCTTGCAATAAACAAAACCAATCAGCTAGAAAGTTGATAATTATTAGGCAACCCATCCATACTCTCTTATGCCTTCGCATTGGTCTTCAACATAAGATTGGTGAGGTAATGATCGAGGACACATACTGTTGGGAAAAAAATTACTAGAATTAAAGTAACATATAGTAAAAAAAATTAAAATAATTCACTTTAATCTTTTTCCATAAGCAAAATAAAATATATTATCAGAAAATATTATGAAAAAAATAAATTAATAGAGCAACAATTTTTAACATTGGAAACCCTTCATTAAAAATCACAAGACCTAATCTAATAAAAAAAATTCACTAATAAAATAATAAATACAATGTCTTCTTAGAAATTTTAAGGAACAACCACTATAAAACTCTTCACCAAATAGGTGAAATTCACAATAAAATCACAATATAGTTATCATCAATTATTATGTAAAATCAATTAATAGAGAAGAAGAAAATTATCAGAAAAACATGCACTATACTGTCTAAATTATCAAAAATAACATATTCACATCTAATATGAATTTGAGTAAAAAAAGTAATAATTCTTTTGACACAATTTGATAAAATTACAACTTCTTCCTGCATTGTCTCAAGAGCAAAATAGATGAATTTTCTCCTCACATAGGCATGCCATTCGAGGCTCTTTTCATTTCTCAATTTCATGCACCTATTCCTACAGAATCCTTATTTTGGCTATATATATATACATATATATATATATATATATATATATATATATATTTTGTAAAAGACCTTTAAAAAAGGGCATTTTGTCACCAAAGCCAAGTTTGGTATTTCCATATCCAAATAGGGCTTATTACAATTTTGCCCCACAAGTTGGGCTTTCAATGTCTTCTCCTCCCCTTTTTTTTCTTTATACTAAATAATAAATACAAAGAAATTATGAAACTATTTAGAAGAGACCCACTACCAACAAATCTTTCCCTTCCAACTAAGAGAGGAATATTGCCATTTTGGCTATTGAGCAACATATTTCAAGCTTTTTTTTTTTTTTGTAAAGGTTTAGTCAATATATCAACATTGTTATCAGCTAAATGAACTTTCTTAATTTCTAACAACTTATTACTGAAAACATTTTGTATCCAATGGTAAGGAACATTAATATGTTTTGACCTTACATAGAAAGCAAAATTTTTACCAAAGTGTACTGCACTTTGATTATCACAGAACAAAATATAACAGTCTTACTTTAATTTGAGTTCTTGAATAAACTTTTTTATCCACAGCAACTCTTTACATACTTTAGTTTTTATAATAAATTCCACCTCTATTATTGAAGGAGTAACACATATTTACAATCTATATTGTCATGCCAAAACTCTCCCGCAAACTTGATTAAATAACTAGAAGTCAATTTACAAGAATTAATATATGTAGCTAATTTTGTATCAGTGAAACCAATTAGTAAGGGTTTTTCATCTCTAAAACTAAGCTCAAAACAATTAAGTCTTTCATGGCAAAAGACTTAATTATTTCTTCAATTTAGCAATTCTTATAACATTTTTGTCAACAATTAAAATATCATTAAGATAGAGCAGAAAAATGATAAAATCATCATTAGAGAATTTTTGAATAAACACATAATAATTAAAGGATGTCTTTTGATAACCTTGCTCTTCCATAACTAACTTAAACTTCTTATACCATTATTTATGAGTCTGCTTCAACCCATAAAGACTCTTTCTCAATTTGCATACATAACTTTCTTTTCCTTTTACTTCAAAATCCTCTAGCTACTTTATGTAAATTTCTTCTTCTAAATCACCATGAAGAAAAGTTTTCTTCATATCCATCTATTGAATTTCCAAATCAAGACTAGTTGCTAAGTTAAGCATTATACGAATAGAAGACATTTTTACAATAGGAAATTTTTTTTACTGAAATTAATTCCTTTTCTCTAATTGAATCCCTTCATAACCAATTTGACTTTATATTGAGACTTAAAGTTGTATTCTTTATTCTTTATTTTATATACCCACTTGTTCTTCAAAGCTCTTATACATTTTGGTAATTTTACTAACTCAGGTGTGATTTTCCAATAAAAAATTTCATTTTATCTTACATAGCTTTAATCCATTTGCTTCTATGTTTATCTTCCATGGCCTCATCATAATATTTGGGCTCTCCCCCATCAATCAAAGGGATGAACTCATCTTCGATATACCCTACAAAAGGTTATCTCACTCTAATGGATCTTTTATGTGCAACAATTAGAGCCTCTAGTATTGCTTATTCATCATTGTCAGTTTGTGTAAGGTCATCTACATTAACTACATCATGCATAAAATTTTAAGCTTCAACTTTGTGCTATTTCTTTCTTAGACAAACTATATCCAAGTTAGGTAATGGTTTACTATGCTGAGGCACCACCATTTCTTCTTTACTAATATCTTTCAATGTTTGATCTTCTACAAATATAGCATATTTGCTTATGATTAACTTTTTTTAATAGGATCATAAAATTTGTAGCCAAATTCATCTTCACAATAATATAAAAATATGCATCGCTTTATTTTTATATCAAGCTTGGATCTCTTATTCTTAAGAATATACATAAATGCTTTACATCCAAAAATTGGTAAATGATTATAAGAAACATTTTTATTTGACTAAACCTTTTCTGGTACTTCAAATTGCAAAGGAACACATAGAGAGCTATCCAAAACATGCACAACTGCATTCAAAGTTGTAGCTCAAAAAGTTTTTGGCAATCTAACACATTAAAGCAAACATCTAACTCTCTCACCTAATATTTTGTTTATCCTTTTAGTTAAGCCATTTAATTGAGGAGTTTTTGGTGGTTTTTTTTTTATATCTAATACCTTATTCTTTGCAATAAGTACCAAAAGATCTTGAATATTCATTTCTATTATTACTGTGCATGCATTTCAACTTCTCCCCTATTTCTTTTTCAACTAAAGCATGAAATTATTTAAATACCTTCAACAATTGGTCTTTTATCTTTAATATGTATACTCATATTTTCTTGGGTGATTATCAATGAAGGTAACAAAATAAAGAAAACCACCAAGTGTCCTTGTACTAATAGGACTAGGCATATCACTATGCATAAATTCAAGTATTGCTGATTTTCTAGAAAGTGGATGACTTTACTTTATTCTATTTTCTAACTAAATAATGGTCACGCTTCTATAAATATGAACTCTGACTCCATATAGTGCATTTCTTTTAGCCAAAATAACAATCCTTTTTTCACTTATATAACACAACCTTCTGTGCTACAATTCAGTCTCATCATTTAACTTTGTAGAATTAACAACATTTCTAATAATTTTTGCTTTAGTTAATAAAAGTGTAGAATACCTTCAACCTTTAGCCATAACTATGGAACCCTTGGTAAGCTCCCATTAGTTATGTGAGATGAAATTTTCATAACTTTCATCACAAAGTTTACCTATAAAGAGTAAGTTCAACTAAATGTCTGAAACACATTTTACACATTTGAGGATTAATCTAGTACCATTAGATATTTTCAGAATGATATCTCCAATATTAATACACTTTACTATACCTTCATAAGCTAATCTAACATCTCCAAAATCACTAAGAGTGTAAGATGAAAAAATATCTCTTTTACATGTAATACAGGTGCAAGAACCATTATTAATTATCTGACTAGTTTCATTCTCTACAAAGTTAATAATATCATCTTTATAAACTAAAAGAAATTGATCAATAGTTGTATTAGCTCTATCTTTATCATTTTCATCTTCTTCACCTTTACTTTTTTGTATGGTTTTTATTTTTATTGGCCTTTTTCAACTTTTAGCAATATTTCTTAATATGCTCCTTTTTGCTATAATGTGATACTTAATATTTTCAAATCTTTTTCCAAATTTGTTTTTTCTTTAATATCTATCTCTTGTACCCTAACCCTTATTTCTCCCCCATGACTTAGCAACCATAACATATGCTGTGAAGAAGAATCATATGATTTCCTTCTTAACTTTTCATTCAAGATGTTATTTTTGGTAATTTCAATAGTCATCATGCCCTCAAGGGTAAAATTAAATATAGACATTTTAAATGTCTCCCATAAGTCTAGTAAAGAACCAAGAAGAATCAAACTTTGAACTTCATTTTCAAATTTAATACCCATAGTAGAAAGTTATTTAATAATTTCTTAATACTTATTTAAGTGATTTGTCATCAGAGTGTCATCATGATATTTCATACTTACTATTTGCTTTATTAAGAACTTATTATTCTCAGTCTTCTTAGCATATAACTTTTTAATTTTAATCTATAATCTACGAGCATGTGTCTCCTCTTTAATATGATTTTACACATTTTCTTCTACTCATTACTTGATATATCCACAAACTTGCTTATACAACAAATATCATTCTAAATCTGATTTATTTTCATGTTTTTTGGTAGCAAATATAGGCAAATAGTAATCTTTCACATAAAGTAAAATTTTCATCTTTCTTTTTCAAAGAGCATAATTTTTACCATTCAAAAATACCATTCTACTTGTATTAACCTTCATATTTACACAAGTAGAATATAGCAAAGTTTGAGCTCTAATACCACTTGGGAAAAAAATTACCAAGATCAAAGTAACACGTAGTGAAAAATTAAAATAATTCACTTGGATCGACTTTTTTCACATGTATAATAAAATATATTATCAAAGAATATTGTGAGAAAAAAATCAAGAGACCAATAAATTTTAATGTAAAAAACCCCTCAATATGAGAGTAAAAATCACAGTATCTAATCTATAAAAAGTCCACTAATTAAACAATAGACACAATGTCTTTTTAGAATTCTAAGGAATAATCAATATAAAACTCTTCATTTAAAATAGGTAAAATTTTTAATAAAATCAACATAAAAATTATTATTAATTATTATATAAAATTAGCCAGTAGAGAAGAAAAAAATTATTAGAAAAATATGTACTATACTGCTTAAATTATCAGAAATAACATACCTAAATCTAATGTGAATCCAACTAAAAAAGGTGATAATTTTTTTGCCATAATTTAGCAAAATTGCAACTTCATCCTACACCATCTCAAGAATGAAATAGATGAACTTTCTCCTCACACAGGCACACCATTCAAGGCTTCTTTTATTTCTCATATACATTGAGTAAAAATTCCATAGTTTGCAAGATGATTAATAATTTCATAAATTTGAGGACACATATATATTAAGCATTAACTTCACTATCATTTTTTACTTTTCAAATATTCGAATTGAGCTTAGGTCAATACATGAAAGTTTTAGAGTTTCCTCCAAGTTTTCCAACGAAATAAAGATTATCCAATTTTAATATCCAAAACTTAATTTATAGTAAAAAACTTGAAATAGTACAAAAATTTAGCATTAACTGAATAATTTTAAAATATTGAAAAACTAACATCTAATTACATAATAAGGTTAATTTCATAAAATTAAGTGTATTATTAAGAGGTACACAACTAGAAGAAATAATATAAATAAAATCTTGCATGTCATCATCATATATGGATTTGTGCTAGGCATGTAAAATAGAGTAGATGATGCAGGCGGGCCATGCTTATGCAGGCTTAAGCCATATAAAGATGCAAATAATGTAGTGAAAAATTGTCATGCTCATGACTTCTTGTAGGAAACCACATTTTTATTTTTTAGTTTTTATTATTTGAAGTAATTATGTTATTAAATACATATATGGAATTATTAGGGATTTAATTCTAGGTATAAAAGAAGGAAGACAGTTTTAAGGGATATTGGATTAGATGAAATTTGAACAAATCTAATCTTTTTGTAAATTATAATTAAACAATTATTATTTTTTGTTTGATATAATGAGTTAGTTAAATAAGACTAAAAAAAATTATATTAACCTATTAGATATTGGTTGGATTAAAAAATTCTCCCAATGCTTAAAGGATTATTAAAAATCTTAATTAAAAAAAAACACTTAAGTTCATGGGGAAGCCCGTTCTTGCGTGTTATTATCACACAAGCTTGTGTCCATATAGCTTGCTTGCATTAGTTTGCAAAAAATGCATGTTCCAATTTAAAGAGCCTAGTCTGCTTCACACATATAGGTTGCCTGCATTACCCAAGAGCTTTTTGCCCCTTTTATATGTCTAATTTGAGCCACTTGAGCAATATCAACAATAAATGTCATCTTTTTAGACAAGAAACTTGAAGAGTATTCCAAGCTCTTGAACATGATGTACAATAAAATGCAAAAAGGAAAAAACGTGGAAAACATGCATGGAAAAAGCATCAATATAGAAGTTGCTATTGGTGATGAGGAGGGAGTAGATGACATGGAAGATGAAGATGATCAAAACACTTGGGATTAAGGGATATTTAATGGTTAACTTTTTCTATTTTTATTACCATTTGAAATTGACATAATGCTATCTTTTATGTTGTTAATTTATTTTATATTATGTCTGTTGACTTAATTGACAAATGACATTCCATCTTGGTGTCTTTTGTTGTTCTATTAAATGTTTTTCCATCCAATATACATTGTGGCCAAATTAGGATAGTTTATCAAAAAATTAGAAAAAATTGTGAAAAAAAAAGGTTAGAATTGCGTAGGGAATTAAATAAAATTGTGACTAAATTTTTCAATCACAAAATACCTAGAAAGAAATTCCAAAACTCTATATTTGCGATGGAATTTGCAAGTTTTGGGATCGAATTTCCATCCCAAAATTTCTGAAAAAAAGAAAATTTTTTGGTTGCTTTGGAATTTTACATGTTTTGGGATGAAATTTTCGTCCCGATTTAAAATATTTTTTTATAAATATTTCGGGATTCCATCCCAAAATTTTTTAAAATAATTTGGATAGAAATTTTTGTTCTAAATATTAAAAAAATATTAGGGACAGAAATTTTCGTCCCAACACTTTATATAATTACTATATTTTTTAAATTATTTTCTATTTCAAAATAGGGATGGAAGAAAAATTTCTTCGTAAATTGGTTGTGATGAATATTTTTATGATAGAAAAGTTCCGTCCCAAACACATTTTGAGACAAAAATTTGATATTTTTGGGAGAGAATTTTCTATCTGAAATTGCATTTTTTCCAGTTAATCACGATTACACACACACACACACAAAATGATTAGAATGATTTTGATATATTCTTGTATATTTTATTGTCTTTTTTAGTAATTTAATATATAAAGGTAATTACTTTGTAAATGATCCAAAATAGATTATGTGTGATTAATTATTTCAAAATCAATTATCATAATTAATTATTCTGATAATCAATTTTTTTATCATTATATCAACAAGTCCTTAATTTTCAGTTCTAAAATTTTAAATTTTGATTTAATATTTCACTTAATTCTATTAATTACAGTAAATTATTTATACCAAAAGCTTGAGTGACTATATTTCAATTTGGCAATAAAATTTTACCATAATAAATTAATTAATAATAAAATTTTATGATAAGTATGTTGACTACACAATAAAATCATTTTTAAAAATTAATTAAGAAGATGGAACATTTTACCAAGACACTTGAAAAATTTTACTAAATATCAATTATATTGTATATATATGTATATGTTCGTGTCCATATATATTATTATTTTTTAATACCTTAAATCTGAGTAAAAGAAGCTTATTTGAAAGCTTTTCAAAACATTACTCTCAGTACTGATTCAAGACGTTGCATAGGATGAGCGGCTACGTACGATCGTCCATATTGTATTCAGTGATATCGATTTACCGACAATAACATTGATTTTCTCGGGAAAGTCTCCCATGAAATTATTCTAAAAGTACGACACATCAATCATTTTGTTAATAATAATTATTAATTATATATGAATTTGGTGCTTCGTATACTTGTTTTGAATTACTTAGTATTTAATTAACTATTTATGTGAGGATTTGTAGTAGTCAATTTTAATATTTTCTTTTTTTCAACTAATTTATTTTGTAAAATATTCTAACATTCTCTAAGATTTAATGAAATTAAGTGATTTCTTTATCTAATTTCAAAATTTGTTAAGAATTCTTTTAAAATATAAATAATGTTACACTTAAATTTGAATTTGAACTTTTATTCAATAAAATGATAAAAAAAATATGATCAAAGATTCAAATCAAACAATACATGATAATATGGGTAAATTTTTTGCAATAAAAATATTCTTTGATTAAGATAAAAATAATTATTAGAATTATATTAAAAGTTGAATTTCTTGGATAATTATACAAATGGTAATCTGCTTAACACATATATAATATGAAGGATTCGAACTCATGACATGAAAAGAATAAGATTCTAAGATAATATGGGATGTCATATAAAAAAAATTAAGAATAGAGACACTAGAAATAGTTTGAAAAAAATAATGAGAGATAATTAAAATTTATCAATATTTCTTTTTTATATTTTCTTTTTTACATTATAATTTTAAATGATATATTAATGATTTTGATAATGCTTCTTGAAAAGTTTAAAACTGAACCAAACATAAAAAGGTAATTTATGGGAAGTGTCTATTAGATAATTTTAAATAGTTTCTAGAAAGTTCACAAGAGTTTTTTTTTTTTTTTTGGAGTAATTATAGGAGTTTCACTTGACACATGTATGCAAGGTGGAGGGTTTGAATCCATGACATGAGAGGAGTGAAGTCATTAAGGCAACTTAGGTACCATTGCACTACTAGGGATGCTAGTGTTCACAATGGAATTTACTTCCTAAGAAGTTCAACTTTTCACATAATGATCTCTATAGTTTTCTAGAACCCATTATAGTATACAAGTGATGAAAATCTCATTCAAAATAATGTCAATTGTTTAAAAAAATTGATGCATAAAAATAAGATGATGATTTTTATACTACAACTAATGTGTTATGTTTTAATTAGAACAGCATCGCTTTAGTATAAATAGCAATTATTATAACTCAACTAATGTTTAATAATCACTTAGTTTAACATGTACCTATTTCCATGTCTTCTGTTATTATAAATCAATGTGTAAAGTGATAAAAAAATATAATAACTCTGGCGAGAATGAGAAATATAAGACTATATTGCTTTGGTGCAATTTGTAGATTTAGTATTCCTTCAATATGAAGCTTTATCTTACAAACTCTAGCAGAGTCACAAAGCACAAGTTAATTTTTTACTCTTTTATGCAAATTTATGCAAGCAAGGTACACCACCAATTATGCTTAGGTTTTTGTTCTCAACTTTTCTTGGGTTTGTCTTAATACATTCAACTTAGGATGTTGAGTATTAAGGTTATGACATCTCACTAAAATATTTTTGATTCTTTGTAAGCTTATGAACATGCTTCACAACCTTAGGTGTGAAAAATATTACATACAGAATATTCCATATATATATGTATGAAAATATTATGGCTTTAGACATGTATAACTCTAAAAGATCTTATTTTCTAGATAATTTAGGTTGCATTATGTAAATATATGAATGTCTATGTGCTTTATAGTTTATCTATGAATATGTGCAAGTTCATGTGATATAAGGTTTGTTTAATATTCTTGTTGTATAATTCTCGCTAGATTGGTGATTCATGGATAAAAAATGCATGGGTATTGATTACTTTGGCATTGAATATGAAAATAAACTTGACAAATTCACTAAATCTGCAATTGCTCACAAAAAGAAATGAATTTAGTGATGGCTTCACATTTTTTCCTTGCTTCAAATGTTGTAATATGAATAGGGTGATGATCGTGTATGTAAAAGATCATCTATTTCAATTTAGCATTAATAATAATTATAAGCAATGGACATGGCACAATGAAAGTAAATTAGGCAGCTTATTTATATTAATGAAAATGATGGTTTCTATTATTGCTTAGATGATACTATGCATGATGTTATAGATACTTTTATTAATGACTACGAGTTTTTGATAACTCATTGAGTGATGTAGAAAAGCTATTGTATTTGGGTTGTATTATATACACATGTTAATCTGCTGTATTAAAGATTGTTCAACTTGAAAGAGGAAATATTTAGAGTGACAAGAGCTTCACAAAATTATTGCAACTATTGAAGAACATACTTCATGAAAGGAATGTACTATCGGCTCAAATTTATGAGCAAAAAAATAATATGCTTGATGGGTATGGAGTATAAAAAAATACATGCCTATCCTAATGACTGCATATTGTACTAAAAGAAGTATAAAAGATTACTTGAGTGTCCAACATACAAGGCTTCCTATTATAAATTGCAGAAGCATGATGGCGGCATAAAGGAAGGGGTTCTGATAAGGTGTTATGGTATCTTCTTGTAATACTAAGGATTAAATGCATGTTTACTAATGCAAAAGATGTTAAAAACTTAGTGTAACGTGTAAAGTGAATGGTTACTAATAACAAGCTTCATCATCTGATGGATTCTTCTTAATGGAAAATGATTAACTCATTATTCTTTAAATTTAATAATGAAGCAAGAAATCTTATAGTTGCATTGTGTACTAATAAAATGAACCTTTACAATAGCATAAGTAGTAAACATAGCATACAGCTTGTAATGTTAGTGATTTATAAACTTCATCCTTTGTTATGCATGAAATAGGAGTTTGTAATGTTAACATTTTTAATATGAAGGTTGAAGCAATTAGGAAATGACATATGTATCTTCTGGCCTTACTCACTAAAGACTTAAGACTTATGTCAGATGAAGGAGTGTTAATTTTCGACACATATAACAAAAGTCTTTCAAATTGCAAACAATGCTCTTTGATACAATTAATGACATATCGGCTTGTGGACATTTATTACGGTATAGCGTTAAAGGGCGTAGAGCATGTCTTATGCTCTTATTAACTTAAGCATTAGAAGAAAATAGTGTATCTTAGTAATAAGAGATTTTTACCTCATTCCTATAATTATCGAAAGTTAAGAAAGGCATTCAATGGCTTACTAAAGAAAGCAATTGCTCTCAAGTTCTTATTAATGAAGGAGGTTTATGATGGGGTGAAAAATATTAATGTTATCTTTAGCAAACTTAATGCTTTAATAAGAGGTGACACCATATGGAAAAAAAAGTCTATATTTTTTTATCTTTCATCCTAGAAGGATAGATGTCAACCATAATCTTGATGTTATGCATGTAGAAAAAAATGTATATAATAATTTAGTTGGAACATTCTTGAACATATCGAGTAAGACATAGGATGGAATTATGGCTTGACTAGACTTATAGAAAATAACTAAACAATAAGAACTAGCATAAAAAAAGGGTTAACATACTTATTTGCCTCTTGTGTGTCATATGTTGTTTAAGAAAGAGAAAACAAGTTTTTGTAAGTTAAAGTATCCCAAGGCTATTCTTCCAACATTAAAAGTCTTGTTTTAATGAAAAATAAAAAAGTAGTTAGCTCAAAGTCTCACGATTATCATACTTTGATATAATAAATTATACTAGTTGTCATTTGAGGAATATTACCTAAATATATAAGGCAAGCAATCACGAGCTTTGTTTCTTCTTCAATGTAATATGTGTCAAGGTTATTGACCTAAATGATTTGGATGACTTATAGAAAGATGTCATTATCATAGTAAGCTAACTTAAGATGTATTTTCAACCCTCATTCTTTAACTTTATAGTGTATTTGGTTGTACATAGGTAAAAGAAGTAAGACTATATGGTCTAGTTTACTTAGGGTGGATATATGATGGAGCATTAAATGAATATTCTAAGAAGGTATACATGTAATCGAAATAGATTTGAAGGAAGTATCATTAAGGGGTATATTATGAAGGAGATTGTCAATTTTTGTACCTCATACTTGTCAAATGTAAACCCTATCAAGTTTTCCAAGCCCTACCACAAGGGAAAATTTTAGAGAAAGATACATTAAGGTACTAGTAGAGAGCATAAATTATGAAATATGGGAATAAACACACTTTTATGTCCTATAAAATGTGAAGAGTTAAGCATTATATGAATGAATATATTACTTTCATAAAAGAGTTTTATGATGGCAAGAATGAGAAGTAAATACAAAATAAACATAATTATACATTATTTAAGTGATTTTGCAATCGAATGGATAACATGATAAAGAAAATACCAACTGCCATCTTTGAAATCATAAGATGGTTAGCTAATGGACCTTGGATTAATGTCATATCTTATCAAGGAGATGTCATTAATGAATATTTATTTTACACTAAGAAATAAGATGAAAAAAGTACCATGCAAGATAGTGAAGTCATTTTGGTAGCTCAAGTAATACATATCTCCAGTGCCAAAGATGAAACCCTTATTTATGCTATAATCTCATATTATGGGGTCACTAAAAAAATATGAGAGCTTAACTACATCTATTTTAAGGAACTTGTCTTCTGATTTAAGTGGGTGAAGAATAATAATGACATTCTAGTGGATGAGCTAAGATTTATGTTAGTGGATCTTAATAAGAAAGGTCATAAGGGGGAGCCATTTATAATGATATTCCAAGTAAAATAAGTTTTTTATATGTCGAAACTAGTTGATAACAAATAGTGTGTAGTTCTTTACAAGAAGAGATAGATTCTTGGTAATGAAAATGGAAAAGATGTAAGCACTAATGTTAAAAACACACATCCTTTTTCATTGAGGCTACCTTTGGTTATTCACAAAGGTAATTTGGAGGAGTTTTATATGTGTTAAGATCATAGAGAAGGGACATAAATTAATGATCTTTCTAAATAAATTTTCTATATCGCAAATTTAATATGTTTATGTCTTTCTTTTTTTAATTATGCTTACATATGAAATTATTTCTTAGTTTATATAGTATATATGTTAAGATATATATTTGGATAATGCAGGATTTATTTGAGAGATGCACAATAATGAGTTGAACATACTCAAACAAAATGATATCTACAATAAATTAAAAAGTAATTTTTCTTTCAATATGATACAAATTTTCTTTATAGTTTTTGTGACACTTAATTTTTTTATTTGTTTTCTTTGTTTCCTTGAAATTTGATTCTTTGGATGTATGCCATTCACTAATGCAACTTGCTAAGTATTCCCTAATCACAACTATAAGTGTGTGGAATTAATGTTAAAAAAAAAAACAAGGCTATTCCATATGTTATGAATTGTATAAATTGAATTTTGAATTATGTATTGTAATTAAGACAAAATGTACTTTAATTTTTGTATAATATGGGGTTTGAATATATTATAAAGTTGTAACATTATAGTTTTGAGAGTTTTAGATGTATTTCAAGTTGAAAATAATATAGTAGGACATGTCATGGAACACCATATAGAATGGAAAGGAAGTAAGGAATGGGTTTTTCAATTTTTGGTTTGGGTAGGGGAGAGGGAATGTAATATAACATTAGTTATATGAATCACTAAAGTGGTCATTAATTTAACATTTCACATTAGTTAATAAAATAAGTTAATGTTAAACTAGAATTTTTAACAATGTTTATCAAGAGAAAATCAATGTCTTTACATATTACCATTATCGAGTGGTGTGATTAATAAGATAGGATGACAATTTAGTTGTTAAGGAATTGAAGTAGTACCATTTTTCTACAATAGTTTTGTAACTAACATTATAAAATATTTACTATGATGTTTGATAAAACAATGGTACATAACCAATGTTTAATCTCCTTAATTATCAACATCTATTTGCAATTCTAAAGTAATAATATCATATATTATAACTCTTATATCACATTTTAAAAAATTTAATTTCAAATATAAATCTATAATTATAAAAAAGAAATTATAAATTAGATTTTAGTATTTTTATAATCTTTATTGTATACTTAATATTCTTGTGTTAGGAAATAAATAAACACTTGTGCATATGCATAGGTCTAAAAACTAGTTTAATAGGAAATCAAAGTTTTATCTATATTTATAATTAGAATTAAGTCTTCAAATTGAACAATAAAAATAAGCAATGATTCTATTGCAGTTGTGCTATATAGAGAAATTTGAACCATGAAAACATCATTATTATTATTATGCATGGTTATTTTAGATGAAAAAAGAGGAGAATACTAAATGGGAAACACCTAATTGGTTGAGTTTCTACTTTCTAGTAGAAATTAAACTTTTATATATTCCTATTTTTTAGTTAAGTATATGCTTTATAAGTAAATTTAGTGCTCTCCTCTACTATCACCACTAAAAAATTACAATTTTATATTAGTGAATAAACATTGGTAAAAGGCAAAATTGATGTTATCAGCATATATATTGATTTGGTGTCACTTTTGAAAGTATTAAGATTAATAAAACAATCGTTAGTAAATATAACCAAGGTGTATTTTGACATGGTGACTTTTTTGAATTCTTGATAAACTTAAAACAACAATTTTTTATTTAATCAATGTCATAATATATATGACATTTTAAGGTTATTGGGAAAATGAGAAAATTTAAGACATTGATTTTAGAAACAACCAACATTTATTTAGATGTTATGATATTTTAAAAATTATTAAGAAACTTAATATGCCAATTTTTCACTTAACTGATGTCATAACATGTGGTATTTAAAAGTTGTTGGAAAACTGAAGGAACTTAAGATGTGGTTTTTAGAATGAATTGACATCTCTTTGGACACGATGGCTTTTTTGCAATTATTTGAAAACTTAAAATGCAAATTTTTTATTTAATTGATGTCATAATATATGTCATTTAAAAGTTGTTGGAAAAAATGAGGAAACTTAAGATGTTAGTTTTAGAATTGATTCACATTTATTTGGACACAATGCCATTTTTGAAATTATTAATAAATTGAAGGCGTTGGTTTTCCACTTAATTGATGTTGAAATTTTTGACATTTGAATATTGTTAAGAAAATGAGAAAACTTAAGATCTTAGTTTTAAAATTAACCAATATCTAAAAATATTACAAAAGTTTGGTGAGAACCCTATGCGTAGTGACATTTTTGCATTATAAATAAAATATATCTTTTTTTTCTCATTACCGCTTTCCTTCTCTTTTTTATTTATTTTCTAGTTCAATCCCTATCATTGTTTAGCTCCCTCTATAAAACCCTAGATAGTCCTTTATTTTTTACACATCAATGAGCAATTGATAACCCTTTAACTAAAACCAAGTATAAAGTAAATGCCTTAATATTCTAGGCCATTAGTTCAAATAATAAGATGTGTTTTTCTTATTTCTATTTCCCAAATCTTTACCTTTTCATTTTTTTTATTTTTTGCACATATTTTTTAAAAGATTTTTGCTTGTGAATTTTTTTTAGTATAACTTTTGAGGTTATATTTTGAGTGATAGATGCTTATTATGTGTTTGATAAAATGTTGTAGTGAAAATTGAAATAAACCAAATAATGATTACATTCCCGGCCATTGGGTCAAATTATAAAAGGTGTCTTTTCTACTTTTATTTCCCATATCTTCATATTTTCTATTTTTGGGATTTTTTGTACATATTTTTTTAAAAAATTTTGTTTGTATTTCTTGCATAACTTCTAAGATTGCATTTGATTATTAGATATTTATTATATATTTGATAAAATATTATAGCAAAGATTGAAATTGGTCAAACAATGATTGTAGATGAAGGAAAAGGGAAAAAATTCATAAAAATAGTCATTTTCATGATTTTGGGGAAGGTAAAAGGCCTTTGACATTTTGTATATTGATAGGTCTCAAAAAATTGAATGAAATTGACATAAGATTTGTCTTAAATAGATAATCAAGCATGAAACTGTGGCCTTTTAACTCAAAATATACAATTTTGACAAGATAGTAAATTTATTCAATTTTAAGCTTAAATATTCTAATGGGGAAGTCAAAAACTAACATTAAAAAAATATTAGGCAAATATTTCATGTCGATTTTTTTTATTAAAAATTAATGTGAAGTGTAAAAAATAAAATATTAAAAAAAGACTTCAATTTTTGGTAAAAAAATTGATATGATAACCATATTTCACGTCAATCATATGACTAATATTATAACAATGAATGTATAATGACATTCAATTGAAAATCACCATGTAATCTATTAAATATCCGACATTAATTAATTATTTTATAGTAGTGTATAGCGAATGAAATAGATTATGAAGCCTCAAAAATCTTTTAAAATTGGATGTTATTCTAAAGCATTATTATTTTTTAATTCTTAGTAGAATAAGTGAAAAAAATGGGGAAAATAATTTTTGTTTATTAATTTAGTGTACACTTTACATTAGATTACTTTATGTTAGATTGGAAAAAAATTCTTTTTCTCTATGTTTTGAATTTGAAAGAAATAAATTTCATTGCATAGTATATAAGAATGAAATGGACTGTTTGCCATCAAATCTTCTAAATC
The DNA here is from genome assembly GCA_020226215.1 of Sindora glabra. Lineage (NCBI taxonomy): Eukaryota > Viridiplantae > Streptophyta > Magnoliopsida > Fabales > Fabaceae > Sindora > Sindora glabra. Next base: position 80,951,408 of record CM035228.1, read on the forward strand.
CCTTTAAAAATACTTCAATGCATTGAACAACAGTCATTATAAGGATGTTTTGTAGAGTACAATAAAACATTTCATTACAAAATGTTATCATCAAACTCACCTTATCACATAAAATATTGTAATTTTGAAGATTCACATTCTTTAATATTATTATGTAATATATTAAAATTAAAATATGTGTCACATCTTCGCTTGTTCTGCCTTGCACATGTGATTTAGTCGGAAAACAAATAGGAATTGCATAACAAAATTATTACATAATATCACGTTTGATTAGATTGCGAGTGCTACAATCAAGCCATGCCTTGGTATATCTAGTAATGGTTGTTTCCTTAGAAATGAAGATGACGCTTTCAGAATGTACAGTGAAGTTGACATTTCACAGGCTCGTCACGATGACAAAAAAAGCAGAGAGCACACCGCGGTTCCGCACCCACAGAAAGCACCAAGAAGCAAAGTCACCAGTTTCTCTTTCTCTCTAGATAGCCCTCAAGGTAAGAAGCAGCGAAACCAGAAGCCATGGAAACCTTGGAGGTTTGCAGAATAGAACCGGCTTCAACAGGAACTCCGGACAATTTAACCACACCAACGTTGCTTCCCTTGACCTTCTTCGGCATACTTTGGCTAAGGTTACCTCCTGTTGAGCGTCTTTTCTACTATGAATTCCCTCACTCGGCTTTCTCTTTCTTCGATTCCGTTTTGCCAAAACTGAAGCAGTCACTTTCTGTTGCACTTCACCATTATCTTGCTCTTGCTGGTAATCTCTGTTGGCCTCAGGACTCCCACAAACCCGTCGTTAAATATGTCGCCGTCGATTTTCTACAACATGCGTACTTTCAATTGTTTTAAAAATTAGTTTGGTAAAAAGGCTTTTATATATATATATATAATAATTTTACTCCGATCATGAAGGTCCAACAATAGATCGTGACAAAAGGATGTGCCGTCCATGTTTCTTAAGCTGGAAGACATATCTCTCCTTATTCAGTTGTCTACAACACTTCCTTTTTTAAAATAAAATAAGAAGTATTCTATTTGTGTCCCTTCAGTTATAATTATTTCACTTACTTGATATTACACAAAACCCTTATTCGGACGGAGTTGGTGGAGAACTTGACGTTGCAGCTGCAAACTTTTGACTCAACAAACCAGTTTCCAATCTAAAACAAGTCATTTCTAGTCGCATTAATAAGCATTTTAATTCCTGCTTACATTTGAACGCTAATTTCTTAAAACGCAATTGTTACCAAATATAAATACATGTTTTTTAATTAACGAACTTTTGAAAAAAAATTTGGCCATGCTAGAAATGATAAATCACTTAATTTACATTATAATGAAAATTAAAACAGCGATTAGATATAGATTTTAAAATTGTTTTTTCAGCTTGTCATTGTTTATCAAATTTTAAGCTATTAATTTCCTTATCAATAATTATGATATAATAATTTACTCTTCAAAGTTTATCTTGTAGTCATTTGGTTTGTAAAGTAATATGAGATGTAATTTCTCAAAAAATAAGAAAATTTTAAAACATTCAATTGGCTATTAATTGACAAAATGGAAAAAGTAGAATCTTTTTTAATGTTTTATATTTTACAAATCATAAAAAATTACTTACCCGTGCTTCTTTCGGTTTATAAATATAAATATAAAATTATTCCTATTTAATTTATCTAATGATCACTTAAACATTTTATCCTCACCATTAGAAAATTATAGTAAATATTTATTAATGATACTATTCAAAGTAATTTTTAATTATATAATATATAATCATCTTAATAATGGTTAATAAATAGAAGGAATGTTGTATAAAATAATATAAAATAAAAATTAAATATTATATCATTAATATAAATGTAATCATAAATATTATTACAATTATAGAAATTTAATTTTAAATATAAATATATTAATCATACATATATGTATCTATTAAATTATTTTATTCATTATTTTCAATTTATTATATTTATTATTTCAATATTCACTTATAAAAATAGAAGATTTTGTATTTTTATCTATTTTATATAAGTTTCTTATAATTAATTATTTATTATATTAATAATTTAATTAATTTTTTTCTTCATTTAAATTATATTCTATTTTAATTATATCAAGATAATTTAGAGAGAGAGAGTGTGTGTGTGTGTGTAATACATCTTAAAATTTATATGAATCTATTTTACTTTTTATAGTAAATTTAGAAAATAACAAATTACCAATTTTAAAAAGAAAAAATTCACAATCTTGGCCTTAAAATTATGAAGCATTAGTAAAATTATCCTTGAAATTGTATAAAGTTAAAATTTCATCTTTGTACAAACAATTCCATGCTTATAATTTTAGCCTTCTAATTCAAGAATGAAATTATCTGTACAAATTATTATTCATAAATAAAATTATAATTTTATATAATTTAAAGATTATTTTGCCAGCACTTCATAATTATAGGGCTAAAATTGTTTATTTTTTCTTTTTGAAATTATTAATTTCTTATTTTCTCAATTTACTATAAACAATAAAATATATTCATATAAAAATTAAGAATAGAGAGACTAGAAATAGTATAAAAAATAACAAAAGATAATTAAAATTTATCAATATTTCTTTTTAATATTTTTTATATTATAATTTTAAAATATATATTAATTATTTTGATAATATTTCTTAAAAAGTTTAAAGCTAAACTAAACATAGAAAGGTAATTCATGGGAAGTGTCAATTAAATAATTTTAAATATTTTTTAGAAAGTTCACAAGAGAATTTTTTGTGATTATAGGATTTTCACTTGATACATGCATGCAAGGTAGAGGATTTGAATTCATGACATGAGAGGAGTGAAGTCAATAAGGCAACATTGGATATCACTGCACTACTAGGGATACTAGTGTTCATAATGGAATTTACTTCCTATAAGGTCCAACTTCCCATAGAATGGTCTTTGTAGTTTTCTAAAACATGATATGGTGTATAAGTGATGAAAATATCATACAAAATAACATTAATTGTTTAAAAATTTTGATACATAAAAATAGGATGATGATTTTTATACTACAACTGATGTGTTATGTTTTAATTAGGATGGCATTGCTTTAATAAAAATGAGGGTTATTATTACTTAACTGATGTCTAATAACCACTTGGTTTAACATGTGCCTCTTTCCATGTCTTTTGCTATTATGAATCTATATGTAAAATGATAAAAAATTACAATATCTTTGGCGAGAATATAACATATAAGACTATATTGCTCAGGTGCAATTTGCAGATTTAGTATTTCTTTAGCATGAAGCTTTATCTTATAAACTCCAATAGAGTCACAAAGCACAAGTTAATCTTTTATTCTTTTACACAAACAAGGTCCATTGCCTAATATGCTTAGGTTTTTATTCTTAGCTTTTCTTGGGTTTGTCTTAAGATATTTAGCTTATGATGTTGAGTGTTGAGGTTATGACATCTCACTAAAATATTTTTTATTCTCTATTAGCTTATGAACATGCTTCACAGCCTTAGGTATGAAATATATTATGTATAGAATATTCCTTATATATATGTATGAAAATATTTTAGCTTTGGGTATGTGTAACTCTGAAAGATGTCATTTTTGGATAATTTGTGTTGTATTATGTGAATGTATGAATGTTTATGTGCTTTATGGTATATCCATGAATATGTGCAAATTCATGTGATATAGGGTTTTTTTTAATATTATGTGTATGGTTCTCACTAGATTAGCTATTTATGGATTGAAAATGGATGTGTATTAATTAGTTTAACATTAAATATAAAAATAAAGATGACAAATTCATCAAATCTACAATTGCTCACAAAAATAATGAATTTAGTGATGGCCTCATTTTTTACCCCTATTTTAAATGTTGTAATGTGAAGGGTGATGATCATGTATGTAAGAGATCATCTATTTTAAGTTAGCATTGATAAAAAGTACAAGCAATGGATATGGCATAATGAAAGTAAATTAGGCAATATGTCTATTATTTATGGAAATGATAATTTCCATTATCATTTAGATGATATTATGCATGATGTTATAGATGATTTCATTGAGTGACTATAAGTCCTTGATAATTTATTAAGTGATGTAGAAAAATCATTGTATTCAGGTGGTATTATATACACACATTTATTTATAGTGTTAAGATTATTCAACTTAAAATAAGGAAATGTTTAGAGTGACATGAGCTTCATGAAATTATTACAAAAGTTGAAGAACATACTTCATGAAAGGAATGTACTACTAACCCAAACTTATAAGGCTAAAAAAATAATATGCTTGATGGGTATAGAATATAGGAAGATACATGTCTATCCTAATGATTGCATATTATACTGAAAGAAGTACAAAAAATTACTTAAGTGTCCAAAATACAAGGCTTCCTATTATACATTAAAGAAGCATGGTGGCAGCATCAAGGAAGAGGTTCGAACTAAGCTGTTATAGTATCTTCTTGGAATACTAAGGATTAATTTCATGTTTCATTAATGCAAAAGATGTCAAAAAATTAGTGTGGCATGTAGAGCAGATGGTTACTAATAATAAGTTTCGCCATCTAATGGATTCTTCTTAATGGAAAATGATTAACTCATTATTCTTTGAATTTGATAGTGAAGCAAGAAATCTTAAACTTGCACTGTGCATTGATAAAATGAAACTTTACAATAACATAGCATTAGCCTATAATGTTGGTGATTTATAACTTTTGTCCTTCATTATGCATGAAATAGGAGTATATAATGTTAACATTGTTAATATCAAGGTCAAAGCAATTAGGAAATGACATAGATATCTTTTAACATTGCTCATTAAAGACCTAAGACTTATGTAGGATGAAGGAGTGTTAGTGTTCAACATATATAGGCAAAAGTCCTTCAAATTGCATGCAATGCTCTTTGATATAATTAATGATTTCCTGGCTTATGGACATTTGTTAGGTTATAGCATTAAAAGGCATAGAGCATGTCTTTTTTTACAAGGATAGCCTATGCTCTTATTAACTTAAGCATTATAAGAAAATAATGTATTTTGGCCACAAGAGATTTTTGCCTTGTTCTTATAATTATTAAAAGCTAAGCAAGGGATTCAATTGCTTACTAGAGAGAGCAATGGCTTTAAAGTTCTTATTAGTGAAAGAGGTTTATGATAGGGTAAAAAATATTAATGTTATCTTTAGCAAACTTAATACTTTAATAAGAGGTAATACTCCATGGAAAAAAAAGCCTATATTCTTTTATCTTTCATATTAGAAAGATATATGTCAATGAAAATTTTAATGTTATGCATGTGAAGAAAAATGAATATAATAGTTTAGTTGGAATGTTCTTGAATGTATTGGGTAAGACACAAGATCGAATTAAGGCTCGACTGGACTTATAAGAAATGGCTAGACAATAAGAACTATCATAAAAAAAGGGTTAACATACTCTAGCTTGTCATACATGGTCTAGGAAGAAGAAAACAAGTTTCTATAAGTTTCTAAGTAGGATTAAAGTGTCTTAGGCCTATTCTTCCAAAATTAGAAGCCTCATTTCAATAAAAAAATATAAAATTAGTTAGCTTGAAGTCTCATGATTATTGTACTTTAATATAATAACTTATATCAATTGTCATTTGAGGAATATTACCTAAACATATGAGCAAGTAATCATAAGGCTTTGTTTCTTCTTCAATGTAATACATGTCAAGGTTATTGACCTAAATGATTTGGATGACTTGTAAAGGGATGCCATTATCGCACTATACTAACTTAAAATGTATTTTCAACCCTCATTTTTGGACATTATAATGCATTTGGTTATGCCTAGGTAAGGGAGGTAAGACTTTATGGTTTAGTTTAGTTGAGGTAGATGTACTCAATGGAGCGTTAAACGAATATTCTAAAAAGGCATGTGTGTAATCGAGATAGGCTCAAAAGAAGTATTGTTCAGGGGTACATTATTAAGGAAGTTGTTGATTTTGATACCTTGTACTTGTCAAATGCAAACCCTATCGAGCTTCCTAAGCCTTGCCATAGGGAAAAAATTTTAGGGAAAGATACATTAAGGAACTTGATGGAAAGCATAAATCATGAAATAAGAGAAGAAACACACTTTTATGTCCTATGAAATAGTGAAAAGGTTAAGCCTTACTTGAATGAACATATTACTTTAATAAAATAGTTTCATCATGGCAAGAATGAGAAGTAGATACAAATTGATCGTAATCATACATTCATCAAGTGATTTTGTAATGAAGTGGATAATGATAGAGGAAACACTAGGTGCTATTTTTGAAACTATAAAATGGTTGGCTAATAGGCCTTACATCAATGTCCTATCTTATCAACAATATGTCATTAACAGATATTCATTTTACATTAAGAAATAAGATGAGAGAAGTATTATGCAAAATAATGGAGTCACTCTTAAGCAATGCATGTATCCAGTGCCAAAGATGAAACACCTATCTATGCTATAATGTTATATTATAGGGTCATTGAAGACACATGAAAGCTTAATTACATTTGTTTCAAGAAACTCATCTTTCGATATAAGTGGGTGAAGAATAACAATGGCATTTGAGTGGATGAGCTAGGATTCATTTAAGTGGATCTTAAAAAGGAGGGTTATAAGGAAGAGCCATTTATAATGGCATCCTAAGTAAAATAAGTTTTCTATATGTTGGACTTGGTTGATAATAAGTGGTTTATAGTTCTTCACGGAAAGTGATGGATTTTTGGTAATGAAAATGAAAACAATATAGCCACTAATATTGAAAACACACATCTTTTTTCATTAAGATCACCTTTGGTTATTCAGGAAGGTAATTTGGAGCATCAAGATTATGGAGAAGGGATATAGATTAACGATCCTTCTAAATAAACTTCTTATACTACAAATTTAAGGTACTAATGTCTTTTTTTAAAGTTATTCTTACATATGAAATTACTTTTTAGTTTATATACATATATGTTAAGATATATATTTGGATAATGCAGGGTTTATTTGAGAGATGCATAATAATGAATTGAGTATACTTAAATAAAATGATATCCATGATAAATTAGAAGGTAATTTATCTTTCAACATAATACAAATTTTCTTTGTAGCTATTACAATACTCAAATTTTTATTTATTTACTTTGTTTCCTTGCAGTTTGATGTTTTGGATGTGTGCCATTCAACAATGCAACTCATTAAGTATTCCCTAATCATAAGTATAAGTGTATGGAATTAATGTGGAGGAAAAACAAAGCTATTCTATTTGTTATGAATTTCATATATTGAATTTAGGATTATGTATTATAATTAAGACAAATCATACATTACTTTTTGTATAATATGGGGTTTGTATCTATTATAAAGTTGTAATATTATAATTTTAAAGTTTTGGATGTATTTCAAGTAGGAAAGAGTATAGTAGGACATGTCATGGAACACTGTATAGATTGGAAAGGAAGTAAGGAATGGTTTTTTTCAATTTTTGGTTTGGGCAGGGAGGGAGAAATGTAATACAACATTAGTTATGTGAATCACCGAAGTAGTGCTTAATTTAACATTCTGCATTAGTTAATAAAATAAGGTAATGTGAGCTAGAACATTAACAAAGGTTATCAAGAGAAAATCAATGTCTTTAAATGTTATCTTTGCTAAGTGATGTGACCAATAAGACAGGATAATAATTTAGTTATTAGGGAATTGAAGTAGTACTATTTTTCTACGATAGTTTTTTGTAATTGACATTGTAAAATATTTACTATGACATTTAATAAACAACAATACAACTGATGTTTAATCCCCTCAATTACCGACATCTATTTATAGTTCTAAAGTAGTGATATCATATATTTTAACTCTTATATCACATTTCAAAAAATTAATTTCAAATCTAAATATATAATTATAAAATAGAAATTATAAGTTAGAATTTAGTATTTTTATAATCTGGATTATATACTTAATATTCTTATGTTAGCAAATAAATAGACACCTGTGCATATGCACAGGTCCAAAGCTAGTTTAATAGAGATTGAAGTTTTATTTATATTTATAATTAGAATTAAGTATTCAAATTGAACAATAAGCAATGATTCAATTGTAGATGTACTATATAGAGAAAATTGAACCATGAAAACATCATTATCCTCATTATGCATGGTTATTTTAGATAAACAAAAGGAGAATACTATATGGGAAACACCTAATTGGTTCATTTCTACTTTCTACTAGAAATTAAACTTTTATATAGTCTTTTTTTTAGGTTAAGTATATGCTTTAAACATAAATTTAATGCTCTCATTACTATCACTACTACAAAATTGTAATTTTATATTGGTGAATAGACATTGGTAAAAGGAAAAATTGACATTACCAATATTTATATTGATGTGGTGACATTTTTGAAATTATTAAGATTAATAAGACAATGGTTGGTAAATACAATCATTGTCTATTTTGACATGCATGGTGACATTTTTAAATTCTTGGTAAACTTAAGACAATAATTTTTTACTTAACCGATGTCATAATATATAGCATTTAAAAGTTGTTAGAAAAATGAGAAAATTTAAGGTGTTGTTTTTAGAAATAACTAATGTCTATTTAGATATAATAATATTTTTAAAATTATTAAGAAACTTATGATGTTAATTTTTTTTTAATTAACATCATAACATAATGGATTTAAAAGTTGTTGAAAAAATGAAAAAGGTTAAGATGTAGGTTTTAGAATTAACTGCCATCTATTTAGACATGATGGCTTTTTGTAATTATTGAAAAACTTAAAATGTTAATTTTTTATTTAATTGATGTTATAATATATGATATTTAAAAGTTATTACAAAAATAAGGAAACTTAAGATATTAGTTTTAGAATTAATTGATATCTATTTAGACACAATTCATTTTTGAAATTAGTAAGAAATTTAAGGCGTTGGTTTTTTACTTAAATGATGTTGAAATTATGGCATTTGAGTGTCATTGGAAAATGAGGAAATTTAAGATATCAATTTTAGAATTAATTAATGTTTAAAAGTATTGCAAAGAGAACCCTAGCAAAATGACATTTTTGTGTTATAAATAAAACATATCTTATTTGTTTTCAAGTTCAATCCCTATCATCATTTGGCTCTCTTTGCAGAACCCTAGATATTGCTTTGTTTCTGCCACAAATTAATGAGTTATTGATACCTCTTTAACTAGCAGTAAGTATGAAACAAATGCCTTAAAATTCTAGGCTACAGGTTCAAATCATGAGATGTGTCTTTCTTACTTTATTTCTTAAATTTTTACCTTTTCTATTTTTTTAATTTTTTACACATATTTTTAAAAGATTTTTTCTTGTGATTTTTTTTTGTATAACTTTTGAAATTGTATTTGAGTGTTAGATATTTATTATGTATTTGATAAAATACTATGATGAAAATGAAACCAACCAAATAACAATTACATTCCTAGCCACCTAGTCAAATTATAGAAAGTGTCTTTTTTACTTTTATTTCTTAGATTTTTACATTTTCCATTTTGGATTTTTTGCACATATTTTTTAAGATATTTTTGTTTGTATTTCATTGTATAACTTCTAAGATTGCATCTAAATATTAGATATTTATTATATATTTAATAAAATATTATAACAAAGATCAAAAGTAACTAAACAATGATTGTAGATGGAGAAAAAGTGAAAAAAAATCCATAAAAATAGTAATTTCCATGATTTTGGGAAGGTAAAAGGCCTTTGGCATTTTGTATATTGAAAAGTCTCTAAAAGTTTGAAAGAAATCAGCACAAGGTTTGTCTCATATAGACAATCCAGCATGAAATTATGCCTTTTAATTCAAAATATACAATTTTGACAAGATGTTAATTTATTCATTTTAAGCTTAATATTTTAATGGGGAAGTCAAAAAGTGACATTAAAAAAATATTAGACAAATATTTAATGTTAGCTTTTTATTAAAAACCAATGTGAAGTGTAAAAAAAATAAAATGTTAAAAAAATTCCAATTTTTAGTAAAAAATTGATATGATAACCATTTTTCATATCAATCATATGATTGATGTCATAACAATGAATATATAATGACACTCGATTAAAAATCAATGTGTAATCCATTAAATATCTGACGTCAATTAGTTATTTTATAATAGTGTATATCGAATGAAATAGATTATGAAACCTTAAAAATCTTTTAAAATTGGATGTTATTCTAAAAATTATTTTTTTAATTCTTAGTAGAATAAGTGAAAAAAATGGGGAAAATAATTTTGTTTCTTAATTTAGTATACACTTTACATTAGATCATTTATGTTAGATTGGAAAAAAATTCTCCTTCTATGTTTTGAATTTGAAAGAAATAAATTTCGTTGCATAGTGTATAAGAATGAGAAGGACTATTTATCGTCAAATCTTCTAAATCCCTCTAAGAATACTTCAATACATTGAACAACAGTCATCATAAGGATGTTTTGTAGAGTATAGTAGAACATTTCATTACAACGTGTTATCATCAACTCACCTTATCACATAAAATATTTTAATTTTGAGGATTCATATTCTTTAATATTATTGCGTGATATATTAAAATTAAAAAATGTGTCACATCTTCGCTTATTCTGCCTTCCGCATGTGATTTAGTCGGAAAACAAATAGGAATTGCATAACAAAATTATCACAAAATACCACGTTTGATTAGATTGCAAGTGCTACTATCAAGCCATGCCTCGGTATATCTAGTAATGAATATTTCCTTAGAAGTGAAGATGACGCTTTCAGGACGTAAAGTGAAGTTGACATTTGACAGGCACGTTACGTTGACAAAATGGACCAGACACAGCTACGTGTAGATTTATTTTCACTGTCTTCAGATTAAAGCAGAGGGCACACCGCGGTTCCGCACCCACAGAAAGCACCAAGGAGCAAAGTCACCGGTATCTCTTTCTCTCTAGATAACCCTTAAGGAAAGAAGGAGCGAAACGAAGCCATGGAAATTGGAGGTTTGCAGAATAGAACCGCCTCAACAGGAACGCCGGACAATTTAACCACACCAACGTTGCTTCCTCTGACCTTCTTCGACATAGTTTGGCTAAGGTTACCTCCTGTTGAGCGTCTTTTCTACTATGAATTCCCTCAGTCGGCTTTCTCTTTCTTCGATTCCGTTTTGGCAAAACTGAAGCAATCTCTTTCTGTTGCACTTCACCATTATCTTCCTCTTGCTGGTAATCTCTGTTGGCCTCAGGACTCCCACAAACCCGTCGTTAAATATGTCGCCGGCGACGCCGTCTGCTTTACTGTTGCTGTGTCTGATGCCCATTTCGATCATCTATCAGGTAAGTCACGTCATCCTCGATTTTGCAGTCGGATAGAGTTTTTTATTTCATTGGCTCTTTCAAGTTTATTGTCAAACTTAAACTAAATCATGTGAAAACTTCACCTCAGAGCTAGATGATTTTTATTATTAAATCACAAATCTTTGTCTCAGATTTGTATTTTTTATTTAATTTATTTGTTGTCAGATTTGAAGGAAGATAAGTTAGCGGTGAAAATTAAAACAATA